>CM032447.1:57435656-57538156 GCA_019049505.1 Pachyrhynchus sulphureomaculatus
TACCAGTTGTGTGGCGATCAAACAGAAAGGCGTGGGTTACACGGGAAATTTTTCAAGAATGGTATTCTAATAGTTTTTGCCCATCAGTCAAATCATACTGTGACAGAAATGGGCTTGAACCTAAAGTTATATTACTCTTAGACAATGCCCCAGGACATCCAACCTCACTTGATACGCCCAGAGACTTAAAAGTGTACGTAAAGTTCCTTCCACCAAACACTACGTCAATATTACAACCTATGGACCAGGGAGCAATAGCAAACTTCAAAGCTTATTACCATCGCCGCACTTTTAGCCAACTAATTCATGAAACTGACGGGGAAGGAAGACAGTCTATGCGAGAGTGGTGGAAGTCATACAACATTATGAAGTCTATTCACAACATAGAAGAGGCTTGGAAGGAAGTTAAAATGAGTTGTATGAATGGGGTGTGGCGTAATCTTTGGCCAGATGTAGTGGAAGCACCTAGAAGAATTGTCCAGATGCAGAGACAAGTGCTTGAAGACATTGCTGCAATGATTGAGGGGTCTGAACTTGAAGATGTCACGGTAGAAGATCTCGTAGAACTTGTAGCAACGCACGACGATCCTATTAGCAATGAAGATCTGATCGAGTTACAGAATAATCCTATCTACGATGAGGAAGAACAAGTAGAAGAGAAAGTTTTATCTTCAGGGGAAATACAAAATGCACTTTCAAAAATTTATTCAGGTTTGGACATATTGCAGAGTATAGACAATAATGATGACCGTGTCTTGACCGTGTGTCAAACAATTAAAAACAGTGTTGGGTGTTATGAACGTATTTTACAAGAACGTAAACAAAACGTTACCCAAAAGACAATAGATGTATTTTTCCGTAAAAAATAAGAGTATGTATTGCATAAAGTGTTCTTAGAATTAAAGTGATTGATTAAAATGATTTGTATTTTTTTGTATTAAATTTTGACTATGTTTAATCATAAACCTCGATATACGCGAATTTCAGTTAACGCGATTTTTTTTCGGAACGTATCCCTCGCGTAAAGCGGGGTATTACTGTATATGTATGTACATATATATATATATATATATATATATATATATATATATATATATATATATATATATATATATATATATATATATGTACATATATACATATATATATATATATATATATATATATATATATATATATATATATATATATATATATATATATATGTACATACATATATATATATATATATATATATATATATATATATATGTATATATATATATATATATATATATGTACATATATATATATATATATATATATATATATATATATATATATATATATATATATGTACATATATATATATATATATATATATATATATATATATATATATATATATATGTACATATATATATATATATATATATATATATATATATATATATATATATATATATATATATATATATATATATGTACATATATATATATATATATATATATATATATATATATATATATATATATATATATATATATATATATATATATATATATATATATATATATATATATATATATGTATGTACATATATATATATATATATATATATATATATATATATATATATATATAATATATATATATATATATATATATATATATATAAGAGAGATGATTGGAAAATGACAAAAGAAAAAAGAAACATTTGGTTATTTTTAGACAATGCAGGATCTCATTCAAAAGACGTCCGCTTAAAAAATATAAAAATCTTATTTCTGCTCCCTCACTGTACATCAGCTTGTCAACCATTTAGCCAGGGAATTATAAAAAATTTTAAAATTTATTACCGAAGTGTAATACACCTGATAGTAATCATTGAAACTGCTGGTACAGCTTTTAAGTTAATTAAGAAAATTACACCATTGGATGCAGTTTACTTTGCAAAAACCGCTTAGGAATAAGTAACTAAGGAAACAGTTAAAAAATTGCTTCCGTAAAGGGGGATTTAGGCATGCAAAGTGAAGACCAGTTAACTGACTGTTACATCTGATCCAGAAGATGACTTACCACTTAACATACTTGCGGAATTTGTTGGAGTCGATTGATAATGAAAACCTTAATGATTTTTTGAACATTTGTATGTTGAAAATCCAGATTCAGAACAAGAAATTAAAAATCCAGTTGAAATACAAGGACTTTCCGAAGATTCTGATGTGGTTTCAGTACCAACAGATGCTATCCTAAATTATGGTGAAGCTATTACCCTAACCAAGCAGCTTAAAAGTTTTGCTGAAGATCACCGAGATGCAGAGTCTTTCCAAATTAGAAATGATTTGTGGACGCCATTTTAAAGAAAAAGAGGAGACAAAAACAACATGTATATAAATTTTTACATCATTAAAGTGACCTTTCATATCCCAAATTATTTAATTACAGTTTTCATTAAAAAAACGATTTTTTTTGTATTCTTTTAAGCGGACACCCCTCTTGAGAGGACACTTTCGGTCAGTCCCGTTGGCGTCCGCCCAAGGGAGATTTTACTGTATATATATTAACGACCATAGTGAAGTGGGTAAGAGGTCTGCCTTCTACTTTGCTTGGAAATGAAATTTAAAAAAAGAAAAATTATAATGTAATGTCAGAGTGACCTCTCTCGAGAAGGCAATGACAAATCACTGATAGTATTATGCCTAGTAAAGCCACTTAGCCATTCGGAATCGGCATTAAACTGTTGATCCTCTTTGTATGTGGCACCAACCACAGGCAAAGGCGAGAGGGTAGCTTATGTCTGTATCGGATATGGCCTGGCCTTTAAGAAGAAAATATAAAACTAAATAAACAATCTTTCGTTCAAAATAAAATTTACTTACGTTGGCTTGAAATAGTACTGTATCTGTATCCAAGTAGTTTACAATATAATTTACAATATCATATTTTGTGTAGTTATTTGGATTGTCCAAAATGGTGTTACATAAAGTTGTCTAAAAATAATTTATATTTATTAAAACTTTAAAATATCTCAAGAGCAAGTCTTACTAAATGCATTTTACTTTGAATTATCTTTTTCTTTTGAGAATTCCACTCCGTTGCTATGGCTAAAGCTAGAGGTTCACTGTCTACTGTAAATAGATTTCCTTTAGGAGTTTTCAATTTTCGCTGATCGAGAGTAATTTCATATTTTCCTTCACTTTTTAAAATGCTAGTATTTTTGTAAAATCTATTGCGTACAGCTGAAAGAAAAATATTAAATATACTTGTAACTTAACGTTACTAACTAATTAAAATACTTACCATAACACCTTGCAGGATTTTTAAAGTATTCTTGAAACTGTATTTTATTTAGAAATAGTTTACTTAATTTATTAAACGGCTTTGAAAACATTTTCGTTTTTATATAATTTCCTTCAACCTAAAAACTTAACCTGAAAAACGTTCTGCAGGTTTGCCAATAATAAAATTAAATTTCTCTCGCATGGTACATCTAATAAAACTGCAGAGATTATTCCGACAGCGCCAATGGGATGAAAAAATCTAGTTTTGTATTTTTTGTTTGGCAATACTGACATAACCTATGTACAAAAACAAAAACGTGTGATTTTTAGTAAATACTTCTGTTTTAATTTTGTAGTGTAGCACTATTGAAATCCTAAACATTTCAAAACAAAGTAAGGAAATTATAAAGTTATTAGATTTAGCAGTAAAATGGCTGCAGATAGTAAAAAACAAGTGGAATACCTGGTAGTAGATACAACCGCATTTATTCAGAATGCGTCTCTTCATGTGAGTATGTTTGTTTTAATGATCAAACTACAGACAATCTATCATATTGCTGATTGAGTTACATTATTTGTTTGACAAGGAACACGAAAAAAATTTATATAGTTATCAAATCTTAAGTAAATGCAACTTCATGATGGAGAACTTTCGTGTTATCCCTTTACTGTATTTAATGAAAAGAAACGGTTTGCTGACTTAATGTTTCTGCTCGTCACTACATCATATTGCTATATACTAATTTTTACTTACAATTACAATAAAAATCTTGGTTTGATCAATCTATGTATTGTCTAATTTAGGAGAGACCTTATATTTAAAATTTGTATTTGAAGGAAATAGTATGAAGTTATAAAACAATATATTTTTATATTCCCATTCTCTGCTGCTCATTACTAACTCAAACATTTTAACGATTAGGAATAAATTTGATTATGTATTTATAAACAAAAAAAATAGTACTTATTAAAATATTAATTTAAACAAATGCCCAGTGATAATAATATTAAATTGATGATAAAGATATCTTTACTTAAAGTTGTATTTAAAATAATATTATCTTAAAAAGATGAGAAACCAGAATTATTTCACAATGAAATGAGGTTTAAGATCCCTGCTTTTTAGGAAAATCACATAATTAAAATTCTTCAGGAAATAAGTGTTCAATGTTTTCTCTTTATATTTTAGGAAGTTGCTGATAATATTATAACATGTCAAGAGGTAATAGATGAAATTACAAACAAACGACAATTAAGAAGATTAATAGTGCTTCCTTATGATTTAATCGTCAAAGATGTGTTTCCAGAAAACATCAAAATGGTAACTGACTTTTCAAAAAAAACTGGTGATTATCCAAGTTTGTCAGCAACGGATATAAAAGTAATGGCTTTGACCTACCAACTAGAAAAAGAAAAAGTTGGTGTAGAAGATTTAAGAACCGAACCAGTTTTACAAAAACCTATCTTAAATACAGAAAATCCTGTACAAGAGATTAATCCAGATATTACTGGATTTTATTTACCTGGCAAAAATAAAAACCAAAATGGAGAAGAATGTTCTCCTGAAGATGATACAAATAGAGAATTTTCGATTGAGGAAGAAACAAATAAAGAACAATGTAATACAGATATGGGTAAGACAACAAAAAATCTTAAAGACATTAATGCCTTAAGCAGTGAAAAAAAATGTCCACTTAAAAATAAATCGAGTAAAGAGCAAATTAGTTCAAATACAAGTAATATCACAAAAAATATTGAAGGCAACATAAATTCAGAAAAAGATAATCAAGATATTGAATTAAGTTCCAAGTTTCAAAGGTTAAACTGTGATGAAAGTGATCTAAAGGCTAAAGAAGATGTGTTAATACCTATCAAAAATGATTTTGAAATTGCTCTAGATAGTGAAGGCTCTTCAAATGATGATTTAAGTGATGAGAATGATGATGACGATGATGACATAGGCTGGATTACACCATCTAATATCAGTCAAGCCAAAAAACAAGTTAACTCACAACTGATGGAAGAAAAACATGTTGTTGTAGCCTGTATGACTACTGATTTTGCAATGCAAAATGTTTTAAGGCAAATGAATCTTAATGTATCAGCACTAGATGGAAGGTTAATTAAGCAACTACGAACTTATATTTTAAGATGCTACAGCTGTTTTAAAACAACAAGTATAATGGACAAAAAATTTTGCCCAAAATGTGGTAATGATACTTTAAAAAAAGTAGCTGTGTCAGTAGATGAAACAGGTAAAATGCAAATTCACATTAATCCAAGGAAACCTTTGACTGGCAGAGGTAAAAAGTTTAGTTTACCTAAAATTAAAGGTGGCAAACATCCCCATAATCCTGTTTTGGTAGCTGATCAACCAATGCCCGATAATAAGCCTAGTAGGCTAGCTAGGACTAAGAATAATCCTTTGGATGATGATTACATAGCAGGTAATGCAGAGACGCTGATCTTTAATTTACTAAGTCTGTTTTTACAACCTTTTTGAAATACAAGTACAAAAAAACTGATGAAATTAAAATAGTTTACTAACTAAATTAGACATACGTTAACTCTGTGACATTCAGTGCTGTTGCAAAAACAAATTTAACAAGATTATTTCTTAGGCTCTTTAGGACAGTATTTTTTGTTAAGAGTTTGTTTTCTAGTATAATTTTTCTTTTGATTGTCACAAAATGTATTTTTTTAGGTTTTTCACCGTTTATTATGAGGGATGTCAATTCTAAATCAGCTCAACTGGGTATAAGACCTGGTTCTGAATTTAAACATTGGATGAAGAAGAACCCCAATGAATCTAGGAGGAAAAAAAAATAGAATAATTATGTATAAGAAAAATTTAATATAAAATGTATTTTTATTTATAGATTAAATATTTTTTAACATTTGATTTGCCCGTTAAGTTATCTAACTTAAAGCCTATTCTTCTTCTTACGATACCGTCTCCTCACGAAGATTGGCGATCCATATAGCTAAATGAACTTTAGACTTTCCAGCTCAAAAAATATCACTCAAAGCAGATCCAAACCACCTTCTCATGCCCTTCAACCAAGAATTCTGTCATCTTCTGATCGATCGTATGCCCTTTATTTTTAATAATTAGACGTAGCAATTTGTACTTTTTTCTGTACGTAGAAATGCGAAGAAGGCGGCTATAAATGTACACTTCAAAAGATTCCAATCGTTTCTCTGAGCCAGGGTCAAGGGTCCAGCACTCACATTCATATAATAGCACCGAGACTTGTGCGATGGAAAAATTTATTCATATTCATATATGCTACTCGGGCCTGTTCAACTCGAGAAGCCTATTATATACCTTTAATTTTTTTTTTGATACATATAACTTTTTTTAACTGTTTGTAGGCTTCAAATTTGGTATAAGTAAAACACCACCTTATACCTAAAGGCTGATAAACCATGTCATTCATGGAAAATTTCACGCCAAATTAATCATCCATTTAAAACTGCAATGAGTAGTAAGGACAAGTAGAAACCATTCGAATAAATTGCAATTCTGTCTTATGCAAACAGTTACTTTGCTCTAAATCCATACAGCATCAGTAAGAAAACTGAATAGTCGCTAATTGTTTTGTTGTTGCTTCATATGTACAGATTGTTGCCACTTATATTTACTATTTTTTATAGTACAAAGTTAGAAAATATTCAGCTGGTAATTATAAATATAATATAATTTACTAGCAAAAACTAAGCAAGTTAAAATTTTAATGATACTGTGAAAGCCGGTGAATTAAGGAATTTTTAAAATTTTATCAGCCTGATCGCGTTTTAATGGAAATATACGGAGGCTTGGTACAAGTACGGAGTATAAAAGAAAAGATTCATAAACACTAATTTTCGACTGTGTAGTATAATGAGCTGTATGAAATAAATTTAAAAATATTTTCGCTAATATAATTATGTTCTGAAAAATCAAACAACTAATGCCAAGCGAATTCAACATTTTCTAAATATAGTAAAGTTATACTTAAATATTGTGTATGTTATAGGGTTTTAGATAAAGACCACTTATTTTTTTCCAATTGCTATTGATTCCATCATTTCGTTATGTCTTTTAGCTTCTGCTAAGTTTTATTTTGCTGATCATCGGCAGCTTTTGCGATGCCCGCTGCTTCTCCACTAACAACGCGTAAGCCGAAAACCAGCAAACAACGGTATTAGTGGTAGAAACCCTCCAGTCTTGGGAATTGGTTTACTCTTGCTTTAAAATTTACCACTATTTCGTATTGACTTCAATGTAGTCCTAATACTATATTTTAAACTCCTAAATAGTTTTCCTATGATGTCCTTTCTAGGTTGTGCGATAACTTCTAAGACCCATACCTAATTTTCTTTTAACTTTCATTGCAACACTTATTCCTAAAGTAGTTGTGTGTCGTAAATAGCTGAGGAACAAGTGGCACAGAGCGTAATCATATAACTTGGAAATTTACCTCCATGGAGCATTGTCTATGAGAGTTACAAAAACAATATATCTATGATTGTTATTCAGGTAAAATTTCGCTTTTAATATACAAATATGTTTAACTGATGAATAAATTAGTGTTCTAGTTTAAAGAAACTGGTTCAACTCACAGTAAACCTCAGGCTGAGTGACATCAAGAAGCGATGCAAATGTGAAGTGCGTTTGAGTGTTAATTTGCGAGAACCTCACCTTAATGCGCGTGTGCTAATGCAAAAATTAGACCAACTAATACTGTTCAGAAGCTTAACTTCGTCTAATGAAATGTTTATACGCTTTTAAATATTTGCCCTATATCTTTTTCTCGGATGATCATCGTCATTATTTCAGTCTTAACAAATCCAGAACTCTATATCAAAAGGGTTTAAATTTTCCTAAAGTGACAACGTAGACCGCAATATAAGCACGTGGAATGATCGGCCCGTACTTTGTGGATGACATGGGCCGCATACCTGTTAATCTGATGCAATATATGAAATTTTTTGAGAACTTTTTTACATATGATTTACAAAATGTTAATGATTATAACCAAAAAAATATGGTTTGATTATAACCAAAGAATTGGTTTTATAGGTTAATTTCCCAATACTGGGTTTGATATTCAGTAACTTTTTAAATATATAAATAACTGGTCAAGTTGGACTTGCGCAATTGGTGTTCCGTACGTCGATTGCTTTTAAAATAAAAAATTTTGTTAAGGAGGTATAAAATGATCAATGACTTCACAACACACATCCGAAAAGAGTTTTCAACAAAGTTTTTTTCCTATCTTTACTGAAAACTGATGACCTTGATTTTTTTTTATATACATACCAGATAAATTATGAAAGGTGATAATTTTCATTCAATCTACACCCTATGGAGAATATACCCGAATTTTTTCAAAATTTTTTGGTCAGTACTTTTCGAGATAAGGGGGGACAGCGATTTTTCGCAATTTTTTTTAAATAATACGAAGAAGTGTGCGCAAGTATTACATTATATATATTTTTGAACTCGTATTTTTACAAGCTTTCGTTTGACATCCCACTCGAAAACCAAGTAAAAAAAAAATTTCACTTCCGATTTCACACCCCCAAACTAACCTATTAAGTCAAAATTTAACTTTCAAAACTACACGGCTCTAATGAGGCCACCAATTCCTATATTAATGCCAAATTTTCAACTTTCTATGTCAAATAGTTTCGGAGAAAATCGGATGTGACAGACAGACGGACGGACACCGAAGTGATCTTACGAGGCTGGTTTGAAAAGTCCGTGCAAAGTCCGAGAGATGGCACCACCGGCGCGTATCGAGGTCATGTTTAGTTAGTAGCATCTCTTGAATGAACGCACACCAAGTTTCAGCCATATTGGTCTATTTCTTTGTGTTTGGCATTCGTGTGAATCAAGGAAGTCGAGTGATTTTCAAGAAATGGACGAAAAAGAATTTCGTTTGGTGATTAAACATTACTTTATGAAAGGCAAAACGCCTCAGGGGACTAAAGAGAAGCTTGATAAACATTATGGTGACTCTGCACCTTCGATTAGAACAGTTTATAGGTGGTTTCAAAATTTTCGGACTGGCCATATGGGCACAAGTGACGCTGAACGTTCTGGACGGCCTGTGGAGGTTACGACTCCAGAAATCATTGATCAAATCCATGATACGGTGATGGATGACAGAAGAGTTAAGGTGCGTGAGATTGCTAGTGCTGTGGGCATCTCGACTGAACGGGTACATAATATTTTGCATAAACATTTGGACATGAGAAAGCTATCCGCAAGATGGGTGCCGCGATTGCTCACGCTTGACCAAAAACGGAATCGTCTGAAGTGTTGCAAGGATGGTTTGCAGCTGTTCCAGAAGAATCCGGAGGACTTTAAGCGTCGTTTCGTCACTGTGGATGAAACATGGATACATTACTATACTCCTGAGACCAAACCACAATCTAAACAATGGGTTACCAAAGGGGAATCTGCACCAAAAAAGGCGAAGACCGTTCCTTCGGCCGGAAAGGTTATGGCGACTGTCTTTTGGGATTCGCAAGGGATAATCCTCATCGACTATCTGGAAAAGGGTAAAACTATTACAGGTGAATATTATTCATCGTTATTGGAGCGTTTGAAAACCGAGCTGCAAGAAAAACGCCCGCGATTGGCCCACAAGAAAGTCCTTTTCCATCACGACAACGCACCAGCACACACCTCAGCAGTTGTGGTCGCAAAATTAATGGAAATAGGATTCCAACTCGTTTCACATCCCCCCTATTCTCCAGACTTGGCTCCCTCGGACTACTATTTGCTCCCAAATTTGAAGAAATGGCTGGCGGGACAAAGATTTTATTCAAACGAGGAGGTGATTGCAGACACTAATGGATATTTTGCAGACTTGGACAAATCCTATTATTCGGAAGGGATCAACAAACTAGAACATCGTTGGACGAAGTGTATAAGCCTAAAAGGAGACTATGTCGAAAAATAAAAAAGGTTTACCCCAAACACATAAGTAGTTTTTATTTTTGCACGGATTTTTCAAACCAGCCTCGTATACCCGAATTTTTTCAAAATTTTTTGGTCAGTACTTTTCGAGATAAGGGGGACAGCGATTTTTCGCAATTTTTTTTAAATAATACGAAGAAGTGTGCGCAAGTATTACATTATATATATTTTTGAACTCGTATTTGTACAAGCTTTCATTTGACATGCCACTCGAAAACCAAGTAAAAAAAAAAAAATTTCACTTCCGATTTCACACCCCCAAACTAACCTATTAAGTCAAAATTTAACTTTCAAAACTACACGGCTCTAATGAGGCCACCAATTCCTATATTAATGCCAAATTTCAACTTTCTATGTCAAATACCGAAGTGATCTTATAAGTACGGAACACTAATAGTTAAATTAAAACTTTTACCGACACCTTTTATTATTATTCTCTTAGATTTTGAGAACTGTTTATAATAATTATCTTCCAAATCTAGTTTTTGGAGTTCAGCACTAGTACAGAACTTGACTCTTTCAGTATTTAACCCTTTTTGTAGCCAAAAATACTGTTTTGGATTTATGGAAATAATAACTAGATTAGTAACGGTAAGAGAAACTGGCCAGTCAGATACAATTTAAATTTGTATTATTTTATTTGTAACTTTTAGCTGAACATTTTTGAGTACAGTAAAAAAATCGAGATTTGTTAAAAATATATAAATTTCCATCGTCACCATTTGTGTAGTAGTGATGTTCTTCGTTGCTCTCTATAAGAGGTGTATCTGAAAACCCTTGTACATACACGGCTATCCATAGTTTTTCTTCAATTTTGTTATACTCCCTAAAAATGTTTAATAGCTCTTGTAAAGGGTGGGCCATTTAAAAGTTTAAATTTAAAAATGCAATAAAACAAAAACGGTTTGAAATTTTGCTAAATTTATTTTTTTGTTGTGAAGTACAATTGTTCCGGTTAGAGATGGAATATTATTTCATTCATATGGCTGCCGCGGCTGGCCTCACAGTACCCCATTCGATCGGACCAATTTTCGAGCACTTTTTCGAGTGTATGGGGTCGTATCTCGGCAATGGTATCACGAATGTTGGCCTTCAAATGCTCAATTGTCTCTGGTTTGTCGGGATAACAATTGTCTTTAACGGCGCCCCACAGAAAATAGTCAAACGGTGTCAAATCGCAGCTTCTTGGCGGCCAATTGACATCACCATTTCGGCTAATTAAACGGCCATCAAACGTTTGACGCAATAAATCGATTGTGGCATGAGATGTGTGGCAAGTTGCACCATCCTGTTGAAACCAAACATCGTTCACATCAATACCATGCAGTGCGGGCACAAAAAAATCGGTTATCATGGTGCGATATGTGTCTCCATTGACCGTAATGGTTGCGCCGTCCTCATTTTCAAAGAAATATGGGCCAATGATGCCTCCGCTCCACAAGCCGCACCAAACAGTCACTCGTAATGGGTGCATTGGCTTCTGTAAGACCACGTGTGGGTTTTCTGAGCCCCAAATACGGCTATTTTGCTTATTAACGTACCCACCAAGATGAAAATGAGCTTCATCCGAAAAGATGATTTTTTTGGCAAAATCGACATCATCGTGCAGTTTCTCGTTGGCCCATCTAGCGAAGCGAAAACGAAGCGGATGGTCATGCGGCTTCAACTCTTGAACCAATTGAACTTTGTAAGGCGTCATACCGAGATCTTTTCGCAAAATTCGACGTAAACTGGTGCGTGAAATGTTCAATTCTTGAGAACGATGACGATTTGATGTTGATGGATTCTCACGCACACTCTCAGCCACAGCTTCGATATTTTCAGGTGTACGCACTGTACGAGCACGCTCACGTCTTGGCGCATCAACAATGAAACCAGTTTCACGAACTTTAGCAATAAATAAACTTGCGTATACCGGGCACTGTTGGTCCTTCTCTGCGACCAAATTTTGTACGACATTTTTGTGCAATTTCCGACCAATTGTCTTTGTTTTGGAAATAAATTTCCAATAAATCCCAACGTTGCTCAAGCGTAAATCGATTTATTTCGTTCAGTGGAGATAATATACTGAATTTTGTGACAGAATAGAATGACATAAGTATTGCCAGATTCGAAATAACCGGTGGTTCAAATTTAAACCGATAGATGACCCACCCTTTATATGTCAAATAATAATTGTACTATTATGTATAGCAACTAACACGTAGACTGAAAAGTTTTTGGTCTGACACATAGATATCGCTCTTTTCAAAAAATCCATTGATTTTTTAGGAAGTACCAACCTTCAAACGATGACATTTCATGACATGACATTTCGAGAATTAGTTTACAAGTTACAGTGGTTTTAGTGACGCTACTTTTGATATTTTCAAAACAATGAAAAAAATTGAATTTCGTGTGTTGATTAAACACTGTTTATTGATGGGAAAAAATACCGTTCAAGCAAAGCAATGGCTTGATAAGTGTTACGGGAACTCTGCCTCTGGAAAATCACTCATCATTTACTGGTATGGTGAATTTAATCGCGGTGGTACAGATACAAAAGATGCTAAACGTTCTGGACACCCAAATGAGGTGGTTACACCGGAAAACATAAAAAAACCCACAAAATTCAAGTGAGATTGCGTGAGATAGCTGACACCATAAAGATATCAAAAGAACGTGTTGGTTATATTTTACATGAACATTTGGGCATGAGAAAGCTCTACTCGATATGGGTACCGCGTTTGCTCACAGTGGACCAAAAACAACGTGTTGATCCTGAGCGCTCCTTGGAGCTGTTTAAGTGCAATAAAAAGGATTTTTTTATGCGATATGTGACAATGGATGAAACATGGATCCACCACTACACACCGAAATCAAATCGGCAGTCAGCTAAGTGGACAGCAGCCGGTGAAGCCGCCCGAAGCGACCAATGACACAACAGTCGGCTGGGAAGATTTTCGTCTCTGTATTTTGGGATGCGCATGGAATAATTTTCATCGACTATGCTGAAAAGGGAAAAAAAAATGGTGAAAAGTAAAAAAAAAAACCATCAATAGCGAATATTATATAAAGTTATTGGTCTATTTGAAGGCAAAAATCGCAAAGAAACGGCCCCGAATGAACAAGAAAAAAACTGCTCTTTCATCAAGACAATGCACCGTGTGACAAGTCAATGGTTTATAATGGCAAAATTGCATGAATTGAAGTTCAAATTGTTTCCTCATCCACCGTATTCTCCAGATTTGCCCCCCCGCAGACCTCAAAAAAATGCTCGCGGGAAAGACGCTGGGCTCCAATGAAGAGTTATCGCCGAAACTGAGGCCTATTTTGAAGGCAAAGACAAAACAAGAAAGGACTGATTATATCGCTCTTGAACGAGACTATATTTATGAATAAAGTCGAATTTTGCAAAGTAGCTAGACCAAAAACTTTCCAGCCTACTTGTTATATAAGCCTGTCCAGATCAAAATTGTCTAGTGATGTTTTTTTTAAATGATAGTTTTATAATTTTTTAAATGCTCAAAATGATAAATCCTATATAAAAATATTTCATTTAATGTTGAATATAAAACATAGTTTTTAAACCCAATGAGTTTCTTTGGTATACCTTTAGATTAAAATGTTAGGATTCTCTGTATCAGTTTATATATTTTTTTCTTTCTCTGTTAAAAAACAATAATTCGAAACTGACTAATAAGACGTTTTTTTTTTGTTCTGTACGATTGGTTAAAAATAAAAGCCGCGATAATAGATGACGTCACTTTCTAGACCAAAGTGCGTAATTTAAATTTGTCCTAAGACAGTCAAGCACGCATGCTTCACGCGAAATCATGGTAGCCAAAAGTTTAATAATCTATGGTGCGTAAAATTAATTTTAAGTCATATTTTAATTAAATTTTTTTTTCTAATCAAGTTTCTAAACTAGTTACTAAATATTTTTACTTATAAAAAATTATGAATTAGGGCTCTTAAAAGTGTTCAGGTTTTACATAATAGATGGATAGATATGAAAACGAGACACAGGTTTTAAGCAATTTAAGAATCAAGGTATATTTGACTCTAAGATCAGGGCTCTTAAAATTGTTCATATTTTCCATAATAGATTAAACAGGAGCACAAAATTTAAGTAGTTCAGGAATCAAGCTATATTTAAATCTATAGTTTTAAGAACCCTAGATTATTTCGTACGTCGGTCTATTTATTTGTCGTAATCTGTTAATGCGATAACTCTCGAACAAACTGAGAACCGATTTCTTAAAGCTGAAAAGGAATCTATAAAGAAAGAGCAAAGATCAATATATTTTGTGAGTTTTCGCCGGTATTATTTGACTTTTTTTCTTTCTTTACAAATGACAATTTATCATCGCATCCTTAAAAAGGATGGAGGAGGGGGTGACTTTGAACGTACAATGACGTACAATAATTTTAGAGATTTTTCTTTAAGTCCAATCTAAACTATAGTAGTAAATGGATGACAATGAATGACTTTAAAATATTCAAACTTGTAGCTGTAAGAAAAATTTTGGGTAAACAACTTTACCAATTTGTTATTACTATTTCATTAATATATCAACAAATTACTTCAGAACTGGAATATCTACTACTAATTAACCATAAAAAAAAAAACGGTCAAGTGCAAATAGGACTTGCACAATTAGTGTTCCGTACGGTGATTGCTTTTAAAATAAACTTATATCTCGGTACAAGAGCGACTAGCCACTCAGTTACAGTTACCTCCACCATACGTCAAGACACATAGTTTTCACAGTTTTTTTTTATAAAAAATAAATTATCACTCGTGATAATTTTCGCTCAATCTACACTTTATGGAGAATATTCTAGAATTTTTTAAAAAATTTTTTGATCAGTACTTTTCGAGATAAGAGGGGACATCGATTTTCGGCAATTTTTTTAAAATAACGCAACGAGAAGTGCGCGAAAAAGTATTAAAACATAAATATTTGTGAACTCGTATTTTCACAAGCTTTCATTTAACACCCCAGTCGATGACCTGGGATTTTTTTTTTCACTCAAATTGTTTTCGGAAAAAGTCGGTTGTGATAAACAAACGGACACACACCGAAGTGATCTCATAAGTGTTCCGTATGGAACACTAAAAAGCTCGTGAGCCAGGTAACATCGAATCAAACAGTTAAATATTCATGGACTTAAGTTGTGTCTGCACTTAATGAATCTTTTTAGGTTTTTTGCAAATTCAACAAGAAAAATAAAAAAAATAGTTACAAATAACTAAAAACCTGAACCTAAAAAAAAAAAACAATAATTAAAAAAATTAACTTTCTGGATCCGCCATATGAACGAACGGCACTGACTATATTAAATTTTTCTGTCTTTTCTTTATGACAATTTTCTTTCCTTCGCCCATATCAAGCGGAGTATCAAACTAAATACATTAACATATTTAGTTTTTACTTTGTTATATCTAAATAAAAATTATGAGCTAAGCACAGCCCCCTCGAGACATGTAGCGTGTTCCCGGAAATGTACCCTGCAAAGACCTCAAAACACTGTCAAAACTGTGTCTCAAAAACTGTGCGAGAGAACTAACACGAGTTTTCTGTAGACTTTTCAGCCTATCCTACAAAAAGGGAATATTTCCTTCCTGCTGGAAATGTGCCACAGTTCAGCTGATACCTAAAAAAGGCAAGAAGACCTTGCCAAATAACTACCGACCAGTCGCACTGCTTTCAATAATATCGAAACTCATGGGAAAGGTTATCAATCAGCATCTTCTAAAATATCTTGAAGGATTCATGGCTTTCGTAAACATAGATCAACAGGAGATCTTCTGACTTATGTAACGCATGTTTGGAACAACGCAATTGAACACTTTGGAGAATCTCGAACGGTTGCTCTTATAGTATGTCTGAAAAGTTCTGTTTGTGGCTCTCATGTTTCCTCAGAGAGCGTTCTTTACGATTGGCGGTAGACGGATTTCTTTCTAACACCTTCACTATCAACGCCGGTGTGTCCCAAGGCTCCATACTGTCTCCTACCCTCTTTCTCATTTACATTAACGATCTGCTGGAAAAGACCGGGAATCCAATCTACAACTTTGCAAATGACAGTAAGCTTATCTCTTCATTCACTTTGAACGCTCGGACATCGGCTACTCAGGCGAATATTCGCAGACAGCAGGAGGTCGTTCAACTGGACCTGGACGAAATTCTATCTTGAGGTGACAGTAATTGGAATTTAACGCTACAAAAACCCAGGCGGCAGTTTTTTCTAAAAAAGTTAACGTTGCTGAACCTGACATAGTCATGTCGGGGCACTCCATTCCCCTAGTATCGTCACTCAATTTGTTGGGCGTTAATTTAGGAGCAAATATGTCCTGATATGAACATCTTGCAGGCATAGCAGGGAGAGCTTCTCAAAAGTTGGGAATATTATTTCGAACCAGAAAGCTTTACACTCCACAACTGTTACTTTTTTACAAAGCTCAAATTCGACCAACTATGGAATACTGCTTCCATGTTTGGGGCTGCGCTCCCAAACACACACTGCATCTGTTGGATTCTGTTCAGAGAAGAGCTGTTCGTCTGATTGGAGACCCGGAACTGACCGGCGGCCTTGATTCGCTGGAACATCGAAGAACGGTTGGCGATTTGAGTCTCTGCTACAAGTATTTTCATGGAAAGTGTTCGAAGGATGTAACCCGCTTAATTCCTCCCAGAGCCGTGCATGTCAGAAATATACGTCGCGCTAATACTTCACATTCGTATGAGGTTCAGCTTGTTGCTCCGCGTACGACGCTTTTCAAGCAGTCTTTTATTTGGAGAACATCATCCCTTTGGAATGATTTGCCCAGGGCTGTGTTTCCCACCAAGTACAATTTACAGCGATTCAAGAACAACGTGAATCGCTTTTTTCCGCAACATGCCGCTCCTGGAGCGCTTTGGGGACTTCCCTGTAGCACGTGTGCTAGACCCATAAAAAAAAACCAGCAATTACATAGAAGCGCATTGTTTTTAATGCAGAAACCTCTTAAATAACTTAGATTATTTCTGAAACAAGTCAATGTTTTATTTTGTTATTGTGTGTCGATAACGTCCAACATGACAAACTCATCGAGATACTTACGACAACAGAGCTAGATGAAAAAGATATTAGAATAATTGGAAACTTTTATTGGGGACAATAAGCGAACGTAAATATTGACGGCAACACGTCAAACGAGATTGAGATCTGTAAGGATATCTCTTAAGGCTGTGTTCTCTCTCCAACCCACTTACTCTGAACGAATAATCCAAGAGGCACTGGCAGAAAAAAGCGGTATAAAGTAAACGGACAGCACATTAACCGTATCAGATATGCTAATGATACCGCCATTGTGGCTGGCAATCTTGAAGAACTACAAAACTTAGTAGAAAGAGTCAATTTTCAGAACTATAGGGCCTTATCCCCAATATTTCGAAAACCAAGTACATCAGAGTTTCTAAAAAGGCAACCCATAACCGGGAGCCCTTGACAATTAACAACACAGTAGTAGAGCAGGTGAGGATGTTCAGTTATTTGGGTACTACAATCTATAACACATGGGACTATAGTGCAGAAATTAGACGTCGCGTCGAAAAGGCCAGGGTAGCATTCCTCCCAATGAGAACCTTACCTACTTCGAAAGATCCGAGTCTACGACTGAAGGTCAGAATATTGCGCTGTTATGTCTTCTCTGTTCTACTCTACGGAGTCGAATCGTGGACGATCAACGAAGCAGTAATGAGGAGATTAAATGCCTTTGAAATGTGGCTATTTCGACGTATCCTGAAAATTCCCTGGAGACAACATGTAACTAAAAACGAGGTGCCCAGGAGAATGGGAAAAGGTCTGAAACTGACCTTGACGCTCAAAAAGCGCAAATTGAAATAGCTTGGACACGTCATGAGGTACGACCGATATAGACTGTTGCAACTGATACTTCAGGGCAAGCTTGAAGCAAAAAAGAGGGCCAGGCAGAAAACGTCACTCTTGGATGAAAAACCTATGAGACTGGTTCGGTCTCAGTTCGATACAGCTTTTTTTGTATTGCTGCTAATAAAGTTAGAATAGTTCTGTTTATCGCTAACGTTCAGAACGGATGAAGTACTATTCGAAGAAAAAGGTGTTAAGTTTAGGTTCCTCTTTTTTTGTAATAATTAAAGTTAAGTAGTTAAATAACCGGACAAGTGCAAGTCGGACTTGCGCAATTACATTTCTTTTAAAATAAAATTTTTTGTTACGCAGGTATAAAATGATCAATGACTTCACAAAATACACCTCAAATGATTTTCAACAAAGTTTTTTCCGATCTTTACTGAAAACTAATGACCTTGAAATTTTTGTTTTTTTTATACATTATATATTGAAGGTAATGCACTCGTGATAATTTTTGTTCAACCTACACCCTGTGGGGAATATTCCAGATTTTTTTCAAAATTTTTTAATTAGTACTTTTTGAGGTAATGGGGAGGGCAGCGATTTTTCGCAATTTTTTAAAAATAATACAAAGAAAAGTGTGCGCAAATATTACATTATATATATATATATATATATATTTTTGAACTTTTACCAGCTTTCATTTGATACCTCACTCAATGATCTGGTAAAAAAAAAAAAATTTCACTTTCGATTTCAACCCCCAAAACTAATTCCTTAAGTAAAAACTAAACTTTCGAAACTACACGGCTCTGATGAGGCCATCAATTCCTAAGTTAGTGCCAAATTTCAACTTTCTATGTCAAATAGTCTCGGAGAAAATCGGGTGACAGACGGGCGGACAGACAGACAGACACCGAATTAATCTTGTAGGTGTTCCGTACGGAACACTCAAAACAAAAATTTTCAACAATTAGAAAATGTCATCAATATCTAAAACGTAAAAAAAAACTTACTTAAGAAAATCTATTAACTGTATAATCTGATATTCCTGATAAAAACCTCTCCATTGTAAAAACCTAACTTGCCCCAATTCCACATTAGGTTCAGGCACCTCATAAGTATTAACGTAATTATCTGTATCTCCAATTAAGTCACCTTCCACAGAAATCATTCCCAACCATTCCACAAAGTCTGCAACGTCATTTTTGTCAATTTCGTTTTCGTTAAGTGTTGGTGTTTGAACAGAATACATTACATGAGTCTTAAATTTGGGTTCGCAGACCTTCACTTTGTATTCGAGATCGCTAAAGAATTTTGCTACAGATGAAGGACATATCGACTCACTTGGTGGTTTCCAAGATACTATTACATCAAATCTTTCTAACGAATCTAACGCATGTTTGCTTCTCTCATAGTTAGGTTTGCCTGGATGAAGTTTCGAGTCTTGTAAATTTATTTTAACAACTAAAAAATAAAAAATATATTAATTAAAAAAAATAATGATGTTACTACCCCTAAAACAACTTACCTTATATCGTATCCAATAGTTTTATACATAGAGGGTCTAGCTTTGATAAAGGTAGTGTTGTTTTGGAGGTGGCAAATCAAACATGGTTTTAAATCTTATAGAAATATATTTTAATATATTTGACACAATAAAAACACGTCACAATACATACTGTATAAGAATATATATGAGTATTTTCTTTCTGCCATAGTTTGAGACGTTTTAGATTTAAAAAAGTACTTAAACTAAATTTATTTTGCACCGTAAATAAAAGTATTATTACTAAAACAAATTACGAGCCGACTTATAGGTGCGGTTTAAAATAACTATTTCAAATATTTTTTTTTTCATTACATTTTATCATGTGCTCAGACTGTGAGCGACATTATTTTTACCGCATCTATGCGTACATTGCTTACTTTTCATATTTAAGATCCCAAATCAGTCTCACATTTGCCGTTTTTTGCTTTAAAAATAATATACACAGTGCATTTAAATAGTCCCCTTTTTGTACCTATAGAAAAAATAACAATGGCGCTGGATATTTGCAATTGTCAGAATTATTTAGTCTCATTCCTCTTCTACTTACATCTATAATATATAAAATGCAACGTCTCTCTGTCTGTCTGTTAGTGCGCTTATCACTGGAGAACCACTTATCCGATTTACGTACTTTTTTTTAAAAAACATACATATGTTCTCTGGCCAGGTTATAGGCTATATTTTATTACGATAGGTAGCATAAGGAATGAGCAGTGACGATATTAGTGAATGGAGTTGCAAAAAAGTTTGCCGCTAGCGCGTTCCCTTGCAATACACAGCCTAAACCATTAAATATGGAACAATATTATGTATATATATATATATATATATATATATATATATATATATATATATATATATATATATATATATATTGAATGCAATGTCTCTCTGTCTGTTTGTCCATTAGTGCGGTTATCACGCGAGAACGACTTATCCGATTTATGTATTTTTTTTTAAATTCATACGTACATTCCAGGTTATATAATAATAATAATAATAATCTATATCTATAATATATATAAAAATGCAACGTCTCTGTCTGTCTGTCTGTCCGTTAGTGCGCTTATCCCTCGAGAACCACTTATCTTATTTACGTAATTTTTTAAATTCATACATATGTTCTCTTACCAGGTTACAGATATATATTTTTATTACATCTATAATATATATAAAATGCGACGTATCTCTATCTGTCTGTCTGTCCGCCCGTTAGTGCGCTTATCACTGGAGAACCACTGATCCGATTCACGTACTTTTTTTTTACATACATATATGTTCTCTGGCCAGATTATAGACTATATTTTATTACGATAGGTAGCATGAGGAATGAGCAGTGACGATAATAGTGAATGAAGTCGGAAAAAAAAAAAGTTTGTTGCTAGCGCGTTCTCTTGCAATACACAGCCTAAACCATTAAATATGGAACAATATTATGAAGCAGAGAATATCTATAATCTATAATATATATAAAATGCAATGTCTCTCTGTCTGTCTGTCTGTCCATTAGTGTGTTTATCACTGGAGAACCACTTATCCGAATTACGTGCTTTTTTTAAAAAAAACATACATATGTTCTCTGGCCAGGTTATCTATCTATAATATATACAAAATGTAACGTCTCTCTGTCTGTCCGTCAGTTAGTGTTACATGCTTTTTTTTTTAAATATACATATGTTCTCTGGCCAAGTTATAGGATATATTTTATTGCGTTAGGTAAATTAAAGAATAAGCAGTGACGATAATAGTGAATCAATACTCTGCCTAAACCATTAAATATGGAACAATAACATGTTGCAAAGAATATAATATATATAAAATGCAACGTCTCTCTGTCTGTCTGTCTGTCCGTTGGTGCGCTTATCACTTGAGAACCACATATCCGATTTACGTGTTTTTATAAATTTATACATATGTTTCTATATAATTCGACAGAAGCCTAGATAATGGGAGATAAGGTGAAATAATGGGAGATAAGTATAAAATAATGGGAGATAAGGAGAAATAATGGGAGATAAGCAGAGATAAGTCTAGATAATGGGAGTTATGGTGAATAATGGGAGATAAGGAGAAATAATGGGCGATAAGGAAAAATATTGCAAGATAAGTCGAGATAAGCCTAGATAATGGGAGATAAGGTGAGATAATGGGAGATAAGGAGAAATAATGCGAGATAAGGAGAAATAATGGGAGATGAACAGAGATAAGCCTAGATAACGGAAATTATGTAGAGATAATGGGAGATAAGGAGAAATAATGGGAGATAAGGGGAAATAATGGCAGATATTTTATTACGTTAGATAACATAAGAAATAAGCAGTGACGATAGTAGTAAATCAAGTCCACGCGAGCGGAGCCGCGGGCACTGCTAGTTTTTTATAATGCAAACTACATACAGAAATGTTTTTTAAGCCATGTCCAGGTGTTTAAGGGGTATCATCTCTTAATAATCGCCGCAAGTGATCAGCGGACAATCCGAAAGGGGCCGGAATCAGATTTTCCCAATTTAGCCCTGGTCCACTTTTTTCTTTTCTCAATAGTAAGGTCGTGTTATAAAGTTCCGATTTGATTATATAGAGATTGGACAATGTGAGCGGCATTTTAATTGTTTTCTAAAGAAGAATTTTTCAAAGCCTTCCAGCGGCACTACAAACCATCCAAAGCATGCGTGAGAGTATGTCGAAATCCTAAATAAACTTTTTTTATTAAAAAAAATATTTTTATTTAAAGTAGTCCGAGGAGCTTTTAAGCACACTGTGTATTTCCCATGAATATTTTTTAAAATTGAAACATATCTTACTGATCCAAAAATCATTGAAACATCTATTTTGCTCTCGACGTTTGTGGCTTTTATTATTTATAAGATCTTGGATCACCAAACGTGCCATTCGCCTTGATTTTAGAAAGTATATCAAATAATTCAGTATTAAATAAAGAATCCAGTGGATGAAAGTCTGAGATGTGGTCTTAAAAAACAATTTATTTTACTATTAAATATTGGGTGCCCTGTCCTACCTCCCGAATATTTCGAATTGATAGAGCATCAAAATATTAAAAAAAAAAACTAGTAAACATATGGTCAAAAGTGTACTGTTATTGAGATATAATCTCGAGAAGTTTGAATAGCGGCATAACATAATTCGCGAATTACTCTACAGATTTTGAGGACATGTATTTAATAAATCTCATTAATAAACACAAAAATCGCCACTGTCAATTAAGAGGATGTCACCATCGGGAAGAGAGGTACGTTTTTAAATAATTATAGTTCAATAATTCGTATAAAAACATTTTTTTCAAAATTATGCCTTAATCCTTAATACATTTAAAAATAATTGTGGAACATTTGTAAAAAAATGTGACTACATTTGTTTAATAAATAATACGGATCCTAATTTTTCATAATTTCCCATCACTTTTAACCAAGTTTATTAGTTTTTTTTTCTTATAAATATCTTGATGCTGCATTCAAAGTCTTCAGGACGCGAGCCCGACGGCATGCATATACAGCCTTATTAATATAGCCATTTTTTTAAGTAGTCAGGACCAATTAATCCCGTTGACTAGTCTGAAGGTACTGTCGAAACAAACCCTACCAAATATATATCATACCTCAATGCTGATTACATACTTCTGTTGCACTTCAAAGTAAAGAAACTACTAGAATACAAAATATTATCTTTAAAAATTATGGTACATGAGCTTTATAGATCAGGTGTAAATAAATTGTATGTTATAATTCATATACCTCTTATTTAATAAGAATTACAGCCTTAAAAACTACAAAGAAAAATAATTGGTAGTATTATGTTACAAATTCTATACGATACACCTTCTGCTTTAGAATAAGTGTAAACCTGACAGATGGGTAAAACCGACCTGATCAGTACTAGCGTTTAAAGCTCATAACAATTTCATTACAGAATACCACCAAATATAAAACAGAAAAGGTGCAAAATAATTTAGAAATATTACATACCTTAAGTTTTCTATACAAAGTGTTCACAGAAAGTAGCAGTATTTTGGCTACTTTGGTAAGACTCTGTATATATTATTCCAAGGGTTCGTTAACCTGACTTACCCTTTAGAATCGATTTTGATTATAACTATTGTGGGTATATACACTGTAATTAAATAGCGGTTTCAACTGCCAAACCAAAATATAATCGGTTGGCAACTGACGTTTCGGTAGTGTTATGGTGCAAGTTGATATGTCACATTTTTTCCGATATTAAGATATATGATCTTATTTCTTGAACTCTGTTAAAAATCTTATGTAACACGTAGGATTAATTGTTTGTGGTCTGACACATAGATGTCGCCCTTTTCAAAAAAATCCTTGATTTTTAGGAAGTAACCTTCAAACGATACGCGTCAAAATTTCATGACATTTCGACGATTAGTTTACAAGTTACAGGGGTTTTAGTGACGCTACTTTTGATATTTTCAAAACAATGGAAAAAATCAAATTTCGTGTGTTGATTAAACACTGTTTTTTTAATGGGAAAAAATACCGTTCAAGCAAAGTAATGGCTTCATAAGTGTTACGGGGACTCTGCCCTTAGAAAATCATTCATCATTTACTGGTATGCTGAATTTAAACGCGGTCGTACAGATACAAATGGTGCTGAACACTCTGGACGCCCAAATGAGGTGGTTACACCGGAAAACATTAAAAAAATTCACAAAATTGTTTTGGATGACCGTACACTAAAATTGCATGAGATAGCTGACATCCTCAAGATATAAAAAGAACGTATTGGTCATATTTTGCATGAACATTTGGGCATGAGAAAGCTCTGTTCGAAATGGGTACCGCGTATGCTGACAGTGGACCAAAAACAACAACGTGTTGATGATTCGGAACGCCGTTTGAACCTGTTTAAAGACAATAAAAAGGATTTTTTCATGCGATATATGATAATGGATGAAACATGGATCCACCACTACACACCGGAATCAAATCGGCAGTCAGCTGAGTGGACAGTAGCCGGTGAAAGCCGCCAGAAGCGACCAAAGACACAACAGTCGGCTGAGAAGGTTTAGGCCTCTGTATTTTGGGATGCGCATGGAATAATTTTCATCGACTATGCTGAGAAGGGAAAAACCATCAATAGCGAATATTATATAAAGTTATTGGTGCGTTTGAAGGCAGGAATCGCAAAAAAAACGGTCCCAAATGAACAAGAAAAAAAAGTGCTCTTTCATCAAGACAATGCACCGTGCCACAAGTCAATGATTACGATGGCAAAATTGCATGAATTGAAGTTCGAATTGCTTCCTCGTCCACCGTATTCTCCAGATTTGGCCCCAGCGACTATTATCTATTCGCAGACCTCAAAAAAATGCTCGCGGGAAAGATACGTGGCTCCAATGAAGACGTTATCGCCGAAAACTGAGGCCTATTTTGAAGGCAAAGATAAATCCTTCTACAAGAAAGGTATAGAAAGCGTTGGACTGATTGTATTTTGCAAAAAAAATGTGTTTTAAGTAGCTAGACCAAAAACTTTTCAGCCTTCGTGTCGATTATTATCCAGAATTTGCTCTTTTTATTTGTTATTACCATATACCTAATAGTATTAAGGTAAATAATATATTTCTTCAATTTAAGCTGTTTTAAAGCTAGCTTTTGATGATGATACAAATATAAAAGTTTTGGAAACTTTTAATAATCTTAACAGATTAAATAAAATAGACTAACATATCAGCTTCTGCCATAATACCACCGGTTAGATATTTGGTTTAACTGTCATATATGTCAACGATCACCATAACAATACCATAAAAAATCACTGGAATATTAAGTATTTAAACTTTTGCCAATAAGGAATCCTTAAAACCTAGAATTAAGTCCAGATTTAATTAAACTGGATATCAATTCCACAACAAACCTGAGGTTTCAAACGTATCGGCAAAATACGCGAAACTTAATGTTTGGTACATTTGGAAGAGCAAAGAACCAATTTTGCAAGCTTATTAAAAATTTCAAGTAGTTCGTTTATAATAAATGACATTTTTAGGCGTCACTTTATCATAAATAAAGCGAAAGTCAGCGTACGTTAAACGGTACCTTTTAAACTATACGTTTGTTGTAGAATTTTTATTATTACTTGTACACTTTCCTTTAATTAACGTTTCATTTTTATATTAATATATCCGTAGACCTAAGGAACAGAAAACAAATCCAATTCAGTTAAAAATTTGACATCTTTCTCAGCGTAAAAAAAAATACACAAATATTTTTAAATCAAATTTTGGGCTTTCAGTAAAGGTTATTACTTTAAATTTTAAAATTACTTTTAGGCTGCAAAATTAACAGTGTTCGAATTAGAAATTTAAAAAAGAAAACAACAATTAACACTGCCATACAATGAGATCATTTTTTAATCAAAATTCCGTTTACAGTCAATACAATCTTCATATTATTGAGTAAGTTATGGAAACCGTGGTTGTAACTAAACCCCGCACAATTGGGAATTAAAGATCCAAACAACTAATATTTGAAAAAAACTAGCTCTTCAAAATAAAAAAGACAACAGCGGCGACATTAATATTTAATCTAAATTCCTTCTGAAAAATAAAAATAACATTGGCCTTTTCTTTTCAAGTTTTCAGCCCTACATGGTAGTTAAACTGCGATAATTCTTTTATGAAAATTGTCTTAAAAATTTTTTTTTTCTGTACTGCTATATCCAAAGCACATGACAAAAAAAGATTCATTACTTCAACTAGAAAATGATTCCGTGGGTCTTAAATCTAAATCAAAATTATTAGTTAGCACATGAATCTTAAATGCTGTAAGCTCTTCTAAGCTAATACCTTCCCAATTTTCCAAATCCGACAGTACTTTAAGGTTAGCACAGCTTTCGAGCAATAACTCTACTGTTCTCATGTTCATATCGCTGCTATACAAAACTCTAAACTCTTTCAGATGTTTCATTGGATTAGTTCTTAGAATATTTACGATGCTTGCATGATATATACCCGTTTCAGAAGCTACACGTATGTACTTAATGTTTACTGCATGTGCCAAAATAAACTCTAAATAGCTTATAGGACTATCTGTCCAAAATATTCGTTCCAAATCTTGAAACGGTTGCAGTGATTGTACATTTTGAACAGGCGGGTGCATTTCGTATATATAAGAACATTGATAAAATACTAGACTCCTTACTTTTGGACAATATTGGCCAATATGGACTAAAGCGTTAAAATCCATTTCTTCAACCTGTTCTAACTCAAGATTAGTTAAATTAGTTCCCCTTATTTCAAGTAGTTGTTCTAAGTGGTCGCTATAATATGCGCAGGACCGAAGTTTTAGATTTTTTAAGTTATCTAATGAAACTAATATAGTAAGATCTACCTCTTGCATGTCAAGAAATAAGGAAACGTATTCTACTTTGGGAAACACTTCGACAAGAAGTCTTAAACGTTCAGTTGAAATATTTCTCGTCTCAATTTTCTTCAACCCGAACGGACCACCATTTGATTCTTTCTGGTGAAGATATTTAACAATATGTCCAAGTTCATCACAACGGCCGATATCTAGCTTTTTCAAATGAGATATTAATTGGGCCATTCCAGGTATTGAAACTGAAATTCCGTCTAGGTGAAGTTCTTTTAGATTTTTACAATTAAGTAAATATGGAATACTTTTATCAGTCACATCGGATGAGAAAGTTCTAATAGACTGTATGTTAGGACAATTTTCTGAGATTATTTGAATTACCAAGTCATTGCAGTCAAAATATAAACAAATGGAAGTTAGGTTTTTCATAACTTTAATACCATCCAGAATGTTCTTGGCGTATTCGTTATTCCTCCAATCGTCTAGCGCGACTGATAGAGTTAAATTTTCAAGCTTGCTCATTTTTTCCAAATTTTTGTTAAAAACATCTCGCATTAGGTGAAGCGACTCGAAAAAATCTATACGTGTTAAACGATCATTAAGAACAACCTCGTTCAGACGAACAACTACGAACATTTCCACTGGCAAATGAAACCTCGGAGTGTGGGGATAATTTTTTTTTTCCGTTTTAACTATTACAGCTGCTATGGCTTTTAATACTTCCACAGCCATCGTTTCATACAAATGATGAGGAACGTATGAGACCAACGTGTCGTTTAATCTATCGATACTATTCTGAACAATGTAGTTTAGTTTCTGGGGATCATGATGAACTATTTTAGCCATAATTATGGGAGTCATGTGTACAACAAAGGATCCAATGCTCTTTAATGATAGGTGTTTTAAAGTTGAAACATCTCTGAATTTTGGCATTGTCTGAAACAATTCATTAGATGTCAAACTATTTAAAATGTTTGTTAACTATTTTTTCCGTCATAAGCGTAAATAAATTTTAAATTAATTATACAATTTTTTGATAAAACTTTACCAGTGATTAAGGGACAATCAACTATCATATATACTAAAATAATTATGTTTTTTATTTAGTACGACATATATAGTACACACCAAAAGTTTTACACTAAATTAAATTACACTTTGGTCGGAATAGGATAATCGTATTTTTATTTTTTTTTTTTGATTAGTTGATTCTTTAACAAGGTATCATATTTTATTAGTTGCCCAAAAGCTTCTACTGAAATTTTTATAGGGTCGAATAGAAAATAATGTTTTAAAGAATAAATTTTAGACATTTGAAAAATGAAACATTCGTTAAATAAAAAGTTATTAATTTCTTATTACATGTATACAAAATTTTATTATTTAAAAAAATAACGTAGGATATGTTAAGAAATGCCAAGGGCATAATGTTAAATGGTGTAAATGAGTAGATATAAATTTTATACACGATGGGTGTATATGGTAGAGTTTAGGTTAGATCCCCGGCAGGTCAGTATACTTATTAATTTAAGTAAATTTTGCTAGACCAGAAATCAGCAACCCTTACAAAATCGACATCGCTTTAAGTATGTTGCCCAAGGCCGCCCAGATTGTGAAAGGCTGACTATGAAGACACCGCCAAACCGCTTCGCACATTGATGGGCGAATATGTTATGTCGGTTTTGGACTAAGAGTCGACGGCGACGGAAAACTGCCAGACCTATTGTGAACAGGAAACCTTTCGAATTGTAATAAACTGACGATGAAGGCATCGGGGGGTCGGACATCCAAAGCCGAACTTGGAGCATTGAGAGCCAGTTCCAGTGAAAAAGTGCCGACGGCATGTTGTTGGGCGCTGTTCACTTGGACTGGCACATAGTGTGGTCATTCGAGTGGTGTTTCAAAAATACCTACAGGTCTCAGGATTCATTTATTTTAAATATATATATATATATATATATATATATATATATATATATATATATATATATATATATATATATATATACATATATATATATACATATATACATATATACATATATACATATATACATATATACATATATACATATATACATATATACATATATACATATATACATATATACATATATACATATATATATATATATATATATATATATATATATATATATATATATATATATATATATATATATATATATATATATATATATATACGAGTATATATATACGAAAGAGGAAAGGCAGAAACAGGGCACTGGCAACAAACAATCGTAAGTTTAACTACTGGGAAACACCCTTATAAGGAGAAGAGATGAGCAATCAAAGGTCTAAGGGCTCTAGTATCTGCTTTTTATTTTTGTTATCGAGCTTTCGCTGCCTAAGGGTAGCTTCTTCTGGATTCTAAAAATGCAAACCAGGTACAGAAAAATAAACTTAAAACGTTCGTTTTTAAAATGTGATTCAAAAATACAAAAATTTAGCACTTAATTCATCTTCGGTGAAGACAATAAAATTTGCGTTTTTGTTGGCCAGGTAGTAAGTATGATTACAAAAAAACATGATAAAAGGACACCTAGTTAGTATTAAAATAAAACGATGTCAATAACCATTAATTAAAAACATTTTTTAAGACAGAACAGAACTGTAAGAAAGACCATGATGTTGAAATGGTGCTCCATTTTATTTTATTGATTTTTTATTTTTTTGACATCGAGTTATATCACTAAATAAGTGTCAAAAAATTTTTTTTTAAATGGAGTACCATTTCAACATCATGGTCTTTCTTACAGTTGTGTTCTGTCTGTCTTAAAAAGTGTTTTTGATTAATGTTTATTGACAACGTTTTATTTTAATAACTCTCTAAGTGTCCTTTTATCATGTTTTTTGTAATCATATCTACTACCTGGCCAACAAAAATGCAAATTTTATTGTCTTCACCAGAGATGAATTAACTGCGAAATTTTTGTAAGTAATTTCTCATACAGCCTTATAATTTATTGAATCACATTTCCAAAACGAACGTTTTAAGTTTATTTTTCTGTACTTGGTTTGCATTTTTAGAATCCAGAAGAAGCTACCATTAGGCAGCGAAAGCTCGATAACAAAAATAAAAAAGCAGATACTAGAGCCTTTAGATCTTTGATTGCTCATCTCTTCTCCTTATAAGGACGTTTCCCAGTAGTTAAACTTACGATTATATATATATATATATATATATATATATATATATATATATATATATATATATATATATATGTGTATATATGTGTATATATGTATATATGTGTAAATATGTATACGTATTATGTATGTATGTATGTATGTATGTATGTATGTATGTATGTATGTATGTATGTATATGTATGTATATGTATGTATATGTATGTATATGTGTATATATATATATATATATATATATATATATATATATATATATATATATATATATACACATATACATACTCGTATATATATACATACTCGTATATATATACATATACATATATATTATACATATACATATATATTAAATAATTCTGATCAAATTTCGAAGAGATCTTCGGAGCCTGATTTAAAAAAAAAATATCTAACCCTAACGTAACCTAATCTAGCTTAATATAAAGTAAAATAATGAAAAATTAGGAAATGAAAAGTAATAGTCTGTGAATCTAAAAGCCTTAAACACGACTTAACCAAACCTAATCTAACCTAATCTGAATTAGCCTAGCCTAGGTTGTATTTAAGTCTGGGTTAGGTTAGATCAGGTTTGGTTAAGTCGTGTTAGGTTAAATTAGGTTATGTTGGGTTATATTTAAGGCTTTTAGATTCAGAGACTATTATTTTTCATTTTCTAATTTTTCGTTATTTTTCTTTATGTTAGGCTAGAATAGGTTACTTTAGGTCAGAGGTGTCAAACTCAATTTTGCAGAGGGCCATATATTAAATTTAGAATGTGTAGGCGGGCCAGATTCAAATAAAAAAAATGTACTGAATTATTATAACATTTTATTTATTTAATTATATAGTATATAATATACGGTTGTCAAAAATTATGATTCTTCATTGCGATCGCGGGCCTTATTGATACGTCCCGGGGGCCGGATGCGGACCGCGGGCCGTATCTTTGACATCCCTACTTTAGGTTAAGTTAGGTTAGGTTTTTTTTTTCGGGCTTCGAAGATCTCTTCAAAATTTGATCAGGATTATTTTCAAAAAAAAAAAAAATTGAAATAGATGAATCCTGTGATCTGTTGGTATTTTTGAAACGTCAGTCGAATTGCCACACCGTGCGGCAGGCTAAAGAGGTAGATAGCAGTCGAGCGGCGTCAAAGACGAACATATTTCGCAGTAACGCCACGGAGATGTTCATAGTTATTAAGGAGTACCTTAAACCATACCATAAAAAAATGGGCTGAAAGAGACCATCTGCCCATTACGTGCTTTGGACTGTACATAAAATTGTAAGATTCGTCTGGCTGACATTACTCAGATGTTAAATAGGGGTGGGCAAAAAGGATCTCTCTAGCCTTCATGTTGGCTATAAGCCTCCTCATCTGTACTATTATAGTATCTAATTTTTTACTTAGTCCAGAGATTTACAGCTCTCCATTAATTCTGAACAACCATGTCTAAGTGACTTAAATATGGTTAGAACTAAGTGCTATGTGTAATAACGTGGGTACCCACTTTGGAAGTTCAGATAGAATTTCAGACGATGACCATAATTTATCGATAAGTTTAGACACTCAGTTAGCACCAAAAAATGATAAAAGGATTGGAATCCATACGAAAAAATATATAACAGTAATGGTGAGTTGGCAACCGCACTTGGACTCAAGTCGAAGGTTGGTTGAAGATTGTAGTTGTAGGATCTTTTACCACATTATTCAATGTGAAGGTTAATAATCCTGATTCCATTTTATCTATTAGAGCAACTGTTGACTAAAAGTTAAATGATTAAAATAATTCTCTCTCTCTCTTATAAACTTTTTAAGGACTATATAAATTTTACAAGTACCTTAGTTTAAACTACATTTTAATTTAACATTGAACCAAAGTATTATGTAAAAAGTAAAAAAGTAATTATATTAAAATTTTGTCTTTAATACTTACTGCATCTATCATGCATGCATCATCTTTGTTCTTTTAGTAAACTCACTAGAATATTAACTATTTTAAACCTTTGCTCTAATGTTTAAGACTAGATAAAAAAATGCCTTGGTTTAAACCAAAAAAAAAAACAGTTTTATTCATATTTAATAATACGCAGTTTATGTGGAGGTAAATAAAAAATGATGCTAATATTTTTAAAATACATAATTCACCGGATTCAAAGTAATTTTTAATTTTAAAGTTTTTTAACGATATTTTAAATACTAAGCTCTTTTTGCACTAAAAAGGAATCCCTAAAACCTAGAACTAAGTCCAGTTTTTAATTAAACTGGATATCAATTTCAAAACAAACTTGAGGTTTAGGACGTATCGACAAAACACGTGAAACTTATATACATCTGAAAGATCAAAGAACCAATTTTGCAAGCATATTAAAAATCTACTTAATTGATGATAGCTCTTATGAATCTAATAATTCAAAGTAATTCATAATAAATGACATTTGTAGTCGTCATTTTATCATAGAGAAAACAACAAAAGTTAGCATACACGATTATACATTAAATGTGTTTTTCGTCAGTACCTTTTAAACCATACGTTTGTTGTGGAATTTATCTTATTAATTGTATATGTTTCTTTAATTAACACTTCATTTTTGCATTACTATAGCCGTATATACTAAATAAATCCAATTTGGTTAAAAATTGGACTCATCTTCTTTTTCTCAGCGTAAAAAAAGAATACATAAATATTTTAAAAACAAATATTGGGTTTTCAGTAAAGGTTTTCCTAATGTTTAATTTACTTTTAAACTATAAAACTAACAGTGTTTAAATTAGAAGTTTAAAAAAGAAAACAACAATTACTATTGCCACACAAAAAGATTTTTTTTTATAAAAAAATTCCGTTTACAGTCAATACAATTTTTACATTATTAAGTAAGTTTTGGAAACCGTGGTTGTAACTAAACTCCCCACAACTGAGAATTAATATTTGGAAAGACTAGCTCTTTAAAATAAAAAAAAAAAACAACAGCGACGTATTTAATGTTTAATCTAAATTCCTTCTAAAAAATAGAATTAACATTGGCCTTTTCTTTTCCGGTTTTAGCAACCTTACAAGGTGGTTAAACTGCGACAATTCTTTTATGAAAATTGTCTTAAAATCATTTTTTTTTCTGTACTGCTATATCACAAAGCACATGACAAAAAAAGATTCGTGGAAATTTATGAATTCAACTGGAAAATGATAACGTGGGTCTTATATCCAAATCAAAATTATTGGTTAGCATATGATTCTTAAATGTTTTAAGCTCTTCTAAGCTAATACCCTGCCAACTTTCCAATTCTGACAGTACCTTAAGGTTAGTACAGCTTGCCAGCAACAACTCTACCGTTCTCATGTTCATATCGCTGCTATACAGGACCCTCAACTCTTCCAGATGTTTCATTGGATTAGCTCTTAGAATATTTACAATGCTCGAGTGCGTTATACCCGTTGAAGAACCTAAATGTATGTACTTAATGTTCACTGCGTGAGCCAAAATAAACTCTAAATGGCTTATAGCACTATCTACAACCCAAAATATTCGTTCCAAATTTTGAAACGGTTGCAGTCGTAGTACATTTTGAACGGACGGGTTCATTCCGTATGTATAATCACAATTATAGAACACTAGACTCCTTACTTTTGGACAATATTGGCCAATATGGACTAAAACGCTAAAATCCATTTCTTCAGCGTGTTCTAAATGAAGACTAGTTAAATTAAATCCCCTTACTTCAAGTAGTTGTTTTAAGTAGTCACTATAATACGCGCAGGACAGAAGTTTTAGATCTTTTAAGTTATCCAATGAAACTAATATAGTTAGATCTGCCTCTTGCATGTCATGAAATAAGGAAACGTATTCTACTTTGGGGAACATTTCGACAAGAAGTCTTAGATGTTCAGTTGAAAGATCTCTAGTCTGAATTTTCCTCAACCCGAACGGTCCACTATTTGATTCTTTCTGGTGAAGATACTTAACAATATGTCTAAATTCATCGCAACGGCCGATATCTTGAAGCTTTTTCAATCTAGATATTAATTGGGCCAATCCAGGTATCGAAACTGAAGTTCTGTGTAGTTGAAGTTCTTTTAGATTTTTACAATTAAGTAAATGTGGAATACTTCTATCAGTCACAGAGCGTGAGGAGGTTACATCAATAGACTGTATGTTAGGACAATTTTCTGAGATTGTTTGAATTACCAAGTCACTGCAGTCAAAACATAAACAAATGGAAGTTAGGTTCTTCATAACTTTAATACCATCTAGAATATTCTTGTCGTGTTCGGTTGTCCTCCATCCTCCTGTACAGGACCCCAGATTTAAGTTTTTCGAGCCCGCTCATTTTCTCCAAATTTTTATATAAAACATACCGCATTATTTTAGGCCACTCGGAAAAATCTATACTTTTTAAACGATCATTAAGAACAACCTCGGTAAGACTAACAACTACGTTCATTTCCGTTAGAAAAATGAGACATCGAAATATGGGGATAATAATTTTTTTTCGTTTTATCTATTAAAGCTTTTACTGCTTTTAATACTTCCACAGCCATCGTTTCATACAAATAATAAGGAACATATGAGACCAACGTGTCGTTTAATCTATCGATACTATTTTGAAGACTGTCGATTATTTTCTGGGGATCACGATGAACTTGTACTTTAGCCATAATTATGGGCGTCATATGTACAACGAGGGATCCAATGCTTTTTAACGATAGGTGTTTTAAAGTTGGAACATCTCTGAATTTTGGCATTGTCTGAAACAATTCATTATATGTCAAACTATTTAAAATGTTTGTTAACTATTTTTTTTTCCGTCATAATCGTAAGTAAATTTTAAATCAATTTTTTTTTTAATATAATTTTTTAATAATACTATAATTAAGGGGCAATCGATATACTAAATATTATTTTTTATGTAGCATCACATATACACATATGCAGGCCACCCAAAAATTTTACACTAAATTACGCTTTAATTGGAATAAGGTAATTGTATTTTTATTTTGTTTAACTAGTTGATTTTTTAACAAGGCAGCATATTATATTAGTTGCCCTAAAAGTTTCTACTGTCATTTATGAAAGGTCGAAGAGAAAGTAATGTTTTAAAGAGTAAAAATGAAATCTCCGTTAAAAAGTTGTTAATTTTTATTACATATATACCAGGTGTACAAGTATGAACTGCGGATTTCAGACAACAGATGGTGCACCAATGCAGTTTGTGCTATAAAGATTTGACACTGCGCCATTTTGTTGTGTCATCAACAAGTGTCGCGCACGAGTCATAAATTGAAAAAGTGTGTGCATAGTGTTGTGTTGTGTTCAATATGTCGAAATTTATACTGAACAAAGAGCATTCGCGGCAGCATTAATTTTTTGTTTTCACTTGAAGAAAACTGCTGTTGAATCATACCGATTACTTCGAGAAGCCTTATGGTGAACATGCTCCATCGTTAGATACATGTGAACGATAGTTTCGGCGTTTCAAAAGTGATGACTTCGATGTTGCAGACAAGGAACGTGGAAAACCGCCAAAAAAATACGAGGATGTGGAATTGCAAGCATTGTTGGACGAAGATGATTCGCAAACACAAAAACAACTAGCCGAGCAATTGGGCGTTAGTCAACAAGCTGTTTCCAATCGGCTACGAGAGATTGGAAAGATTCAGAAGACCGGTAGATGGGTTCCACATGAGTTGAACGACAGGCAAGTGAAAAAGCGCAAAAACACGTGTGACATTTTGCTCACTCGGTACAAAAGGAAGTCGTTTTTGCATCGCATAGTTACAGGGGATGAAAAGTGGATTTATTTTGAGAATCCCAAGCGCAAAAAATCATGGGTAGACCCAGGCGCACCATCCACATCGACCGCAAGACCGAATCTCTTTGGCAGAAAGACGATGCTCTGTGTTTGGTGAGACCAGAGAGGCGTGTTCTATTATGAGCTGTTAAAAACCTGGGGAAACAGTTAATACTAAACGTTACCGACTTGAACCGTTCGCTGCTGGAAAAAAGTCCAGAATACCGAAAGAGGCAACACAAAGTCATTTTTCTTCATGACAATGCTCTATCACATACGGCAAAACCAGTTCGCGACACGTTGGAAGCACTCAGCTGGGAAGTTCTACCCCGTGCGGCTTACTCACTAGACTTGGCTCCTTCCGATTACCACTTGTTTGCATCGATGGGTCATGCACTTGCTGAGCAGCGCTTTGGTTCGTACGAAGATGTAAAAAAATGGCTCGATGAGTAGTTCGCAGCAAAAGGGGAAGATTTTTACTGGCGTGGTATTCTCAAATTGCCCGAAAGATGGGAAAAAAGTATAACAAGCGATGGAGCATACTTTGAATAAAGCACTTTTTATCATTCTTCCGAATTTAACATGTTTTTTTAGAAAAACAATCCGCATTTCATACTTGTACACCTGGTACATAATTTTATGATTAAAAAAACAATAACGTAGGATATGTTAAATAATCCCAAAGGCATAATGAAAAATGGTGTAGAAAAAATCAAATGAGTACATACAAATATTTTACAGACGATGTGTATATATAGTATACAAGGTTTGTCCCAAAGGTAATGCGTCGCATTTTTTTCTAACGTTTTTCCGTCGCACAGTGTTCCCACCAGTTGGGATCGGTGGTGGGGGTTTTGGCAACCCAGAGCACCGAAGCGTCAAATAGAGTAAACCTCTGCTCGAAAATGCCGTCGAAGTCGCGATCGAGAAATCCCTGGAGCAGCGATACGCAACCGCGTCAGGAGCAAGATCAAGGGTGACAATGCACCGAGCCACACCGCCTTTGTCGTGAGCGATCACCTGATCCGGATCACGGTGACAACTGTCTCCCAACCGCCCAGCAAATTTCTGTTTGTTTCCTAAATTTAAAAAATTCATGAAAGGACGCAACTGGGACATCGTCGACAACATCAAAACGACTACGACGAGGTTTATAAAGGACGTCCCCGTTGAGTATTTCCAAGGGGTCTACACAGCATGGAAATCTCGTTGGCAAAAATGTATTAACGCAGAAGGGTCATACTTGGAAGAATTTTAAGTCGTTTAAGTCGTTGTACCAATCTGATCGATTAACTCTTGTAGTTTGGGTTAGACCCCGGCAGGTTTAAAGGTAAACCCTTTGAAACCGACATCGCCTTAAAAAGCATGTTGTCGGGAAAAGGCCGCTTGAACTGTGAAAGGTTGACCACGAAGACACCGCCAACCCGCTTCGCATTGGTGGGCGAATATCTAAAATCGACCCCGAGGGAAAACTGCCAGATATATTGTGAATAGGAAACCTTTCGTAGGATAAAACACTGACGGTGAAAGCACCGGGGGATGGATAGCTGAAGCTGAACTTGGAGCAATGAGAGCCCGCTTCGACGGGAAACTGCCGACTGCAGTGGTCCCCGTGACGGGGTAGATACCATTCTTGGATAAAACGAAGATCTGAAGTCCAGCTGGAAAGACTGAGCGCCGTCAAAGACGAACATACTTCGCCATAAAGCCACAGAGATGTTCATAGATATTAAGGTGTACCTCCGTCGAGGTTCGTCGTCAGCAGGAAGTAAAAAGACCATAAAAAAAATAACGGGATCTGCCGATCATGGCTTTGGATCCTACATTAATTTGTCTGGGTTCCCATTCATAATACTCTTTAACAGTATCTAATTTTCATACTTAGTTCAGAGATTTACAGTTTTCCATTATTTTGAACAACCATTTCTAAGTTAAATTACTTAGAACTATTTAGTACAGGTAATAACGTTGGTATCCACTTTGAAAGTCCAGATAGAATATCAGACCATGGCTACAACTTATTTATAAGTTTAGACAGTCAGTAAGACCAAAAAACTAACAGAAGTGTTGAAATTCATACCAAAAATTATATTACGGTGAGGCCTAGCGCACACTGGAGACTTTTTGCCCGCAGACAGTTTTGTCACCATGCCGGGAGCTTATACAGCATATGAGAGTGCGCACACTAGAAGACAAGACAAAAGTGTCGTCGAGTCCGGCAGACACCCGGCGACTTTTCTGTCTGCAGACTGTTGGCCGGCTTAAGATAGGACAATAGAAGTGCATGTGTCTGCGCAGACTGGGAGCAAAAACTGTCTTCTACTAAACATTCTCTCAGTTAAACTGTGTACCATCTTGTATATCTCTGTCTAGATTTTTAATTTTTTTGTAAAGATGTTTCAATTTTTTTTGTTCATTTTGTGAAAAGTTGTATTAAATATGTTGGAGGAACAGATTGAAAATTAATAGGCGAAATGGAAAAAACGTCCAAGCCCTAGCAAAAGGAGGAAATATATATTTTTTGATAGGCTGTTCTTTCTTCCCCCATTCATTGAGAGCAGAGACACCAATAGTAACCTTGACGATAAAGTGAATACGCGAAATGCTGATAATGATGTAGGAGTTCCTACTCCTGAGCCCTGTACAAAAAAGCGTGTCAGAGTAGGTAGAAAGCGACGTTGTGCTCCGACAAAGAATTCATTTGAGGAGTCACTCCTCGCAATATTAAAAGAGAAAAAGAACCGTGAACACCGATGAGGATGTAAATATTGCAGTTATTAAGTGATTACGAAAAAATGGATGCAAAAATTCAAATTATCGATGTTTTCCATAAACTGACCAAGTCACAACCCACTGAGTATTCCAGAAATGACACCTTGTTTTAAGACTCAATCGCCTCCACCTAAATACATCCCGGAACACTTTTCTACGACTTGAACTCCACACCAGCCTGGACCACATGGTTACCAAACGAGAAGTCCCAGCCAGATATCCAAGTCTGCAGTGTCGCCACAAGGTTAAGAATCAGTACAGTCATTAATCAGCCATTTTACTGACGAGTCTGATAATTCTGAATTACTACCTTTGCAATAATAAAACATTTTTGGTGCAAGGAATATTCATTTTACTCATTTACCTTATTGTCAGTGCAACTCTCTCTTCTACAGGTATACACAATCGGAAGGTTGTATGGCACATAATACCTCTACCAACTTTAGCTATTAATTCATCAAATGATGTTACACTTATCCGAAAGTAAGAAAAAAGCTTAGTTGGATGCTCTCGTAAATTATCATACAAAGTGTAAAATTTTCCTTTTAGTAATCTGGTGCTGTAAATAGGGTGTACCCAGTACTGTCTGTTTCTATGCTTCAATCTCCTTTTTCGGTGAACAACTATAGCAATTGCAGTAATTTCCATAAGATCTATCTCGCTAGCTACCAAATACGCGACTGTCTGGTCTCTAGTGTGCAGAGGCGTGGAGACAAAACTGTCGTGCCCTCCAAATGTCTTTCACACTGGTAGATAGTCGGCAGACAGTCGCCAGACTGTTTTGCCCCCAGTGTGCGCCTGCCCTAATGGTGAGTTTAATATGTTATAAAAGAAACCCTTTTTTATCAGTAACAGACAATCGGCAGTTCGTTTTTAAATACGACTGTTTCAATTTTAGTTATTGTAAAATTTCGATATTCCGAGGAGCAATTCGAACGTGAAAACAGTGACGCCAAATTTTAATATGTTATAAGAGAAAACTTTCTTTACCATATGTAGTAATAGACAATCAACTGAGACCGTTCGTTTTTTGAATAGGAGTGTTTCAATTTTAGCTATTACAAAATTTCGATGTTCTGGGGTGTCAACCTAAATCAAGTCAATTTGGTTAACATCATTCAATGTGTAGGTCAAGAACCTCGATTCCATTTTATCTACTAGACTATTGACTAAAAGGTAAACAATTATAATAACTCTCGCTCTTATAAAGTTTTTAAAGATTATATAAATTTTGCAATAAATGCCTTAGTTATTTTAACTTAACATTGAACAAAAATATTATGTAAAAAGCTGCATATATTAGACAGATTTTGCAACACTTATTTTGGTAAGCCACCATCTTTATCTTTATTTGAAGAATGCGCCCACCGTTTGGAGCTTGCGCAGTAGTAAAGGGAAGAAATTAAATACAAAAGACTTAGCTGTTATTGTTATTTGAAGTATGCGCCCACCATTTGGATCTTGCGCAGTATTGAAACAAAATAAGAGAAACCTTTATTAAGGATAACGATTTCCTTTATTTAGGAACTTATAAGAGAGATTATCACTATTATGGTAAGGCCTGTTTTTTTTTTTCCTGCTTAGGTGTACAAACCAGTAAGAAAATACAGTCAAATTGAAACGATAACCTTTTATTATAAATAAGACTGACAACAGTTATTTAGTGTTCAGATTATGTTGAGATGTTGCAATTTTTTGGCACAATAGCATTAGAGTATGTGTAGTGCTAATTTCAAATGGAATTTTATTTATCGCACATTCATATTACCTTGGCAATATTGAAGAAAGTGAAAGAAACATGCTAGACCAAACATTAATTTAGAACTTGTGTTGACCCATCAAATACTAATAACCGGTGTCTTTAACCATGAAATGAATTTAAAAAAAATTCCCTAAGTTTATAGAAGATGAACCTGAACTAACCTAACCTTGCAATTCCTTCGCGTTAATACTGCGCATGCTTGAGATAACGATAAGGACAAAGGCATGTGAAAAATAAGCATTGTAAAATATCTCTATTATATTAAAATTTTTGTCTTCAATACTTACTGTATCTATCTTTGTTCTTCTTAGTAAAATGAGAAACTTTCCCTTCAAGACCTAAAGTCTGATATGTATCTTTCTTAAGTGACAAAACTAACAGTCCAGTTGGTGTTACAGCAATACAGTTATCACAATCAATTCTTGTTTCAATACTGAGTAATGTTAAATTACCTAAAAATGCAATTAAACTCAAAACAATAACAAAATAACTTAATCGTATGCTAAAAGGCTTTTGAAAAGCATTCTTAAACTTGAGGAAAACAGGATATATATTGTAAAATTATAATAACCTTATTTAACATTTTACATATTTTTAACGAGATATATTAAATATTTCAACCTCACTGTGGTGTAAGACAAGGTTGCATCCTATCTCCCAAAGTTTTCAATATATATGGCGAATATTTCATGCGAAGGTCCTTGGATGAGTGAAAAAGAGGGATATCAATTAACGGTAAAATGATTAGTAATTTGAGATTCGCAGATGACACGATTCTTCTGGCTGGGAGTGAAGAGGAATTACTACGAATACTTAAAAAAGAGGATAGAAAAAGAAGGCGTAGAACTCGGACTTGAAGATAAATAAAACCAAAATTATGACTATCGATAGGCAAAATAACAACAGATCAGATGTCAGACAAATTGACCGCCTTGAAGTTGTTAGTGAGTATTTGTACTTGTGATCCCTAATTAGTAATGCTGGTACAGTAGAGGGAGAGATATGTCGAAAGTGAGCTCTAGCAAAAGTTGCTGTGCAAAAGCTGAAGAAAATCTGGCAAGACAACCACATATCCAAATAAGTCAGACTGGTAAATTGTCTTGTCTTTCCTATTCTCACATATGGCTGTGAGTCTTGGACATTGAAAAAGTTGGAAATAAAAAAAAAACTAGATGCCACAGAAACGTACTGCTGGCGATGAATGTTTAGGATCTCATGGACCGCACGATGGACCAATGACTCAATTATATTAGAGCTCAATGTCCAGCAACGTATTTCAAGTTTTATCCAAACAAAAATCATTAAATTTTTTCGCCCATATCATGAGAAAAGATCAGGAATGTTTAAAAAAAACTCATCATTTAAGGAAGAGTTCCAGGTAGAAGACCTCGAGGACGTTCTCCGTCCCGTTAGGTGAACCAAGTTATCCATCTTGGGAATAAATCACTTCACAGGAGAGAGGAACATCTCACAACACAACAAAATTAGCACTACATTCCCTGGAGGGAATTGAGACTGAAGACAGAGATTAAATATATAGAATTAAACAAATTATTACTAAATCGTTCACGAATTTAAAAATCAACATTTCACCTAAAGTTTTGATAATAGCACCTACAATCATTAAAAAAAATATTTTCATTTTAACACCGACTTTAAAAATGATATTCTATTCTTCCTCCAACGTGTATTCGACGTGCACGGGTTTTAATGCTATTCATGATTGATTTCTTGCTGACTGAATTAATCTTTTAATTGCTTTTCTCCATCGGAATCTGGCTTGGGTTATCTTCCGGGCGTTTTCTAAGTTTGTGTCCAACAGTTTTGTGACATATGTCCATTCGGTGGGTGATCTTTCCCTTCTTCTCTTACCTTCCGTCTCTCCTTGAACGACAAGTCTTTCTATGTGGTCGCTACGCATGATGTGATCAAGGAATCTTAATATCCTTTAATAGTTCATACTGGACAGTCTTTGAATTGGCTGGTCTTCTTTCAAGATAGCTGTATTGGTTGTTTGAGCTACCCAAGGCATTCGAAGCATTCCATGCCAGTATCACATCTCGAATGCCTAAATACATCTTCGATCTGTTTAGCAAATGACCCATGTCTCCGAAGCCTATCCAAAGGTTCAGTGCACAAGTGTATTTAAAAGTTTAATTTGGGTTATTTTCGTAATATTTCTGACCTTCCAGATGTTTGTCAATTGTGACGTTGCAGTTCGATCGAGTTGGGTACGGCGTCTGATCTTATGTTCTGTACTGCCATTTTCATGTATTCCTGCTCCCAGTTAGACAACAGCGGGTTTTTCGCCTAAAATGTTCCCGCGATCTGTAACCATTATTTTTGACTTTTTGTACTTAATTCCAAGTCCGTATTCTTGTCATCCTGTTTTAATCTTTCCAATAATTACCCTCATTCCTGAACATTGGATGTTAGTACTACGGTATGGCCCGCAAATCGCAGATTAGAGAATTTTTTTGCCACCTACAGATATTCCACCATGCCTTTCATCCAGAATTATCGGCATTACATATTCACTGTAGATGTTATATACCAGGTGTACAAGTATGAATTGCGGATTTCAGACAACAGATGGTGCACCAATGCAGTTTGTGCTATAAAGATTTGACACTGCGCCATTTTGTTGTGTCATCAACTAGTGTCAGGAAAAGTGGTGACTTCGATGTTGCAGACAAGGAACGTGGAAAACCGCCAAAAAAATACGAAGATGTGGAATTGCAAGCATTGTTGGACGAAGATGATTCGCAAACACAAAAACAACTCGCCGAGCAATTGGGCCTTAGTCAACAAGCTGTTTCCAATCGGCTACGAGAGATGGGAAAGATTCAGAAGACCGTATAGTTACAGAGGATGAAAAGTGGATTTATTTTGAGAATCTCAAGCGCAAAAAATCATGGGTAGACCCAGGCGCACCATCCACATCGACCGCAAGACCGAATCGCTTTGGCAGAAGGACGATGCTCTGTGTTTTGGTGGGATCAGAGGGGCGTGGTCTATTATGAGCTGTTAAAACCTAGGGAAACGGTTAATACTAAACGTTACCAACAACAATTGGCCGATTTGAACCGTTCGCTGCTTGAAAAAAGGCCAGAATACCGAAACAGGCAACACAAAGTCATTTTTCTTTATGACAATGCTCACATACGGCAAAACCAGTTCGCGACATGTTGGAAGCACTTAGCTGGGAAGTTCTACCCATGCGGCTTACTCACCAGACTTGGCTCCTTCCGATTACCACTTGTTTGCATCGATGGGTCACGCACTTGCTGAGCAGCGCTTTGGTTCGTACAAAGATGTGAAAAAATGGCTCGATGAATGGTGCGCAGCAAAAGGGAAAAATTTTTACTGGCGTGGTATTCACGAATTGCCCGAAAGATGGGAAAAAGGATAACAAGCGATGGAGCATACCTTGAATAAAGCACTTTTTATCATTCTTCGGAATTTAACATGTTTTTTTTAGAAAAAAAATCCGCATTTCATACTTGTACACCTGGTAATATCGGAGAGAGAAATACATCCTTGCCTAACGCCCGATCAGATGATTTGGGACTCAAATCCTTTGCAATATAACCCAAAGATGGATCCACTTGAAACTATCAAAAGCGTTTTCGAAATCTATGAAAGAAAATATTAAAGGGACGTAGTTCTCTCTCACTTTTTTAACTATGCTGCGGACGTTAAGAATTTGTGAAGCCCTTATTTTTGATAAAATCCACTTGTTCTGGGAGTATTTCTGGATTATTGATGTTAGGTAAGCGGGACTGGAATATGTAGATCAAGACTTTACTGACTTCGTAAAATGATATATAATACATTTAAGTTAAAATTAAACAGATATTAGGTTATAAGGAAATATAGGAAAATACAAAAACAATATTCAGAAAATAAACTATTTTAAAACTACAAACATGAAAATATATGACGATGACATCGTAGTTTACTTAAAATCCAATAGATTTTTGACTAGGAAAACATAGAAAACAAATAAGCCGATAGAAAATATGTACAGGCGATATTTTTAATTTTTTAAGTTAAAAGTAATATTGAAACGCGTATAAATAACTTCTAAAATTTTACTGGCATCATCCTAAAGGAATAACGTAAATACACTTTTTTTACTGCCAAAGGATTTTCTGAAAACTAGAAAATTATATATTTTTTCTACATTTTCACTACTTAATATCCCTAACAAAAACTTTTAAATCATTTATTAATATTAGTTTAACTATACTGATTGTTTTGATGATCATGTTTGTGATTTAAGGGGTTACATACACCACGTATTTTCAAAAATTCGGATTTTTATTTTCTATACTTCTAAGTCTATACTAATTCAAAAAAAAAATTTAAGAAAATTCCATTCCATTACAAAGTTATAGCATTAAATGTGACCTAGCGTCGGATTGGGACCGCTACCTGTTTTCAGACACTGTCTGCAATATTACTCAGCCAGTTCCTAATATATATTTTTTTAAATCTTAATAATTACTTTTTTCTACAGAATGTGGAGAGGTTTTTTTAGTGTTCCGTACGGAACACTTATAAGATCACTTCGGTGTCTGTCTGTCTGTCTGTTTGTCTGTCTGTCACACCCGATTTTCTCCGAAACTATTTGACATAGAAAGGTGAAATTTGGTAATAATATAGGAATTGATGGCCTCATCAGAGCCATGTAGTTTGAGAATTAAATTTTGACTTAAGGGGTTAGTTTTGGGGGGTGAAGTCGGAAGTAAAAAAAAAAATTTTTTACTAGGTCATCGAGTGTGGTGTCAAATGAAAGCTTGTGAAAACACGAGTAAAAAATATATATATAATATTATACTTGCGCGCACTTTTCTTTGTATTATTTTTAAAAATTCGCGAAAAATGGCTGTCCCGGGCCTTATCTCGAAAAGTACTTATCAAAAAATTTCGAAAAAAAATTCTGGAATATTCTCCACGGGGTGTAGATTGAACGAAAATTATCACGCGTGCATTACCTTTAATAATTTATATAGTATATAAAAAAAACAAAAATTTCAAGGTCATCAGATTTCAGTAAAGATTGGAAACAAACTTTGTTGAAAACTCATTTGGGGTGTTTTTGTGAAGTCACTGATCATTTTATACCACCGTAACATAAATTTTGACTTAAGAGGTTCGTTTTAAGGGGTGAAATCGGAAGTGAAAAAAAATTTTTTTTACTAGGTCATCGAGTGTGGTGTCTAATGAAAGCTTGTGAAAACACGAGTAAAAAATATATATATAATGTAATACTTGCGCACACTTTTCTTCGTATTACTTTTAAAAAATCGCTGTCCCCTACCTTATCTCGAAAAGGACTGATCAAAAAATTTTGAAAAAATTCTGGAATATTCTCCACGGGGTATAGATTGAAGGAAAATTATCACCTTTAATAATTTATTTGGTATATAAAAAAAAACAAAATTTCAAGGTCACCAGTTTTCAGTAGATTGGAAACAAACTTTGTTGAAAACTCATTTAGGGTGTGTTTTTTGAAGTCACTGATCATTTTATACCACCCTAACCAATTTTTTTATTTTAAAAACAATCAACGTACGGAACACTAATTGTGCAAGTTCGACTTGCACTTGACCGGTTTTTTATTTTTTTAATAGACAATTTTTTATAAATAAATCCTTTGGTCGAAAATTACATACTAAAGTTTGAAACCGTAAATTTTTAAATTCTGAAAAAAAAACTCCTTCGACAATTTTTGACTGCTACATTATTTTACAAGATTAATTTTTATTTTTGCAGATTGAATCATTTTTTGTGAAGTTATCCTGCAGACAAGGAGGCGCCATAGTTTTCATCCGTTGTCCATTTAATCCGATAAAAAATAATGTTAACATTTAAAACATATTTAAAAAAAAAATTCTTATAGCTTAAGTACAATAAAAATATATGATCGCCATTTTTTAGTGTTCCGTACGGAACACTTAAAAGATCACTTCGGTGTCTGTCTGTCTGTCCGTCTGTCTGTCCACCCAATTTTCTCCGAAACTATTTGTCATAGAAAGTTGAAATTTGGTAATAATATAGGAATTGATGGCCTCATCAGAGCCATGTAATTTTGAAAGTTAAATTTTGACTTAAGGGGTTAGTTTTGGGGGGTGAAATCGGAAGTGAAAAAAAAAAATTTTTTACTAAGTAATCGAGTGTGGTGTCAAATGAAAGCTTGTGAAAACACGAGTAAAAAATATATATATAATGTAATACTTGCGCACACTTTTCTTTGTATTATTTTTAAAAAATCGCGAAAAATCGCTGTCCACCCGCCTTAAGTCGAAAAGTACTGATCAAAAAATTTTGAAAAAATTCTGGAATATTCTCCAAGGGGTGTAGATTGAAAGAAAATTATCACAAGTGCATTACCTTTAATTTATCCGGTATATAAAAAAAAAAATTCAAGGTCATCAATTTTCAGTAAAGATTGGAAACAAACTTTGTTGAAAACTCATTTTGGGTGTGTTTTGTGAAGTCACTGATCATTTTATACCACCGTAACAACATTTTTTATTTTTAAAAGCAATCAACGTACGGAACACTAATTGTGCAAGTTCAACTTGCACTTGACCGGTTTTATTTGTATTATTCACTTAATAATCTTTGAAATATTTTTTTAAAATATACATACTTTTTGAAGCGCCCAGGTGTATAGAACCCCTTAACTTAAATAGCTTGAATGAAGATATTACGCTTATTAATTTTGAGTTTTTTGTGTCAGTTGTGTTGTAAAATTATTAGAAGGCGTAAAATTATGCAATTTGGATATTGACATGCACATCATAAGGAATTGGTAGGATTAGTAAAATCATTTTCATCTATTTTGGACAGTATTTTAAGAATTTTAAATGCAGAAATTAATTTTTTTTCCTATATTATCTTTTAAACGTATCATATATAAACAAAAAGGTCAAGTGCAAGTCAGACTTGCGCAATTAGTGTTCCGTACCGTAATTGCTGAAGTATTCCATGAAATTCCTAACACAGACATACAATTTGTTTTGTTAAATACATAAGGAGTAATATGCTATGAATCTGTATGCTGTATATTTAATTTCGGTTGCTAAATATAAGCCGTTGTTTATTATGCTCCATCACTTCAGGATTTCAGATGGAAAAACTCTAAACCTAACATAACCTAATGGAACAACTTTATACCAAAAACTCCGAAACTGTGCTCTATGTTTTGGTAGGTTTATAGCTCAATTCGATCATATACTCCACTTTATTCCTTAACGCATCGTTATAATATTATTAAATCAGTAACATACTCAAAAAGGATCGCTCTCGTACTTTGAGGTTAGGATTACATCCGAAATCCTGAAGTGATGGAGCAAAACGAACAACGGGATGTTTTTAGCGGACGAAATTAAATATACAGAATACAGATCCATAGCATATTACTTCTCATGTATTTAACAGAAAAAAAAATTGTGGGCCTGTGATTAGGATATGTTAGGTTAGGTTTTGTTAGAAGTTAGACCAGTTTATAATTTATATACGGAATTTAACTTGTAAGCTCGCATATTTTTTTATCGGTAAAATTTCGGAACGCGGGCTCTTCAGAGGTTATTTTTGAAATAGGCTTAAAATGGCCAGATTTTGAAAACCGTACAAGAAAAAATCGGGAGGAGGCCGTTTTTATTAACCTGAACTAACCTAAACTAAATAATCAGTAATTACAAAATACATTAAATAATGAAAAAAAAGTCCTACCTGAATGTGAAAAAATGATGTACAGGGTGAGTTGACTCACCTCAGAGTAAAGTTCATTATCTTATTTGTTTCGGAAATGACGAAAAAATGTTAAATACAATAGTTTTAGGGAATGTTAAGGTGCACAGTTTTAAAATTATTTTTGAGTATAAAGGGTACTTCAAAAAATTGTGGCCGATATAATATATGTTTTTTTAAATGGAACATCCTATTTTCTAATTTATTTTTAAATTCTGCGTAAAACTTTATAACCTTTTATTAATAATGTTATATACCTAAACCTAGTAGTTTTTCTAATATTTCAATTTTTAAAAAAAAAATACTAGTTTTCAGTTTTTGTAAAAAAATTACCAGTAGCGCCATTGTTTCTGAAGATGGAATACTCATAATTGGTACGAACGTTCTATAGAGATGAAAAAAAGATATATGTAAAGAAATTTGAGTTAGATGCTACAGGATGTTCAAAATAAATTTATGCATTTCGACTATTTTAAATTGAAAAATCTCAAATTTTTTTAAACGACACACCCTGTCAATTCAAGCGCAGGTCAGACTTGCGCAATTAGTGTTCCATACCGTAATACTGTACTGTAATATTATTATTGTTTCTGATAGATTTTACAAAATCCTCCAACTTTTATTAAGTATGTCATAGACCTATTTCTAATAGTTTTCAATTTATTTTGAATTTTTCAATTTTTACCCTCGTTTTTAATACACTTACGCTATAACATCATAGTTGCCAAGACAAAACAAAAATGTAGGCATTGTCAAATTTTGACATGTCTATTAAGCAAGTAAAAATAGTTTAATTTGTTGTAGTAAGTGACGTAAAAAGGTAATAACTATGGATTTTCCTAAAAATGAATTAACTGACGTGGTTTATATACTGGGCAAGGAGGGGAAAAAAAATTTAAAAGAAGAAAAGTTTGCGCGAGTATTATGTCATATATATTTTTGAACTTATATTTTCACAAGCTTTCATTTGACACCCCACTCTATGACCATGGAAACATTTTTTTTTTCACTTCCCCATAAGCTCACTCCTTAAGTCATATTTAAACTAAATTTCAACTTAGTATGTCAAATAGTTTCAGAGAAAATCAGATATGACAAACAAATGGACACCGAAGTGATCCCTTAAGTGTTCTGTGTGGAACACTAAAAACGCTAATAATAAGGCTGAAAATTAAACGCGTCTTCAATTTTTTAAAATAAACCACCTTGTGCAGTTTTGGACCATCACGTTAATAATAAAAAAAACCAAAACTCTGTCATTATATTGATAAATTAGAAAGAGATAAAAATCTCTTCTTAATAATTTCATTTGGTGCCACACTTTTTGTTTCTTTAATTTCAGGGTCTAGATGTAGTTATTCTAATCATCTGATTTTTAAACCACCCAAATAATTTATCTTACTTTTAACATCATTTGCAATATTTATTTTAAACCTTCCCATATATTTTTGGTAATAACCAGCGAAGTTGGTTTATAAAAAGAAATAAGTTTTTACTCCACAAAACTTAACAGAATTAATATATATATTACCCCATTACCATACAAATTCTTCCAATAATGTGCAACATTACAAGGGCTTTATTTATCTATGCAGGCCCAGTGAATCCATGATAAAAAAAAATTAACAGCTTTATATTTCGATATAATCTCCAATTATCACAATACACTTTCTACATCTTTCATTTAATTTTTCAATTCCTTTAACAAAGTCACCAAGTATTTGCATGTGAAATGCTCCTGTATGGCCGACATAATCTCTTCTTCATACCTGTATCTATGGCCCCTGAAGTCTTTTTTCAAATTGGGCGCTAGGTCGGTGGGTGTATTATTCATTTCCTTAAATCCAGCTTCACTAATAGCATATATCGCAATTAATATATGTGGACAGGAGTTCTTTTAGATATACAAAAACTGTTGCCAACTTTTCCACATCTTGCCTCTATTACAGCTTTACAAACTCTGTTAGTTAATTCAGCATATCTATTATCAGCCATTGTAGTGTTCTATAAAAGGTAGCCAATAAGAATAATTCCTTTTGTGTTCCAAAAAGTGGTGTGCATAGGCTTCGCTGAGCCTTAAAGTTGCAGGGTGGCTTATGTCCTTTTTATGTCCCCTGTAATAATTCGTGCTTTGTTTTTGGATCAAACTGGTAAATCCAAGTTTCAATAGAAATTATAATATGATCATAAATCGCATTCGGATTATTACAGTACAAAGCAAAGAAGTCACAACATCCCATATGGCAGTTGCAGTCATGTGGTGTCAGCTTTTTTGATATCCAAAGTTTACACTCACGTTACTCATAGGTAAATGTTATATAAAAATTCACTAAGGCATTCTTTGCTCATTTTCACTTTATCTTCTGTCTAGCTTATACCATTTCCATTATCATTAGTCACTAACTCTTTTATTTTATAATTTTTTTTTTAATCACTCTTATGTGATACAGACCCAAATATTCATTTTCAATTGACTTTCATTTTTTCAATTCCCATATTACTTTACAGAGAGCTACTTACAAATTATCATACACATTTGAGTCTACACTTCTCATATATATTTCAGAAGCACGTGTGCAGAGTTCGGTAGCAGAAATATTTCCACTTTATGTACCATCCTTGGTAGTCTACAGGAACATATGACTACATATTTGGTTGCCCAAACACATGGTGACAGATGAAGATGTATTTATTTCAGTATAAACCAAAAATCTCTTAGAAAAAGTAATTATATTTCCTTTTATTCTAAAAGTAACATATTAGGTAAACGTAACTGCTTGGAAGACATGGTATTTAATAAATGTGAATGAGTATAGAGAATATATATGTTTTTAATGGTTAAAACCTTATAATTTTCTATCTTTCTTATTCCTTGTACTATTAAAAATATTTAGCAAAGAGCTTACCTTGTTTTACAAAATTGGTTAGAAATACAGTGTTAAGTAAATCAGACAAATTGAGACCTATAATCTTGTAGTATTCACAGTCATTGGAAAGAACTTCAGCTAAATTTTGAGGTATCCTTAAAGAATCTGGCAACACTACAGACACCTTTAAAAAAAGAATAAAATTATAAGTCAACATATATTTTAAGTTTTTATTTAATTATTCAATTAACAGGGTTCTTGTTATACCTTATTATCATAACAATACTTCTATATAAAAAAAGTTTTTTCCTTGATTCACTTAGTTACAAATATATAATGGACATCAATCAATGCAGTTGACAGTCTCATTTATACATAAATCATAATAAATAAAGGAAATATGTTTACTATTATTACTGATTTTGATATAATAGGATATAATATTTAGAAGAATCTATGTAGTTAGTTTAGGTTAGGTGTTCCTTATTTTGTGAATAGGTTCCTAAGTGTAAAATACACATTAATAATTTAGTAATTCAGAATTCAATACACTAATCCGTATAATAATCAACACAATTTCAGGAATATGTATCAATTTATTTACCAAGTGATTGAAGTAAAAACTGCGTAAATTTTTAAGAGGTAAGTTGGAAGATTTGTTAAATTCTCGAGTTTGAAAAGATGACTGTGGCTCGCGAAAAGTCCACACTTCTGGATTTTGCATTCTATAATAAAATGCGTGGTTTCCGGCAAGATGTTTCACTATTTTTAATTATTAACAAACATGTTATTTTTATTAATATTCTACGTAATAAAAGCAAAGCAAAAGTCAAAAAATGACTGTCAGCTGTTGTTTCGTTTCTCGGTTGAATTCGGGTTAGCAGCAAATTTGTTTTCATTGTTGCCAATAGCAGAACTGAAGTCATCGATGATCATGGTGAATGCACACAGTTTGTTTTTTTCGCTCCAGGAACTAGCTGAAAGTACCCTAAAGATAGTGATTTTTCTAGTTTTGCCAACAGTCATCGTCATATGTGCAAGCAATATTTCATTCAAAAATTTTAAAAATAAAAATTATAAGTACAAAAAATGGACTTCTTTAGAAACCTTTTTGGACTTCCAAAGAATCAACCCGATCATTCTCAAAGGTAATAAAACAAAGTGTTATTATAAACATCAATTTTAATAATAATGGCCATGATTACAAAATTAATATTAATTAAGATAGAAAAAAAAATTGTTTAGATAACAATGAGAGAAATTTTCCTACTTCAACCAATTTGTCAAGTTTGAAAAAATGTTCGTTAATATTTTTACATTACAATATTACACAGGATTACCTAATAAAATAAATTTACACTATACATTGGATACTTATTAGAAAACAGAATATACTTTCAAGCTTAAAGCCACTTTTTTTTGATCTGTTCTTATATATATTATGCTTCTAGATGTTTAGACTATCATGAAGAAGATGACTTCAACGAACATTCTGAAAGGACATACGATAGAACATTTGATGTCTTTACAGAGCCATTTGAAATGCATCGTTATTTTGAGCAACAGATGGATGAACTAATAAAATCATTTGGAATGCTCTCAGATTGTCCATCTTTTGGACAATTTTTTGGTAAATGTGTATTTTAGAACACCTTTTTATACTTTAATCAATTAAAACTATGTTAGTTATATTTCAGGTAATTTATAATTATATATTTTAAATATTTAATGAATGATAAAGACAATAAACTATAAATAACTAGTAAATGTACTTAGACCTTAAAGTCTTTTTTATTGATTTATTTCAAATCTACGATACTTAACTAACTTTTAATGCACAAAATAAACTTTCTGATTTATGAAGATGTAGGAATGCTAATCCTGTGTACATCATACAAATGAATTATTCCTATATATGGTAAATACATAGATATTTAAGATGTTACCTTCTCTGTCTTTTTAAACATAAATTTTAGATCAGCCTCCTGTCATTGAAGGTAGGCTACCTAAGGAAGAAAGAGAAGAAGAGCCAAGAAATCTTAGGGACAAATATTTAAAGAAGCGAGGTGAAAAACCTCACTATGAATATTCAGCTCCGAAAGTAGATAAGGACCTTGATGGAAAGTAAGTAAGATATTTCAAAATGGAATTATCCAAATTGACCCTATTGAAGACTATGTACAACTTACTTCTAAAGATGTTCCCAAGAAAATAAATTTTCTTACGATTATCTAGAAAATCTTAATATACATATTTATTAGTGTCCTTAATATATAGAAAAACTTTCAATATTCCTTACAGCACTAAATTTGTAAATATTGGCTGTTAAAATTTGCATTTGCTACCCCGACCTATGTTGAAATTAATGTTTTATTATATAACAACGGTAATTTTCTTACGATTGTTTTAAAAACTTAGAATCATTAATTAAAAATATAACAAATATTTTTTTATAAAGAAAATTATAGCAAGCGGTATTCGTTTTTTCTTTATAAAAAGTGTTGAAAGTGAGCTACTTTGGATCGTTTTCAGTTTTCCTCACATAACTTGATAAACAAAAGTTCGCTACTTGGCAACGTCGCACCGCGCGGGAAGTGTGAAATACCGTCAACGCACAGCTGATTTTAATAAATGCGCGTAACTCACAGAGGTAGAAAAAATATGGGTTATCGTAAATGAAAAGTCGATATTTACAACAGATCAAATATTTATTAGTATTCAACATAAATAAGTAGCATATTGATATAAAAATATTGATTTATTTTAATATATAATATAGAACAGAGTTTTAATCAAGGGTTTTATTTTTAAAGTCTTAAACTTTGGCAATAATTTTTTTTTTGTGTGTGTACTTTCTTATTTATTTTTCTTTGTTTTAAACATTCTAATTTTGGAGAGGTTTAATTTTGAAAAGTCTTTAGTGATAATATCTACAGATTGAACTATTTCATTGTTGTTTGAATTTCCTATACACATACATACTTGCTAATGCTATATTTATTTTTTCAGCAGTTTTTTTTTACAAATCTGCCATTCTTTAATTGCGAAGTCATTATTTATGCACTATTAAAAATCTCCAATATAAACGTAATCTCGAAAAATACTTCAAAACATTAAAACCCAACATAAACAACTCGTGTCTCAATCAGAGTAAGAATGTAACGTGACCAGATCCGAAAAACGACGCAGTGGGATTATTTTTGTATTTCTGCGCATATGGGACGGGGCAAAAGAGAACATTGCGCCTCAACTATTTTTTATTCTACGCATGGTAGTTTACCTAGGAGGAATCTTTCTGTAAGTTGAAGATGACCGCTTCTTGGGAACATCCTTAAGTTATTGTATTAAAAATTAGGTTAAGTAAATATCATTATAGTAAAAGATTTTTTTTAGACTAAATCTAGGAGATTTGGATTCAATTTTTAAGAGACCTAACTCCAACCCTAATAATAATAATAGTTTAGATTTATACAGAGGATCAACACCCCTTTGGAGGAACTTTGTTTAACCAATCAGTTCAAGTTAAAACTGTAAGGAAACCTGACGGGGTAATAGACCAAATTTCTAATAAATAAAAATAAATTGAAGAATAATTATTTTTAGTCACTTGAAACACATCGAATAATCCGTGATAGTCAAGGTAATGAAGAAACAACTATAATCCAAAAATTTGAAGATAAAGAATACACTATTACAAAGAAAAGAGATAAAGATGGTAAAGAAGAAAAACACATGAACTAATGGTTAATATGGATGAAAAAGATAAAGCACACTTTTTGAAAAACCTGAGCAACATAAGCCTGTAAGGCCTTTTAATGAATATTTTGATAGTTCTTTATTTAACAAGTTTTTCAAATAATTTGATAAAACATAGATTTGTAAATATTTAAAAAATATTGATAAGGTAAATCGATGCATGAAAGGAATCAGGGAATAGGCAATCAGTAACTTTCTAGAGGAGCAGTTTGATGTAAATGTGTACAAATGGCGTTTGAAATTGTAAGGGGCAAAATACTTTTTACTTCTATATATAACTCAAACACTCAAAATTGTAAAAAAGGTGTAAAAGTAAAAAATGACTTACAATTTAATATTATCAAATGCCCTAGAAACAACATAGAAATTTGAAACATTACCCATTTTATGCAAGAAAGTGCCCTTTTTCCTTTTAAGCATCTAAATATACAGTATTTATATAATTAAAATAATATTTGTTTTTTTACCACCTTTTTTGTATAAACAGGAACTTCCCGATTAATCACTACTAAATAGAACCTAAAACAGATTCTATCTATTTTGGGTCATTGCCGAATCTGTATTTAAAATTTTGTTATAGGTAGCACCTATCTGTATTATTAATAGACCCGATACTCTGGGTATTATTTTCATAATAGATACTTACATTTATATTCATTAGAAAGAAAATATTCTTTTTCTATGGGATAGGTTGAAAAGTCTACAAAAAACTGGTGTTGGTTCACTTGCGCATCTTTCGAGTAGTATCGCAATTATTTCGTCATGCACCAGACTCTTTATTGGTGTCTATCTTCCATAAAATACTTTTTATGACACATCGTCCAAGGACAATATCGGGCATGTTTGACTACACCACAGAAAATATAGCTATCGCTACAGAAAGATGAACAAGTGGAACAAATCTAAGTCAACTGGCTACTACCTGTACGCTAAAATGTTCCATTTCGTTTTTCTCAGAAATGCCCAACAAGTAGAAGGAGTATTATATGTTAAAATAATACGGAAAAATATGGGCGGCATCTCTGAAAAACTCGACGGGGCAAATTTTAACGTACCGGCAGTAGCCAGCTGGGTTCGTTTTGCGGCAGCATTTTATTCCACGTGTTTGTCTTTCTGTAGCGATAACTATATTTTCCGTGACTGCACGTTGGGAATGGTTTGTGGTGTCCCTGGAAATCAACGGAGTGTAAAGGAAAGAGTCCAGCTAAGAAGTTGGCTTTCTCAACAAGTGTTGTTATGGTGACTAGGAGAAAGAACAAACAAACATTCTATTGATAAATAATTTATTATAGTTTGAGTTCATATTTATTTACAATATTTCTATTTACATATTTCTAGGTAATGATGTACATTTCTACATAACTATGGATATTTATATAAAATAACAGATTATATAACAGATAAAATATTATTGAGGCCAGATTTTTAATATTCAATAATGTACAATCCTTATTCAGAAAATACTGTGTACAGACAACATCGAGAAGTAATCTAGGGGGAGTAGTGCTGTAAAAATGGCACAAATCCAGCAAGACAGGGACAAACAAAAATATAAACAGCGAAACGATGAAACAAAAACAGTAAAAATAAAATAAAGTGTATCCACTACATTGGTATGGTAAAAATAGATAGTGACCCTCATTTTCCTGCCATTTGTTGTACTTTGCATATTGGCGGTGAAGGGGCGGGCCATCGCCCCATATTGCTATAATAACAGTATAGTGGATATTTTCCTATTTGTACTGGTTTATTTTACTTTATAATTGTAACAACCTCGCTTAGATTTTGTCACGTGGTCGTTTTTACACCACGCCGCGTTTCTGTGAGTGCTCAGCTTATTGCCGATTTGAATAAAATTGTTACTTTACAAATTGTAAGATTCATGTTTTTTTGCGGACAATACTTATTACAAGCAGAAAATTCAAATGATAATATTAAAAATACTGACCCTCAGACAATAAACTTTGGTTTAAAAATAGGCAATCTAAAAAGTATTGGAATGCATATACTTTAGCAATTATAAACAACAATCAAACAACAATATATACATAAATACAAGCTGTTAAGTAACTTTTCTTTAAGAAAATAGGACTAAACCGTTCTTATAAAAAAAATATATAAAGTGATATGTCCTAACGAAAAATATTAACCTTGAATAACTCTACAACAAATCACTTCTGTAAAGAAGGTAAACATATAAGTTGGGAATGTGGAATCTTTGGCACAATGATACTACTCAGTATATATCACCACTACACCAAACACTTTATTTTTACTCACTCGACGTCAATCATCGCTCCTGATGAAGCTAACATGGTTAGCGAAACGCGCGTCGAGTGCAAAAATAAAGTGTTTGGTGTAGTGGTGATATATACTGAGTAGGTAAACATATGTGAAAAGTTTTACTAATATAGACATCATTGCAATAATCACATCAAGAGTTGTTTTTACTTCCTGCTCAGGATTAGCTCTTCAATATTTGCAAGTAGTATCGTATTTATTTTGCTTCGAGCTAGGAGATTTTCGCAGAAATTTAATAAATACATCTGTCTTTTATTATTCTCCCACAAACTAAAAAATTATGCCTTAAACCTGATGTTCTGATGACAGGAATTGATTACTAAAATTGTGTTCAAGGAAATGTCTGTCTCACAGGTTATATAGTAGAGTTTCTTATCGATTTGTAAGAGAACCAAAAAAGATAAACTTGGGAACGCCTATACCGTTAAATTTATAAAAATCTATCCCCTAGAAGAAAAATGTGAAAGGAAAAAAAAGAGATGATTGCTTCGGGAAGAACGAGATTGTAATGAAAGATGCTATCACTGGTGAATCTTGTCCTGTGCTCTTAAGTTCTTTACAAAAATGATTTTGTTTTTGAGTTAGTTAAAGTGGATATTTATTATTTGGACACACCATATTTTGGATAAATTGGGACCTTCGTTTCTACATTTTTTGTGGAAATATTTTAAGATGGGACTCATATCTATGACACTAATGCATACAACAACAAAAAAACATTATTGCCATTAGTTTTGGTGTTTGGCCATCCAATAATTATTTGTAATAATTCTAAAATGTTATTTATTGTTATGGTAAATTCCTCAAGCCTGTGATTTCGGTCACGGGATATATCTATGCTGGTTTATTAAAAACTAATAGCTATTTTAAAGCTTCATATCATTATCAGATTTTTGCAAATTTTTATTGGTGTACAAAGATTATTTTTGTGTAGAAAATATATTTCTACATCAAATAAAAGTTTTTGGACATCGATACAAGTTTTTCATAGAGTAAGTTTCAGCTGGTAACGAAATGTGTTAAAATGTGTAGCTAAAACATTGTGTTGCGTTAAATTTTTCCCTAAAGCCACTATAATAGCATAAAACTTTAGTTGTGATAGTAAAATGGTAACAATTCTGTGTATGTGCCTAAAAATGACTTCAGGTTACTTTTATTATTTGGCAAAAAAAAACTGATAAAAATGGACCAAAGTAAACTTAGAATGCTAAATATTAAGCATTTCTAAACTTCTGTGTACATACGAAAGTTTCGTGGCGATGGTTTTAACTGTTTTTCACATTGTGTGAATTATGCGCCTGGGTTAACGATTGCACGTGTGTGTGCATGCAAGTAAAATAAGAAAACAAGGTATATTGTATTACCTTGGTTATCAAAACAATGTCAATATTTGCAGAACTGTAGAATTTTCATAATGAGTGCAATATGTATCAAAAATTTTTGGTAATGGACCAGAATATTAATGATTAGTAAAACATGAGGGAAATGATCATTATTTATGATTTGACCCTGCAAATAACAACTATACTATAAAAATTTGTAATTTAACAACTCATTCAAGATGTTACAAAGCTTTAAAATGGACAGATATTTTAGGCACGTCGCCTATTTTGTGAGTGAGTGTATTATTATTAAAGGAAATCTGTATTTTTATAGAAAAATAGAGCCTAAATATCACAATAAATTTAAATACTGGAACAGAAAATATTTCAATAGTATCTTAAACTCATAGTTTTAATAGAACATAATTTGGTGTATTAATCTCAAATAGAATGGTCTGATAATCACAGAATAAAGTATACAATTCATTTTAGACAGGTTTAATATGCAGAACGTGCTATTTTTTAATAAAAAGTACTATTACGTAATTAATAAGTGTCATTAAAGTTCACACTGTATTATAATACAGTTTGGTATCAGCTATTACCTATTTTATAGCTAGATAAGCCTTAACGTAAACAGGCGGAAAAGCAGCAAAAACAGTTTTTGTTTTTATCACATGGATTTAAAAATATGATTTTTTAATGTATACTGTACTTCTATGAATATCACACCCGTAATTAAAATTCATTTAATTAAAAATGTATAGATTTTATTTGGGATCAGGTACAGAATATGTTTTAATAGCGGTTGGTTTTTTTACTCTTGTCCAAAAGTGTCAGTTTCCTCAATAGCATAAGTAAGTTTTTCCACTAACTGTTCGTAACTCTTGTAGGGAGGTAAATCTAACCTGTTAAAGCAAGTATGCGATCGAGGTAACCAAGATTCTTTTCCTACCTTTTCTATGCAAAATCTTTGCGGTCCGTTCGATCCCATCAGTTCTGCGAATCCTCCTACCGGCACTCTACACATGTTCCCGTGACAAACTGTAGTAATCTTGCTCTTTTTTCGTTGTCTGATTGTTTCACAAACTGAAAATAATTTAAAAAAATGCTATACAAGCGAAATTATTCTTATTTTTTAAACTTAACAGCTTTGTCATTTTCGACCGATTTTAATAATTTTTGAGTATCTTACTGACCTTGACCTAAAAGTTTTAATATCTTAAAACGTCCAGGGCTAAACTTAACAATGTGGATTTTATGAGACAGTGCCTTTAACTTTGTTATAAAAATTTGTGATAGCATCGAACGTTGTTTCAGTTAAGATGTGGTTATATAGTCTGAAAAATGTATTTAAGCCAGGGGTATTTCTTTGCCCCCATAAAGTACGGTATATTCTCGTTGTGCTTATTTTTTGTTATAACCATTTTTAATAAATATTTTGTATATATCACTTTTTTCACTCTTCAAAATACACATTCAAGGACAAAAGTCAAATGTAGATTATGAACATCCTGATCCCTATCGCACAGGTGACGGAAGAACATATTACAAAAATGAAGGAATTGGTGACTTAAGATCGTAAAATTCGTACTAGGCAGATAGAAGATGAGAGAATAAAGAACTTATTTGCGAAATTTTATATAATCATTTACACATGAGTAAAGTGCATGGTGGGTATTAAAAATGCTAATACGGCTTGACCACAACCACCGTATGGCATGCGGTAATAATTCAAATGCAATTTATGATCGTATTATTGTGTCTAGTAAAACTTAGATTTACCAGTACGAGTTCGCATCAAAACAAACATCAACGCGGTGGACAGAAAAGGATAACCAACTCCGTAAATTCAAGATTCAGAGAATGTCGACGAAGCTTATGGTCACAGTTTTCTGAGAAATAAAAGGAATTATTCTTCGAAAGAACACCACAACGACAGATAATTATTAAGCTGAGTTAATTGACAGAGTTGGCAAAGCTATAAAAGAAAAAACGGCGCAATTACCAGCGGAGATTTGCTTATCCACGACGACATGGATTGAATATGAAACCGTTAAATTTTTTTTACCATGCGTTTATTTATGAGAAGTCCCTCCTATATATAAACGGATATCTTAAAATAATAAAAATGTAACTTTGACGGTTTTTTCTTCTCATATTGTTTTATGGGACCCATTTTGATAAAAATTAGTTCAAGAATCATTTTCTTATTGAGAGTTTTCCCTTTGGGTGAAATAAATCAATTGTTACTTTATTACTGGGATAATGCTGTGGTGGTCCTTTCATTTCAAAAAAAAAGGCGATAAGTCTAAATTAACCAACTATAGACCAATCGGCCTACTACTCGTAATGTACAAGTTATTTATGAAAATAATAACTGCGAGACTCACAAAGAAATTGGATGCTTACCAACCCAGAGAACAAGCCAGATTTAGAAAAGGCTTTAGTACACTGGGCCACCTTTGAGTATTAAGAACCTTAATAGCAAAGGCAAACGAATATAATTTTAAAATTTGGGTAGTCTTTGTGAATTACAAGAAAGCGTTTGACTCTCTTGAAATCTGGGCAACATTAAATTGTCTAAGTAAATGTAGAATTGATAGCAGATACTCGCAGATTATTCAAAATATATATACAAATGTAACATTTCAGATAGTATTGAAAGAAAACACCAATAAGATAGAAATGAAAAGAGGGGTATGTCAAGGGGACACCATCTCGCCGAAATTGTTTACTTTGGCGCTAGAAGATTTTTTCAAACAACTTCCATAGACAAGTAAGGGTATTAATATTGGAGGAAAGCAACTCAATCATTTGTGATTCGCGGATGATATTGTGCTTATATCGAACAACAAAGAAGAGTTAGACGAAATGCTGAATGAACTTAACAAAAAGTCCAGAGAGTCTGGTCTGAAGATAAACATCGCCAAAACCAGGTTCATGAAAAATGACGACTGTGATAGAGAAGCAGTACTAAACATGGAAAAAACGCGAAAATCACAAGAACAGATGCATATGTATGTCTTGGACAAAAAAATAGTAATATCCAAAGAAAACTTGAAAACGGACCAATCAAGGAGAATATCACCGGCTTGCTTTTGGCAGATTGTGGAACATCTTCCTTTCCAATATCTCAAATACACTAAAAGCGAACACATTTGATCAATGCGTGTTGCCAGTGTTGACATATAGAACGGAAATGTGGGCTTCGAATTAAGAAATTATAAATCGCCTACAAGTAGCTCAATGAGGTTGGGAATATCATTGAGGGATAAGCTGACTAAAGAAGAAATTCGAGGAAGGCCTAAAATAACTGATGTAGCTGAGAGGGTAAGCAGGTTGAAGTGGAGCTGGGCGAGTCATATCACAAGACTGATAATCGACGGACCCATAAAGTAAGACCCTAGAATGAGAAAAGAAGTAGAGGATGCCCGGAAACCCGATGGTCTGACGACATGATAGGACTACTGGGATACAACTGGATAAACAAGGCCCAAAACCGAAGAAGATGGACATACTTAGGAGAGGCTTATGTCTGACGATGGACTATAGAGCTGCTGATGATGACTATTGTTAACAAAAACTGAACCAGCACAGCTCAAAAAAATGCTTCAATTAAAAATTTTATACTTACTTGCCAGAACCAAGCCACCGGTTTACTATTCCTAGTATAATGTCTGTAAATTGTATGTCTTTGCCAGTCTTCAACGTCAATCTCTTGCATTCCACATAAAAGAAGCTCAAGTTCTCTTTTTCATCGAAATATTTTAACCATTCTATAGGCACAACCTCATTGAACCCATCGAGGAATGCTTGTGTCTGCTGTTCTATTCCTCTAGTCATGCGCCAGTTAGTCATTAGGGTAAGGTATTCCTCTTTATTTTCTTCCGTCACTCTTTCAGTGTCTCCATTTTTCTGTAATTCATGATGTACTACTTGTCCCAGTACCTTAAAATTAGAAAAAAAAAATCTAAGCTATTTTAAAAGTATTCACTAAAACCTGCTGCTGCACCTCACAAGCAAAACATATAATCATTCTATCATAAAAATGGCGTCTACGTAAGATTTACCAAACCTTTATCGCCCATTCGAATGCGAAAGCAAGTGTGACCTTTTCAAAAAGAGGAGCATTTGTAATCGGGTCGCAGAAAATTTTATATCGTCCGTAAACCTTGATACGTTGCACGTAATCAGAGACATTTTATATTAAGAGACTAATCATGTCATTCATAAAATCTATAGGACTAGTAAAAAAACATTAGATGGAGTTGCAGCCCTGACCGACGTTCAGCGTCTCTTGACGAAATGCAAAAAATTACTTTACTCTGTAACCATGTCGACGCCGCAACAAAACCGAATGGTGACCAGCTGTTCAGCTGCAGTACAAATCGCTTTGGATACCGTAGCGGTGCTGTCACTTATGTTTATTAATTTTAATAGCTGATTATATACAATTCTTAATTAATTAATTAAGTTTTTAAAATACAAATTTAGAAAATATTTAACTATAAATTATAATTATATACTTTCTATAAGCTGAAATATGTACTTTATTAGGTTACCAACCAGAAAAATATTTTAAATTATGAAAGTCTGACAACAATGCCGCTTAACGGACGCTTAAAACGAAATCAAAGGTAGTAAGGTAAGTATGCAACAAAGATGTTAAGTAATAGATAGTCAAGAACCAAGTTATAACGCACTCAACTGTTACCTTTGTATCTAAATGGTAAATCTGACAAAAATCGTAATAAATTGCTCCCAATTCCAACATGCCCGAGGCTTTGCTTGGTTACGTTTAAACGCAATCAAAGATTAACAGTGAACACGAAGAGGGGGCGACTGGAAACGATGAGTTACGATTACGAGTGAATTAAGTGTTATCAGATTTCTAAAATTTATAATATTCACCGGCTTTCACTATATTATTAAAAGTCTAATCTAAAAAAGTAAAATTATCGTGCATATTTTTAGTTAATAAAGGAAGAAAGTAAATAATATTTCATACATATAACACATATCTGAATGTTTTCTAAATTTGTACTTTAATAAGTTATAACCTGCTATTAAAATTAACAAATATAAGTGTCAACATCGGACATATCCACAGCTGTTTTGACTAGCAGAAAACGTGTAATCATTCACTTTTTAGCGGCGCTGCACGGGCGCGCGATATGGTAATTTTCATCCGTAAGGCAGGGTTGGAAATCCGTCCAGTGTTTTTTTTTTACTTGTCTTTACGGCACTCTTTTTTATGGAAACAATATGAATAAGATATTCTATCTTTTTTATGTCTAGGGCTATGCCGGATTTGACCAAATGCTCGGTGGCGGTCAAGGTCGATCTTGTCCACTGATCCAGACATTTAATTTCTTAGGAAAAAAGCCTTGTTGACCTAAATTTAAAGTGTTGGTTAATAGAAAAAGTTACTTATTTCGGGAAAGACGATTTTTCCTAAAGATTTACCACTGAAGTTAAAAATTGTTACCTTTTAAAATAATTACTTCCTGACACCAACAAATTAATTTACACAAGTTTTATATTTCAATATTTTATCATTGTAAGTAAAAATTCTAATACATGTAATTCCCTAAATTTTATTTGCTTCATCGTAGAAACCACTTCACAATAAATAAATTGTTAAGGTGGTTACAATGATTCTAAAACCGTTAAAAGATTTATTGTCGGCGTCCTACGCGGACAACAAAAGATTTGTCAGTGTCGGTTGACTTTGCGGGTAGCTTTTTAGTGGCTTTCTTTCGCCAACGCCCTCTACAAACACGTCAAATTTACGTTTAGTTTGTTTATTTACAGCGAATGTTTATAAATTTTGCAATATGTCGTGGGTAAAGTAAGGTAAAGATCAATATTATCGCAGGTTCTTTTCATAGATATCCGTAGACTAATATAATGGTATTAAGAAATTTGTGAAAAAAGTGTAGAATATAACAGCAAGTGCGGTAGTTCATGTCGTTTGGTACAATAATTTAGTTGTAAATATGTCGTCACACACAACCTAAGATACTTTTACATGGAAATCCACTGCACATTTAAGGTATCGTTATTAATCTTGGAAAGTTAAAACAAAAAAAAACCTATCTAAAACTCCGTTTTTACTTTGCCCCAACGACTGTTAACATAAAAGTCACAATTAGCTGTTAAGAGGCAATGACCCAGATGTTCTCGCGTGTTGCCAAGGATTTATTTCTTTTCAAATAATAGATAAAAAATTTTCTTAATTATGGTTAAACATTATTTTTACTTGGTGTTTTCTATTATTATTTTCATTTGTTATAAGGTTAATTTTACCTGAAATTTGAATATCTGTAATTGTTGAAGAAAATCATATGTTTTGTAACACAGGCCTGTGCTGGGCTAGTTCGCCAATGACGTGCCCTTTTTTTTAATTTTTCAAAATGACTGCACGAGTCACCCGTTTCAATATATGCAGCGAATTTCATAATACACACACGTACACACACGTACACACACACACACACACACACATATATATATATATATATATATATATATATATATATATATATATATATATATATATATATATATATATATTATAAAATTTAAAAAAACACTCACCTCAAAGTCAACACTAAAGAACAACTCCAATCCACAATCATCAATATTATTCTCCTTTATCCAAACCAAAGAATTATAAAATTCAGGATCGATACTTTCAATATCTTTCATTACTAATTTCTTTCCAAGCATCCTTTTATAGAAAGGCATCGTAAATCCTGAGTAGATAAATCTACCATGGTATAAAGCCATAGCTATGAACCTTCCTATAAACTTGAAATAAGTTAAATGTTCAGGATTCACATACGAAGCAGGATTGATCTGCAAACTGTAGTTGTTTTTATTGGCATACTCGAACAGACAGTACATTGGGTTTAGTGCTTCGTGTGATACTAAAAAGAACCATTCCCTACTAACGCCACCATAGTCTAGACCTTCCTCTCCTTTAAACATTATATACAATCGTCTTCGAAGTTCGTAGGCAGGTAATCGCATTATTGTATGGAACGAGTCTTCGAATAATGTTTGCCTTGATACTTGAATTTTTATGTGACTTTGCAGAGCATTGCTTTGACACAAAAATCTAAAACAAATTATTAATTAATAAAAATAAAAGCGACTCACTAGCTGATGTCGATCATATACCAATTTACCGGATTCAACGCTAGGCAGCGCACACATCGGGTTTATAACTCCTAAATATGAATAAGAATATGATGAATAAAGTCCATTTTCTGCAAATAAATCAGTTAGAGGAAAACAACTGCAGATGTAACATAAGCAAAAATATATTTTTTGTGTCAATACATCATTTCTTGCAGTACTTAAACAGCAGAGAGTTCAAAGTTGAAGCAATGAAAAAAACATTAAACAAAAATACATGTTAAAATTTCCAGAGGATCCGTGTCATTTCCCGCTTACCAAAATCAAAATGATTAATATTAATTAATATTTTGTTACCTGAACTGACTAATTTTCCATTTAAATGATCGCTCATAAGCCCTTGGAACACCGTAAGCTCCTTTAGGCCCTTTAGGAGCTCCAGGTCTTGGATCGTCAAATGTGGTTGTTTTTGTGTTATGATCCACAAAGTACCTAGTAAATAAAAATTAAATTTAAAAACGAAAAGTTGTATTTTGATACAGTAATGAATATTTAAAAAAAACTGTAATAACCTTTAGGTAATATAAAATAACATTATAGTTAAAATGGTAAAAAATTGACAAAAATATGTTATAATAGTATCTAACCTTTTATTATCCTCTGTGTACCGAATTTCCCAGCCTGGTGGTAGTGGTAATTCGTCAATATCTCCGATCTCTTGTCCTTGCGTTCGAGGGTCCTCCCACTGCGTTGTTCGGTTCTTATTAATAAAAAAAAAAATGGTAAACTAGTATCTTTAAATCATTTCTATTAGTACAGTAGCAAAAATAAGTTATTTCTTAGTTTTAAGCTACTGAGCTTTGGGGGCAGATTCTAAGGTTTTAATAATTGACTGCCATTTATTTGCGTGTGCTAATTAGGCAATGTAATGTATCTTACATGAGAAATGTGTCATTACTCTGGAGTTCATCTCGTGAGTTACGTCGAGACATGCATAGTATTTACAATTTTTTAAATATTTCGTACATGAATCAATCGGCAATACAAAAAGTGTTCCGTGTTCTAAATCCAAAAAGGATTATTCTTGCATTAACAAATAACTATGAACCTACGCGTATTAATTCATCCATCTAATCTTTTGATGGAAACGTGGAAAATTTCCCCACCATAGGAGCATGTTGTGCCGCTGTTAATGGTACAACATCACCGTCAGCGCGAGTCGATGCCTCGGTACGCGTATCTACATGGCCTTGCCGCGCCTATAAAATAGCGTTAGGCATGCTAGAACAGTTAGTATCAGCCAATCGTTCGAACCGACAAGCAGACTAACAACCTGAGAGGTGAGTAAACCCAGCCAAGCAGATCACTCGATTCGACTTTGCCGGATTATATATATATATATATATATATATATATATATATATATATATATATATATATATATATATATAGAGAGAGAGAGAGAGAGAGAGAGAGAGAGAGAGGTATACGTTTGTAGGTAAAAGGCTGACCGGCTAACTGAGCGAGAAAGATACTTCCTTTCTCTCTCTGACAAACATCAGCGTCGAGAGGGCGAACTGACTGCGGATCTGTTTTGACCAGCAGGCCATCCCTCTCCAGTGCAGAACGAAGGGGATATTTGCGGACTCGTTTTGACCAGCATCTCGTCGTTGCGGTACTCACTAGACCTAGACCCACACATATAGATAGATAAGGAGGACCGTCTGTGGTTCCGTTCTTGACCAGCAGCCTGTCTCTGTCTGACGCACATCTAAAAGTATAATGCGGATCAATGCGACCAGTATGATAAGCCGAGACCGACATACCTACACTCGACAAGCGTATCGAGTACTTGATGCATAACCATGATAATGACGTTGGGCCGGCGAGGCCAAAACCAATTTGCGGACAGCCAAAGGAGCTTTCCATCGAGCCAGGGAAAGTGCGAACTACCATCACCACAGCCTACTGACTAAACCGTAAAGTTGCTCACCACTCGCTTTTTGAAATTAACTGCTACTCGCCGGAAGCAACGGATTCGTCATCATCTGCACTTTTGTTTACCAGCGCACGGGTAGCTTTCCGTTGACAGTTGACGACACATCGACCAGTGTACATAGTAGGGCCCGATAAATTTTACCACGAGACCGAATGTTGCTGAAAAAAAATGGCTTACCTCACGAGACCGATCGATATTAAGACATTCCGGTGCGATTGGAACTATTGCTGGGGAATGTCTGGAGCTGTTTGAGGCCATTCCGGTGCGACTGAGGTTATTGCTAGGGAATGCTTGTAGCTGTTTGAAAAAGGGTACCGACCGGGGCAAGGCATTCTGGTCTATCCGATCGTCGCGCTGTCACCTGCCATCCACGGTTCGCTTCCGTCGTAATCAATGGGCACAATTGCCATCGCTTCGATGACGTCACCGTACGGACCATTATCTGTCGTACGAAGTCCGTTAGATTCCACGTGTCATTATCGCGGACACAAGCTTACGGCCTTTCTCCTCATTCGACATCCTTCATCTTCATTTAATTATATTTTGGTTAAGTCTAGTTTTTTTTTCTTTTCCTCCATTCCTGCTCTTCAGGGTGTATCCAACAAAGGGCACCATCAGCTAATAGCGGACATGCGCATTGAGCCCTCGGTTGCCGTTTCTCCACTGTAACAAGTTGCTTGAGGCTCCGGCGGGCCCTTTATCACGTGAAAGCAAAGGTTTGACCGTTGGATTACCGTCCGAAAGTCTGCAGACCGACAGAGAACTGATACTTCGCGCGCCGAAGCGACGAGAGAACATCAGGAGAGTTACAGATTAAACTGACATAAAAATTACAGAAAAACTATTAAAATTTTATTGCAAAAGATTTCTTGGTGAATTTTGATATGGGGAGATATATATGGTTGCCATGATAATTTGAAATAAGATATCGTCATTTTACTATTTTTGTTTACCATGGTAACCTCTAATAACTTTACTTTATTTGAATTTACCATCAAAAAAAAAAACATATAACTGCCAAATATTAAAGTCTAGCAGGAAAACTTTCTTCATAAACTTTTAACCGAGGCGTGTTTGAAACTCAACCTACAGTTAACATTTAATCTACAACGCGATACTTTGTTCGTCTATTTTTAACACGCCCATTATCCAGAAAGGTAATATTAACTGAATATATCGAGGCTTGTTCGTTGTTCGGTAAGGGAGTCAAAGTCCATCATTCTGTTTTGGAATTTGTGGCCATTGGAATTTACTGTTATTTCTCAAACATAATTATTATTCTAGTATCTTTTTTAAATTATTTTTGTGAATTTATTCAGTATTATTCGACAGTAGTAACTCATCTATATTTAAATTATGTTACGGCGTGCAGCTAATGGACATAAGAAGAGAAGAAAACAATGGCAACTCAGAAATTGACCAAGTGGTTTATTTACAGTAAGCGTTTAAAAAAAAAGTTTTGTGAACAAATGGAAATTTCATGTGAATGTTTTGTTGGATGATTTTTTACGATTTTAGAAAAGGCCTAACTCAACAACAATGTCTCGAATCGCTTCGTTCAACTTTTGGTAATGACTCACCATCAGAAAAGACTGTTTACAATTGGTGTGTAGAATTTCTTCATGGTCGTGCTTCCGTCAGCAATGAATTTCGTGAAGGTCGACCAAAATTGGTTGTTGTTAGAAAAAACATCGATGTTGTGCGCAATATGATTAAAGAGGTTCAGCATGTGACTTCCCGTGAGATAGAGGCATCCTTACGCATATCGAATCCTTTCAAAACCATGTTTTTGTGGTACCAACTTAAGAGTGGAAAAAATGTTTTGAGAATTGGTTTGAACGCGTGCAAAAGTGTATAATTTTAAGAGCGAATATTCTGAGAAACAATAAAACGATTTGTAACATTTTTTTTCTTTTATTGTTTTTGTAAAAACTTAAAAGATAGCCCTCAGAATACGAACTACTAAGATTGTTAAAACTCACTGATTTCTCAATTGAAGCGTGAAAAAGTTAAGATGGAAGTTATTTACAAAGTACCACTTAAAAAATGTATTTATTACTGATATATTTTGTAAATCTCTGAAAGGACAATATTTTAAAAAAAATGGTTTTTAACTACCTTGTGATTAACAAAATAGACTCTTCCTTCAGGTTGAACCCTTCTTTCCCATCCTGCTGGTAATGGACCTAGACCATCATCTTCTTCTACTGCAGCTGAAGGACCAGGAGTGGGCCCAGCTTGGTATTGTGGATACAAAAATCTTTGGTTGCCTAAACAAGCGTTTTAGATGAAAATTATATTTCATAGTTTTAGAGACACAATAATGACATATCTAAATCCAAATTAGTATGATTTAATACTATTTGGCCTATTTTACAAAATAAATATTATTTGGGTATTTGTATATATTATGTGACTCGGACTCAAAATACTTTAAGGTAGACTCATTCTAATTTTGTTTTTCGTATATTCTGCGTTATAGTCTTAGTGTTTTACGTTATTTTCCCATGTGTAAATAGCTCTACCATAAATATTTTTAAGTTAGCCACCACTAAAAGATTAGTCATTTCATAACTAAATTACATACCTTGATGGACAACATTTTGCCTTTGTCCTTGCCACTGCTGATAGTGTTGTAACCTTTCTAAGTTTGGTCGCTGCCATGTTGTGGTCCGTGTATTATGGTCGACATAGTACACCCTACCTCTTGGATCCCTCCTCATTTCCCATCCTGCGGGAAGTGGCTGCGGTCTTTCCCAAGATGTTGACCTAAAATACAAACAAATAATGGTAAATAACTGTTATAAAAATGAAGAACGTACGGGGGGAGATATTTTATTCCGCTTCCCCTACGGGGATAGAATAATAATAGGAAGTCGTTCAACTCAAAACAAACCTGGAAGAAATTCTAGCTTAGGGTGACAGTAACCAAGTAGAAATTAAGGTTACAAAAACCCAGGGGCAGTTTTTTCTAAAAAAGTTAGCGTTGCTGAACCCAACAGTTATGTCGGGGCACTCCATTCGTCTAGCATCATCACTCAATTTGCTGGGCGTTAATTTGGGAGCAAATATATCTTGACATGAACATGTTGCAAACATAGCAAAGAGAGCTTCTCAAGAGCGGGGAATATTATTTTCAACTAGGAAACTTTACATTCCACAACAACTATTAATTCTATACAAAGCTCAAATTTGACCAATGAAGGAATGCTACTCCCATATTGAAGACTCTGCTTCCAAACATACACTGCATTTATTGGGTTGTATTTAGAACAGAGCTGGTTGCCTGATTGGAGACCCAGAACTGACCAACAACCTTGATTCAACGGAACATCGAAGAACGGCTGGCCACTTGAATCTATTCTACAAGTGTTTTTAGAAAACTGTTTGATGGATGTCTCACCTGTGCTATACCCATAAAAATAACTGGTCAAGTGCAAGTTATACTTGTGCAATTAGTGTTCCGTACGTTGATTGCTTTTAAGATAAAAAATTTTCTTATGGAGGTATAAAATGATCAGTGAATTCACAAAACACACCCGAAATTGGTTTTCAACAAATTTGTTTCCGATCTTTACCGAGATAAGGAGGGGCAGTGATTTTTTTTTTCGCAATTTTTAAAAAATAATGCAAAGAAAAATGTATTTTTTAAACTCATATTTTTTACAAGCTTTCATTTGACACCCCACTCGGAGACCTATTAAATTTTTTTTTTCACTAGCGATTTCATCCCCCAAAACTAACCCCTTAAATCAAAATTTAACTTTCAAAACTACACGGCTCTGATGAGGCCATAAATTCCTATATCAATACCAAATTTCAACTTTCTATGTCAAATAGTTTCGGAGAAAATTGGGTGTAACAGACGGACGGCAGACAGACACCGAAGTGTGATATCTTATAAGTGTTCCGTACGGGACAGTAAAAATGTAATTGTTGGTAGATTTTATTTTATCATAACTCGATTTTATGAACCAAAAAATATTTAAAATTAATCCTGTCTCGAAAGTAAATGCAATAAAACAATATTATATAAATTATTTTAACTTTAGTAGTGACAGCTAAAATAACTGAATAAAATCACCTATTGTGTATATAACCTGCTATTAAAATTAACAAATATAAGTGACAACACCGGTACACCATGCCAACAAGTTTTACTAGCAGACACCGTTCGAATTTCATCCGGTGTTTTTTACTCGTCCTTGCTGCACTTATTTCAGTTTCTAATGGATCATTGATTCGGCGGGAAACGATGTTACAATTACTTTCCTTACCTTGTATTATGATCAACATATATCGTCTTCCGTAGGTGTCATATCGCATTTCCCAACCAGGCGGTAAAGGTTCATCTTGTCTCTGGTCGTCCTGTTCGGCTTGTACGACTGAGCCGTTTGGCACTGTTGCAGGTGGTCCAATATTTTCTAAAATAATAAAAAAAAACGGTCAAGTGCAAGTCGGAGTTGCTCAATTAGGGTTCCGTACCGTGATTGCCGAAGCATTCTATGATATTCAGTAACATTTTTATCCTCAAAATAAAAATTACCAAGAATATATAAAAAGCGAGACATCTTTGTAGTAAAAGTTTAAAACATCTACCTAAATATTTGTTTAATTATAAACAAATAAAATAAAATTATTTTGTCTCGGTATAATGACCAGTCATCATGGAAAGGAGAATGTCGCAAAAAGGCGATTTTTGGTCTAAAGATGTAACCTAAAATTTAAATAGTTTTGAGTTATGTGTACTTAGACTTACTTGGACTAATAGCAGCCATTAGTCCAGAAGCCGTGGTAACATGAAGAAATCGTTTTTCTGGAGAAATCGTATGATAAATAGTCTTGTCCCTGGAATTTTAATAGTGTATCTCTACGCATTTTGTTGACATAATGAAACTAATTTTGATACACACACCGTTACATTCTTATCCTAATCTCAAAAACATCTCAAAAATGGAAAAAAAACTTGAAAATAGGTAAAAAAGTCTTCCAGTTGTAACACTAATATCATATTCCTTTTATATAAGGTCGCTTTTTTCGCCTGTATGTAGTTCAAGGAGCATTGCTTTTGAAGTGTTTTTTGAGATTATGAAAAAATACAACATTGATCAATAAGGATATTGTAATCGGTTTTAGAACGTCAGAATATAAAAGAGATACAATATTAATGTTACACATAAAAGAGCTTTTTTACCTATTTTTCCATTTGTGGGGTATATTTTGAGGTTAAAAAAAATGTAACGTGGTGGGTTGGTATGAATATTGTAATTGGTTTAAGCAGGTCAAAATACAGAAGGAATATAATGTTGTAACTTGGTGTTACAGATACAAGACCTTTTTTACCTATTTTCAAATTTTATCCTATGCAACGTTATGGGTCGGTATGTGTACCAAAATCAGTTTCAGTATGTCAAAATGCATAGAGATACGCTATTAAAATTCTAGGTACAAGACAAGACTATTTATCATACGATTTCTTCAGAAAATGCAATGATTTCGTCATGTTTCCGCGGCTTTCTGGGTTAACGAGTGCTATTTCCAAGTAAGTCTGGGTACACATAACTCAAAACAATGTAATTTTTAGGTTACATCTTTGGACCAAAAATCACCTTTTTTCGATATTCCCCTTTATTTTATCCGTGATTGGCCAAATGCTTAAAGCAGTAATGTACTAAAAAGTATATGAGTATATTACTGATTGCATTGCAGTCGTGATAATTTCACTCCTTTTATACCTTATGGAGAATGTTCCAAAAATTTTTTCGAAATTTTCTCATCAGTACTCTTAGAAATAGGATGGGAGACCAACGATTTTTTAAAAATAATATAAAGAAAAATTTGCGCGAGTATTATATATATATTGAACTCGTGTTTTCACAAGCTTTCATTTGACATCCCACTCAATTGATGATCTTGCAAACATTTTTTTTTTTGACTTCCTATTTAACCCCTCAAAACTAACCCCTCAAAATTTAACTTTCAAAACTACACAGCTCTGATTGGGCCATCAATTCTTATATTTGTGCCAAATTTAAACTTTCTATGTCAAATAGTTTCAGAGAACATCGGGTGTGATAGACAGACACCGAAGTAATCCCATAAGTGTTCCGTACGGAACACTAAAAATATATACTACCAGTTTTTGCGTAATAAATAAACAGATCAAAAAAATGTTCATTTTTGGCATCATTTTCAGATTCTGGTAGTTCCGGAGCGGCTTCGACAATTTTGATGAACTTTTCATTTTCAGAAAGTTTGTTTTCTCTAGATTTATAAAGTCCATTTGTTCTTGCAAAAACATTTTAGTATTTTACAGAGTGGCAAAAAAGTAAACCTTGAAGACGTATGATATATAATGGTCAAGCTTGAGTTAATATTTCTAAATGTATTTAATACCAACTGATACATAACGAAATTATTCTATATAATTAAAAATACAGTTGCTTCAGCATTATTTATGACACAATCTTTTCCATTGTGAGACATTGTCACAGGTGTCCGAGATGGCAGATGTTAACACATCTGCCATCTTGGAACAGAAATTTTTTTAGCTTTGGTCAGATGATAAAATAAGGTTTCTGCAATCAAGCCGTGTCAAATTAAGAGTGATTTTCTGACATTTCGTCTACGATTATATAGAGCATCCTGAGAGATCTGTATTCTTTCAGATTAGATCATTAAATGAGCCAAGAGAGCACAAGCCATGACACAGTACAATAGTCAGTTTTCGTGTTCTGATTCATTCGATGTTTCATCACGAAAAGTATGAAAGAAAGGTAAATCGTAGGTAAAACGTACAAGTCAGTCTAATTTAACACGGTATGACCCTAAGACATAACATCTAATATATATTGTCAAACATTCTTAACACAAACCAAACGAAATGTTTCAAGATATGATTTAAAAGAACTAAACTTGATGTTATTCAGCATTTCTAATCATTAAAATTAGGGCAATTACATTACAGAAATATTACAATAAGAATAATAAGATCAAAATTAAGATGTTTGGTTGCAGGGCAGATATCAAAAAATACAAACATGCTCGCCAGACTACCTAACTCAATGAATATAGTGAATATTGAAAAAATTAATAATGAAATGAGTTGATGATAGACACACTTTTTCCAGTTATATATTTCCTGATTTTCTACTCTGTATAAAATTCCAAAATTATTTTGTGTAATAAAGGTACTTCACCTATAAAAACCTAAAAAAAAAGCATTCCAAAGCTGAAAAGCTTTTCAAAATACGTCGAGCCTTCTCGGTTATATAAGCGTTCAATTGGACGCAAACAATATAATTTATTAATTTATTTTTTGACAAGCAGTTAACTTCCTACAATTCAAGCAAATATAGTGCAGTAAAAAAAGCATATGAAATTGCACAGTTTAAATAGAGCAATATTATGATTTTGTCCTTTCTGGGGAATCACCAAGAGCATTGTCCTCGAAAAACTTGTGCTCTTTTGTCTATAAACAATTGAAAATTGTAAAACGCGTTTTTTGAGCTTAAAATACGAATAACTCCGGTTATAGATGTCGGATCGAGACAGAAAAAAACCAAAACTCTTCATAATGAAATTTCTCACAAATCCTCGTTAGTTTTAAGTCGCTCAAGCGCGTACATAACCTACAAAATTGAAAAAAAACGACAAAAAACTGTTTTTTATTCATTTTATTGCAAAATTGAATTTGTTGTTTAAAATTTGAATTGCCCGCCATTTTATGCCAGTTAGTCTAAAATGGATCCTTTTTTCCAAATTTAGATCTTCGCTAGCTTTCTGATGCTATCAAAAAAAAATTTTTTTTGGAGTCATTTTCACAGTTTTTTTTTGTTTATTAATCAAATAACAACAAATGCGTTTTTTTGGTCAATGTGAAAGAAAAAAAAATTGAAATTTTTTTATCACATCTGGTAGGAATCGCGAGACATTTATTTAAAAATAAAAAAATTTCATTTTCATAGCATCTAACTCAAATTTCTTTACATATATCTTTTTTTTTTTCATCTCTCTAGAACGCTCGTACCAATTATGAGTATTCTCCACCTTCAGAAACAATGGCGCCACTGGCAATTTTTTACAAAAACTGACAAATAGTATTTTTTAAAAAAAATTGAAATATTAGAAAAACTACTAGGTTTAGGTATATAACATTATTAATAAAAAAAGTTATAAAATTTTACGCAGAATTTAAAAATAAATTAGAAAATAGGATGTTCCATTTAAAAAAAAAAAAAAAACATATGTTATATCAGCCACACTTTTTTGAAGTACCCTGTATACTCAAAAATAACCTAATCTGTGCACCTAAACATTCCATAAAACTATTGTATTTAACACTTTTTCGTCATTCCCGAAACAAATGAGATAATGAACTTTACTCTATCGTTGACTCACCCTGTACAATAAAATGAAAAAAAAAACAGATTTTTGCCTATTTTTCAATTTTGTAGGTTATGTACACATTTGAGCGATTTAAAACCAACAAAGATTTGTTGAAAATTTCATTCCGAAGAGTTTAGTTTTTCGTTTGTCTCGATCCGACTTATATAATCGGAGTTATTCACATTTTAAGCTCAAGGAACGCGTTTTTGAAAACTTGTTTATAAACAAAAGAGCACAAGTTTTTCGAGGTCTAAAACTCAGGACAATACTCCTGGTGATACCCTAGAGAAGATAAAATCATAATATTGCTGTATCTAAACTATGCCTATCTCATCATTATTTTTTTTACTGCACTAATAGTACAGTGACTAAACACAGTTTATCTTATTAATGAGGTATTAAATTGCTAGTGTTTTTAGTAGTGTACCAAAAACCTATGTAAATTCGTTCAAAATAAAAAAAAAACAGCCAAGTACAAGTCAGATTTGCACGATTAGTGTTCCGTACCGTGATTGATGAAGTATTCTATGAAATTCAGTCACACATTCATCTTCAATATAAGAATTTTTAAAACAAATATTTACTACCTAAATGTTTATTTAATTATAAACAAATAAAATAAAATTATTTTGTCTCAGTACCTATCCGTTGGTCACCAGTCATCATGGAAATTTATTTTATCTGTGAGTGGCCAAATGCTTAAAGCAGTAAAGTACTGAAAAGTATATGAGTATATTACTGATTGTATCAAATACGTATTGATATTTCATAGCTCTTAGTCCTGGTTAAATCCACAACTTTCCACAAAAAAATCTCCACTATATTGTCAAGTCAAATAGGTTTTTTTTTATACCCGATAAATTATCAAATGTAATGCACTTGTAATAATTTTCGCTCAATCTACGCTTTATGAAGAATATTTTTTGATCACTGATTGACTGAATTTCATAGAATACTTATAGATAGAGTGGGGAACAATGATTTTTGGCCACAACAATATAAAAAAAATTGCGAGTATTGCATTATATACATTTTTGAACTCGTATTTTCACAAGCTTTCATTTGACATCCCTCTCGATGACCTGGCAAAAAAAAAGTTCACTTCTGATATCACCCCCCCCCCCCCCCCCCCCCAAAATTAACCCAAACTCCCTAAAACTCAAAATTTAACTTTCAAAACTACGCGGCCCTGCTTGGGCCATCAATTCCTATATTTGTGCCAAACTTCAACCTTCTATGTCAAATAGTTTCGGAGGAAATCGGGTGTGACAGACTCCGAAGTGATCCCATAAGTGTTCCATATGGAACACTAAAAAAAATGTATTTTTAAATTATTCAACGGCATAAAGGGGGGATATCTGTTTTTGTTGTGTAGGATTTATTAATTCACAAGTTATTTTGTATTTTCTTTAAAAAAAAGTCAGCATTATCATCTGGTTAGTTTTGGTGCAAGATTCACCAGATTGTTGACAGTTAATTCACATCAAAGTTTCTATTTTTACCGACAGGGTAACAAAAATCACAGAGTAATACAAAGACTTTTTTCGGGATACATTTTCTGACGATCTCCACCGTTCATTAGTTAGCCAATAATAATAAAGACGTGCTCCGACACATTTAATCACAGAAGAATCTTTGGACTAATCTCATTTCTGAACTACATATTTTGGAATATATAACAATTTTAGAACAAAGAATATTATCAATATGAGAGATTTCTGGAAGTACAATCGGTATGTGTAGTGAGGTGAAGAATTTAAAAGAAATGAATTTTATTTGCATTACTAATCTTTTCATGGAAATAGACGAACTCTCAGAACACATAAACAACAGCTTACAAACAATAACAACAGAAATATGCATCAAACATAAAGAAAAGGGTAGCAAAATTACTAACAACACAAAAAAGTTAATAAAAAATAAGAAGAGAATTACATCGATATGCTGAAAACTATAGAGCACTTAACAAGGAAATAAACAGGAACATCGGAAATGATCAACGAGATTACAATACAGACCTTGTTAAGAATACCATTACAAATAACAAAAATATGAGGATTTTAAAAACAAAATTATCGAGACAAAGGACAAAAATAGCAAAACTTAAAGACAGACAAGGTATAACAATAACCAATAAAAACGAGATGGTAACTGTAATGCAAGAATTTTATGAACAACTATATAGCTCAAAATCCCAAGACAATTATTACACCAGTTCTAAAATAAAAAATGTAGGTTCAGAGAAAATCCCTAAAATAGATAATCATGAACTAACAGCAGCCCTCCAGCACATGAAAACCAATAGAAGCCCGGGTGAAGATCGTATTACTACAGAAATGTTAAAAACGGGAGGAGAGAACTTAAGAGAAAGTGTAAAGATATTACTAAACAAGTGCCTATTACTGGGTAAAGTACCGAAAAAATGGGAAAATGCTGAGGTTGTTATATGGAAAAAAGGCGATAAAGACAAAATAGAAAATTATCGCCCAAATAGTTTACTGTCCCATTTATATAAGTTACTTACAAAAATAACAACTAATAAATTGACGCACCAGATGGATTTCAAAAGATTCAGCACAATAGACCACCTACAGACACTACGTACGCTCATTGAGAAAGCCACATAATATACTCTTACACTTGGCTTTTGTAGAATACCAGAAAGCCTTTGACTGTATAGAAATGTGGGCAGTTTTAAGAGCCGTAGATAACGCTAGGATAGACACCAGATACTCAACTCTTATTAAATATATCTATGACAATGCATACATACTAGTAAATGAAGACATGAAGACCCCAAAAATACCCATAAAAAGAGTTAAGAAGAGACGATCTCGCCAAAACTGTTCACACTGGCAAAATAAGGGAATTAACATAGACGGAACACGACTTAATCATCTACGATTTGCAGACGACATCGTTCTAATCGTTACTACACCCAATGAATTAACAACCATGTTGGAAGAACTGCATCATGCATAGTCACGAGTCGGACTGGAAATGAACCTAAGCAAGACAAAGATAATGAGCCCAGAGCAAATAATGATTACCATCGAAAATCGCCCATTAGAGAACATATCCGAATACATAAACCTCAGACAAAAAATACTACTAGGAAAGAACCAAACAACAGAAATTTCTCAAAGAGTGGATCTTGGTTGGGCAGTTTTTGGTAAACTCGGGTTTATTTTCAAATCACGAATAATTCCTATAAATGTCAAAAGGAAAACGTACGAGTCGTGTGTACTGCCAGTTCTCACGTATGGTTTTAACATGATGTCGCTAATACGAAATCGATGAACAGATTTGAAGTGGCGCAGCGTGCAACGGAGAGAGCTATGCTTGGAGTGAGTTTGAGAGATAGAATCCTAAATGAGGAAATCCAGAGAAGAACACGGCTGGCGGATGCTCTGGAAAGAGCGGCTCAACTAAAGTGGAGATAGGCTGGCCACGTAGCGAGAGAGAACAACGTCAGATGGGCCTACAAGCTTACAGTAGGGCGCCCAAGGGAGAGTATGAGGAGCGTGGGAAGACCTCAAAGAACCTGGCGAGACGACATCCAGAATATCGCAGGAAACAATTGGAACAGGACGGCTCTAGCCAGTGAAAGATAGAAAGATTTGGAAGAGGCCCACGTCTAGGAGTGGATGAGATCAGGCTAAAAAGAAGAAGAAGAACCTTTTCATGACACAAGTTAGAGCGATAAGGATTTGTAGAGAGAGGTTTTCATAAACGTTGGAGCCTATTTCTTTTGCAAAACAATGTAAAATAAGTTATAAAATTGGTTAATAATCTTGTATAAATTTGAGAAAGTATTTAAAGTTATAATCTAAAAATATCACTTATATCAACTCCTTAGTGTTATTAAATAAATGCTTAATAAGAATAAGAATTTTCTAGGATAATACTCACTTAACATCTCTCAATCACAAGGTCACTGCTATATTTGCAGGAAAAATTCTGTTTCTAACAATTGAATTGCGAATATATCAGTTTCAATAGAAGTTGAGTGATTGAAAATTTGGTAACATATGGAAATCAATTGGTTGAAACAGAAAATGTCCTTATTTACATTAGAAAACACTTTAATCTACGGCAAAACAGACTAAATCTGTACCAAAATCGGCAATGCTAAATATTTTTTCCTTTTACATGTTAAAATTTTTAATTTCTAATATAAAATATGCCATAATGTTTAAGTTATATTGGCAAAATCAATGATCTTTGTGTTTTTTGATGTATCAATATTTATCTAAGGATTTATCAGACTTTCAACGTCACATTTTGACGAACTTATCAGGTCTTTGTTATAAAAAAAACTTTATCAAAAGTGGCATAAATAAATGCACGATAAATTCACCATGTACGTAAACTATTTCTGGAACATCAGGTAAGATAAGTGTTATCTTGTAGAACTAACTCGCCTTATTAAGATAAGTTTTGTTATGAGGCCAGTTTTTTAAATAAATAATAATATAATTATTATATTATAATTATATAATATATTTCTCTAAATTATTTTTCAGCTTTTCAGTATTCTGTTATTCCCTCCTATTTACATCTTTCATAGTTATCTTCTCTTAAAAGTATTAGTCTGTATTAAAAATGGTAAAAAAAATACTGATATCTATGTGCCATCTTTATACTTGAAGATTAGGAAACTCATCATAAAATTTTACAGCTTGCATTTTTAATTTTTTTTAGAACACTAAATAGCATTTATTTAAACAGAAAATAAATAGCATTTATTTAAACAGAAAATACATAAAACAAATGTTCTTTCTTACCATGAGGAATATTGTTATTACTGGGCGATGTCGGTAGAGAGGCTACATTTTGAGGAGCAAGAGCGTTTGGTTGAACGGGTGGTGGAGGCGGCGCTGGTCTTTCCGGTCGCACAGGCCTTTCAGAGTTTGTATTTGAAGATGTAGGAGCAGCATTTTCAGTTCCTGAATGTCTAGGTTTAATTCTAATACCTGAAATATCATAATTAGATATTAGGGATGACAAGGCATTAAAACTGACGAAAGTATGCTAAAAGTCAAGATATAAAAAAGATCTATATGAGCAGTGCATAAATATGGTTAGTTTTTTTTTAAACAACAAATTTAGTCAAGAAGCTAGAATCACATCATCTAAAATATCAACCCAAACAAACTAGTTCAAATTAGGTCAAATAACAGTTCAGTTTTATTCTATAACCTAGAAACAGTCATTATCTATGCCCCTTTAAGGGCAAGGCCACTCCAGATCCCAGAAAAAAAGGTTAATTTCGGAAATTTTTTCAAGAATATAATAAAAGCAGTCGAAAATTTATTTGAAGTACTTTATTAAACAAATATTTAGGTGCACATCTTTTTAATTTAAAATAGCTGCTTCAGAATCCAAGACGACAAGGCAGCACCTTTTATGCGAGGCCTGAAAGGGGCGAAACGATTGCTCCCGTAGATCTCAACCTAGAACAAAAAACCAAAAATTTTCATTAATATATGTCAAAAACTAGTGGATAACGTACGGAAATTTGAAAATATTGTTTTTTTTCGAAAAACATTTGAAAAAAATGTTCATTTTCATCCAAAAATTTCACCAAAAATTGTTTATAAAAAAGGAAGTTTATAACTTATCGCAAAATCCGTACGCTACTAGTTTTTTTTGACATATATTAATGACAATTTTTTGTTTTTTTTTGTTCTAGGTTGAAATCTACGGAAGCAATATTTCCCTCGTTTCAAGCCTTGCATAAAAGGTGCCTTGTCGTCTTGGATTCTGAAGCGGCCATTTTGAATTAAAAATTAGCAGTGAAGGGCCACCCGTACTCTACATAAGGAAGGTTAGAGTGAGCGACAAATTGCATAAAAACAAGGTATTTTAAATAAACGCGTACACTATACCATTTTTAGTAAACAAGTAAAGGCAAAAAATATGGTCGGACTCAAGTCAGAACAGAATGTGAAGATCGTTTTATCACAGTGATGTCTAAACGCAATCTATGCTCAACTGCTTCTCAAATTACCACTGCTTGAAATGAAACTCTTGTTGAACCAGTCTCGACTACCGGTGTTGAGAGACAATTGCTATCTGCCAGCCTAAATGGATGCATAGCTATCAGGGCACCTAAACTAACAATCAGACAAAAGCAATGAGCGAAGTATAGAAACTTGACGATAAACGAACGGAAGAAAATCCTTCAGATTGACAAATTTACATTCCAAATTTTTGGATCTAAAACGAGAATATTTGTCCGCTGTTGAACTAACAAAACAGATTCAAAGGTTACTATTAAGTTAAAGATTAAGCATAGAGGTGGCAGTGTTATGGTTTTGGGGATGTTTTAGTGAAAGCAAGCCAGGAAGTTTGATGAACATAGACGGAAAATTAAATTAAGCATACTTGAAAATCATCCAAAAGCACGCCATTCCATTTGGGCCAAATATAATTAAGTGCAATTTTATCTTTCACTCCTCAAAACTATGTCAAACATATCTTAACGGAAAAAAAAAAGAAAAACTAATTTATGACTGATTTTGTAGAAACCACCTTAGTATAAAAAAAGCCTCAATTCATTTTGTATTTACAATTTTAATTAAAAATTCCTTAGTGCTTCAAAACAGTAAATGTTTGAACATAACTTTTTCCTACATTTTTTTTTATTAAATAGGCTACCTTATACACTCGCGGTCATAGAAATTGCATCACCTATTATTTTCGAATTTTTAATTCTAAACGTTGGTATAATTGAACGGTATTGTTTTTGTTTACTTATTACGATTAGAGCAAACTCAAAAAATGACTCTCAGTTTAGTTTTAATTACTGAAACGCCTAGTAAAACATATTATTATATATTATGAATTTTAAACAACTTTCGTCAACAGAAAAATTTTAAATTGTAACATTTACTGAAGAAGAGTTTTCTTCAAGAGAAATAGCGAAGAGGATAAAGTACCACCAATCAACTGTGGTAAGAGTTTTAAAGAAAAATCTTTCTCGGGGCAGCACAGAGCGGAAGAAAAGGTACTGGGAGGAAAAGAAAGACAGATGAGCGATTAGACCGCTTGATGATGCGATTATCTTTAGAAGATCGCATCAAAACTGCAAAGGAAATATCAAAGGATCTAGCGGATTAGCAATTCTCTAATATAAGTTGACACATTGTTGACAGAAGGTTAAAGGAAATATATTTATGGGCATAAAAATCAGCCAAAGAACCATTTCTCAATAAAAAAAAAATGAAGGAATCACGCCTGAATGGGGTGAAACAATATGAAAATTGGACAAGACTGGAGAAAAGTGCTGTTTTCACGCGAAAGTAAATTAACATCTTTAGTTCTGATGGTGCTCTCTATGTACAAATGAAAGATTTTACGAATCCTGCGCATTAAAAACAGTGAAAGATGCGGTAAGTGTAATAATCTAGGGATGTTTTTCCTACTTTGGGATAGACCAAATAAACTTTATACATAGAACTGTTAATGCAGAAAAATATAACAAAAAATCCATAAGACCATCTTTCAAACTATACGTGTCAAAATTTCGTAACATTTCGACAATTAGTTTACAAGTTACAGTGGTTTTAGTGACTTTTGATATTTTCAAAACAATGGAAAAAATCGAATTTCGTGTGTTGATTAAACACTGTTTTTTGATGGAAAAAAATACCGTTCAAGCAGAGCAATGGCTTAATAAGTGTTCCGGGGACTCTGCCCCTGGAAAATCACTCATCATTTACTGGTATGCTGAATTTAAAACGCAGTCGTACAGATGATGCTAAACGCTCTAGACGCCCAAATAAGGTGGTTACACGGGAAAATATCAAAAAAAATCCACAAAATTGTTTTGGACGACCGTAAAGTGAAATTGCGTGAGATAGCTGACACCCTAAAGATATCAAAAGAACGTGTTAGTCATATTTTGCATGAACATTTGGGCATGAAACAGCTCTATTTGAAATAGGGACCGCGTTTTTGTTTACAGTGGATCAAAAACAACAACGTGTTGATGATTCTGAGCGCTGTTTGGACCTGTTTAAGCGCAATAAAAAGGATTTTTTCACGCGATATGTGACAATGGATAAAAACATGGATCCACCACTACATACCGGAACCAAATCCGCAGTGAGCTGAGTGGACAGCAGCTGGTGAAAGCGGCCCGAAGGAACCAAAGACACAACAGTCGGCTGGGAAGGTTTTGGCCTCTGTATTTTGAGATGCGCGTGGAATAATTTTCATCGACTATGCTGAGAAGGGAAAAACCATCAATAGCGAATATTATAAAATTATTTATTGGTGAGTTTTGAAAGCAGAAATCGCAAAGAAACGGCCCCAAATGAACAAGAAAAAAGTGCTCTTTCATCAAGACAATGCACTGTGTCACAAGTCAATTGTTATGATAGCAAAATTGCATGAATTGAAGTTCGAATTACTTCCTCATCCACCGTATTCTCCAGATTTGGCCCCAGCGACTATTATCTATTCACAGACCTCAAAAAAAATGCTCGCGGAAAGAGATTTGGTTCCAGTGAGGAAGTTATCGCCGAAACTGAGGCCTATTTTTAAGGCAAAGACAAATCCTTCTACAAGAAAGGTATAGAAACGTTAGAAAAGCGTTGGACGGATTATATCGCTCTTGAAGGAGGATATATTGATGAATAAAGTCGAATTTTGCAAAAAAAAAATGTGTTTGAAATAGCTAGATCAAAAACTTTTCAGTCCACGTGTTAACATTTTGGAAGAGAGTTTGATTCCCTCAAAGAGAAACCATCATTCACATTGTGAATACTTCGGTTTTCAAGATAATTCTGTTCATAACACAGATAATCTGTGCGCACTCATATTGACTGAAAAAAATGTTACCACCATAAAGTTTTGCATTTTTATTTTCTGTATGGTTATATTTTTGGAGCCCCGATTTAAACCTCATAGAGAACTTGTGGATGATTATTACGAAAAAATGTATGCAGCTAGGCGTAAAAGTAAAGATGAGCTAAAGCAAACAATTGAGAATGTGTGAAATCAAGAGATCAGTGATGAAAAAAAAAATTTGACTCGATGCCAACCCGAATTGCATCAGTGATAAAGGCCAAAGGTGGCTCAATGAAATATTAGACGAGGCAAAAAAGGTTTAAAACATCTTTTTTAGTTCCATGAAAAATGGAAGTATTTTCTTAATCACCATCAAACACATTAGAGATTTATTTTTTTGCCTCCAATAGATGTTATTTATAGTTTTTCTTTTCACATCTTTTGTTAAAATCATCAGACGTAATAATCAATTTTCAGTTTTGGAAAAATGTCATTTTCATTAAGTGATACAATTACTATGACCGCGACTGTACATGCACAACTGTAACAACTTCCGTTTATTTATTCCAATACATGTTGCACTTACCATTGAGGACAGTATGTGAAGGAACATCATGATTACCTTGAGCCACAGAGTTAGAGCTAGCGCGCCTACCTAATACATCTCTTCTTCTAGTATTACTAGTTGAAACATCTATGTGCAGACCTTTGAAGAGGCACATAAGTTCTCCAACTTTTACCGGAGAATCAGATTGTTTATTGTTCATTAAATCCAATGTAACATCTAACATATCCCTTTAAATTAAAAAAAAATATATGGGTCATATCAAAAATAAGAAATACGTCATAGTCAGCCTCGTATGTCGCCGATTAACGCATTTCATAAACAATACCTAAAACCGGAAACGTTGACTAGTATTAATTACTAATACTTAGTTGATGTAATATAAGACACGCAGTCTACTTGGAATGTTTGCTATGGGATATTTCCTATTTGAACTTTATGTATTAGTACCATAAAATCGCTTAAGAAAAGCAGGAGAAAAAACCTAAAAACTATGGTAATATGATATAGTATATTACAGAATAGTATATTACTATATTCAAAAATTAAAGGAACTAATTTTCTAAAAACTACACGCGCTACTGTTAGCTATTAAAGTATTTGTTTTTCTTTTTACGTTATAGCCCAGTGGCCAGAGGTTTTGACCTCTCATAAAATATTAACAGGCTGCGTTTTGGCACACAAATAGTTTTCGGGACGTAGAATACGATAAAAAAAAACTTTGCTAAACTTTGATGTACGCTAAACCCACAAAATCCAAAATAAAATTAAAAATTTCGGTTTTTTTTTTTCGGTAATATCTCCAAAAATAAAAAAGATATCGAAAAACTAATAGTACCACGTGAAAAAGAGGGAAATTTTACAAAAAAAAAAAGTATATAGATTTTCTTTCCAGATTTTTTTTATTAATTAGCCTGAGAATTTATTAAAAATTCGGGTAGGTGATTCAAAAATGTAGCGCACCAAACAGGTTAATTTGAAAGTCTACGCGCACCGCTTGAAGGTTAATCGATATTACTTGTTTTCAGAGTGTAAACAATTTAATTCAAATTAAAAGATAGCTTTTTGAAGAGGATACATTTAGCTTTCCGATGATACTAATAGTTTTTAATTTTGTTGCTTTATAATTTGTAAAACTTAAAACGATATTTTTGTTTGCATGATTTTAACGGGCATACAGTAAATTACAAATATTTAATAAAATATACTATTGAAAAAAATCCTTGTGGATATATAATTATTATATCATAAGTTTCAATATAAGCATAATTAAAAATACCCACAATGTCTGTGTTATTTAAAAATTTAGGAGTTTTAAAATATGAAAATTTCCCTGCTGTAGTGTGCCGCCAGCAAATTTACGGTCAAAGTACGAAACGGTTAAAAAAAGTCGGACAATTTTTTTTAGTTACAGTTAAAAGTATACTTGGTATTAGAAAATCATTAAAAGCTTTAAAAAACTTTCCCTTTTTTTGTAATTTTGCTCTTAAAAAAGTGTTCATGATAAACGTATTTTTTGCTTATCATTAATCATACAACTTAAAAACTTAAAATAAAAAAAATATTTAAAGGTGGAAAATGAAAGATGTCTAAGCTTTAAGTATAAAGTATTTATATTTCATTGAAACATCCAGGTACAAAGAAAACAGTTACTGAAAACGAAAAAAATTCTAAATTATTCGAAGGAATTTTGTTAATAGAGTTTGGATCCGCCATTTCCAATTTTTCAATCTATCATCGGATTCTTAATCAACACCCCGAGAAACCCCTTAGTAGCAAATTTCAAAATATTTAGCGGTATAGCGTCAATTTAATCCTAAATTAGGTTGGAAGCATGATTCCCACTACAAGTGAAGGGGTTAAACCAGTCATTTTACTTTAAACATTTTTTTAAATTACAATAAAACTAAAAAAATAATCTATGTATGTTCTTTCATGTGGTGCTATTAGTTTTTCGATATCTTTTTTAGTTTTCGAGATATTTTGCGAAAAACCGAATTTTTCATTTTATTGTCGATTTTGTAGGCTTAGCGTAAACTTTAGAGCAGCAATTTTTTATCGTATTCTACTTCCAAAAAACTACTTTTATGCCAAAATGCAGCCTGTTAACATTTAATGAGAGGTTTTCGTCAAAATTTGCCTAAGATGACTGGGCTAGTTAGTAGAACTGACAGTAATTTTCTGGACGTTTGCTTTATGAGGTTAGAAATAAAAATATATTTTGTAATTATGAAAACTTCTAGACAACTTCGTAAATTAATAACGTTATTGAACAAAGAGGTTACATTAACCATTGTCTTAAAAATGAAGTTTCTCGTCCGATACAATTTTCTCCAACCTAAAATTACCACTCCATGGACACCATTTCGAACCTTTAGAAGTCATAAAAAATAATTTGGTGGTCGTTTTGAAAGCAATATTTAAAATCCAGTATCAGTCTTTTAAAGATTGGAAAAAATGTTGCAACGGGAAAAGAATACTTTAAAGGGATTGAACAGATGTGGATGAAGAAATTAATAGTTTATGCCGTATTCAGGTCCCTTAATTTTTGAATACAATGGTATATATTATGAGTAGACTGTAATAATAATAATAAAAGTATAAAACAAATGATGGCCGACTAATTAAAAAAGCCCCAAAATTAAGGTTGCAGGTCCTCTCTATAAAGGAAATATTCAGGAAAAAAAGCAAGGCAACATTGCAATAGATCTGAATATACTAGTCATTATAAGTAGTTTTAGGTAGCCAGATTAAGTTAAATACAATAGTATAGTCAAAGAAGTTTATTAAAAAACAATTAATAATCACTTCTCGGAAGGACACTCAATATATTATTCAAATTCTATGGAATTTAGAGTATCAAACAGTAATTTTATTCTGTGAAATTTGCAAATAGCTACTGAAAATATTTTGATTACTTCATGATGCAGCATACTAAAATTATAACCAAATTTAATATATATGATTCTTGGGATTAGACCGTATGAAATTGAAGTAACTTTCCGACATTTTACCTAGGATTCCCCGAGGCAATCGCGATTTTTCAATAACCAGAACCCTGAGAGCTTCCATGTTTAAAAACCGGCAAAGTGCAAGTCGGACTTGCGCAATTAGTGTTCCGTACCGTAATTGAAGTATTCTATGAAATTCAATCACACATTTATCTTCAATATAAGACTTACCAAGAATACCAGGTGCACAAGTATGAAATGCGGATTTCAGACAACAGAAGGTGCACCAATGCAGTTTGTGCTATAAAGATTTGACCCTGCGCCATTTTGTTGTGTCATCGACAAGTGTCAGACGCGCACGAATTATAAATTGGAAGTGTGTGCATACCGTTGTGTTGTGTTCAATATGTCGAAATTTATACCGAAGAAAGAGTATTCGCGGACAGCATTAATTTTTTGTTTTCATTTGAAGAAAACTGCTGTTGAATCATACCGATTACTTCGAGAAGCTTATAGTGAACATGCTCCATCGCAAGATACGTGTGAGCGATGGTTTCGGCATTTCAAAAGTGGCGACTTCGATGTTGCAGACAAGGAACGTGGAAAACCGCCAAAAAAATACGATGTGGAATTGCAAGCATTGTTGGACGAAGATGATTCGCAAACACAAAACAACTCGCTGAGCAATTGGGCGTTAGTCAACAAGCTGTTTCCAATCGGCTACGAGAGATTCAGAAGACCGGTAGATGGGTACCACATGAGTGTGACATTTTGCTTGCTCGGTACAAAAGGAAGTCGTTTTTGCATCGTATAGTTACAGGGGATGAAAAGTGGATTTATTTTGAGAATCCCAAGCGCAAAAAATTATGGGTACATCCAGGCGAACCATCCAGACCGAATCGCTTTGGCAGAAAAACGATGCTCTGTGTTTGGTGGGACCGGAGGGGCGTGATCTATTATGAGCTGTTAAAACCTGGGGAAACGGTTAATACTAAACGTTACCAACAACAATTGACCGATTTGAACCGTTCGCTGCTTGAAAAAAGGCCAGAATACCGAAAGAGGCAACACAAAGTCATTTTTCTTCATGACAATGCTCCACCATATACGTCAAAACCAGTTTGCGACACGTTGGAAGCACTCAGCTGGGAAGTTCTACCCCATGCGGCTTATTCACCAGGCTTGGCTCCTTCCGATTACCACTTGTTTGCATCGATGGGTCAAGCACTTGCTGAGCTTCGTACGAAGATGTGAAAAAATGGCTCGATGAATGGTTCGAAGCAAAAGAGGAAGATTTTTAGTGGCGTGGTATTCACAAATTGCTCGAAAGGTGGGAAAAATGTATAACAAGCGATGGAGCATACTTTGAATAAAGCACTTTTTATCATTCTTCCGAATTTAACATGTTTTTTTAGAAAAAAAAATCCGCATTTCATACTTGTACACCTGGTATATAAAAAGCGAGACATCTTTGTAGTAAAAGTTTGAAACAAATATTTATTACCTAATTAATTATAAACAAATAAAATAAAATTATTTTGTTTCAGTAGCTGGTCACCAGTCATCGCAAAATTTATTTTATCTGTAAATGGCCAAATGCTTAAAGCAGTAATGTACTGAAAAATATATGAGTATGTTATTGATTGCACCGAATACGAAACGTGTATGTACTGATACTTCACAGCTGTTAGTTCCGGTTAAATTCACAACTTTCCACGAAAAAAATCTCTACCATATTGTCAAGTAAAATATATTTTTTATATCGGATAAATTATCAAAGGTAATGCACTCATGATAATTTTCGCTTATGGAGACTATTCCAGAATTTTTTCAAAATTTTTTGAGATAAGATGGGGGACAGCGATTTTAGTATTACGTCAAATATATTTTTGAACTCTTTCACAAGCTTTCATTTGACACCCCACTCGATGACCTTGCAAAAAAATGTTACTTGCAAGGTCAAAATTTAATTTTCAAAATTACCGGCTCGATTGGGCCGTCAATTCCTATATTTGTGACAAATTTCAGCTTTCTATGTCAAATAGTTTCGGAGAAAATCGCGTGTGGCAGACAGATACCAAAATGATCCCATAAGTGTTCCACAAGGAACACTAAAATTTAATTTTCTTGTTCTTCCAAGCATTCTTGGTTAAACTGGCTGATTTTCAGAGGCCCCTAGCTCACAAATTATTGACATTTTATATAGGAAATACAACATGAAAGTCGTCTAGAATTTTTCTATATGACATATATATAATATTTTCTATATATATATATATATATGATATATATATATATATATATATATATATATATATATATATATTATATATATATATATATATATATATATATATATATATATATATATATATATATATATAATATATATAAGGTTTATATCAAGGATTTTCTACAGCTGACGCTGTCTTCCTTCTCTCAGCCTTTGATTCCATCCGTTTCTATCTTCCCAGTCTCCATCTGTTAGACCCTTGTCCTCCACGATCGTCTGGGTCTTCCTCTTTTTCTTCTCCCTATAGGGCTCCACTCCGTTATTTTCTTTATCCACACCACATCTTCGCCCCGTCTTATGTGTCCATACCATTTTAATCGTTTTTCTTCAATGGTGTTTATTGCGTTCTCTTTGATGTTCATTCTGCTTCTTATTTCTTCATTTATTATTCTCTCCATACGTGTCACTCTACAACATCTTCTCCAATACTCCATCTCTACCGCGTTAATTTTAGATTTATTTCTTTTGTTGATCGTCCATGTTTCTGGCCCGTATGTCATTATGCTTTGTATTATTGATTTATATGTGCATGTTTTGTTTCTCTTTGTAATGTGTTTGTCCCACAGGATCGAATTTAATTGTCTTATGCATGTCCGCGTTTGTCCTAATCTAGCTTTGATCTCTTCTTCTGATGTTGCGTTTTTTGAAATGATGGTTCCTAAATATTTAAATCTATCGGTTCCTTTGATTATCGTTTCGTTATCGACTTCTAGATTCTCCGCATTTCCCTCCTTTGTTGTTAGATATTCCGTTTTATCAAATTGCTTATTGCTAATCCTACTTTAGTGTATTCTTCTACCATATAACTGAGGTCTTCCTCATCTTGCACTATAATTACTTGTCGTCTACGAAACTTAGAGTATATAAGTAATCTGCTCGTATTGGGACTCCCATTCCACTACATTTTTGCTTCCATTTTTTTAATGTTTGTTCGAGGTATATTTTGAATAGTGTTGGGGATGTAGAGCATCCTTCTAATAGACCTTTTGATGTATGTCGCCTCTTCCCTATTTTATATCCTATTTTTATGTTCACTATGTTGTTTTCGTAGAGAGCTTTTACTGCGTATATTAGTTCTTTGTCAATGTCTATTTCTTTCATTGCGTTCCATAATCTTTGTCTTGGTACTGAGTCATAGGCCTTTCTTATGTCTATGAAGGCTAGATGAACTTCTCTATTCTTTGCCAGTATTTTTTTTCCATTGTTTGTTTTATAGTGTATATGTGGTCTATACATGATTTTCCGGCCGTAAAGCCTGCTTGGTCTTCTCCAATTTTTCCTTCGATATTTTCCTCTATGATATTTTTAATAATTTTTTCCAATACAAACGTCCCATACTCGATATTATGCTTAGGCCTCTATAGTTTGTGCATTTTCTGCGGTCTCCGTTTTTAAATATAGATACTATATAGGCTTTTGACCATTCCTCTGGTATTTTTTCTCCATTTATTGCTCTGTGGAACATGTTTTTCAGCATTCCATGTAATTTATTAGACCCGTACTTAATTATTTCATTTACCACACCTCCAGGCCCTGCAGATTTATTATTTTTGAGTATTTTTATTGTCTTCTTTACTTCTTCATAGCTTAGTTCTATCTCTTTTTTTCCTTATTCTGTTCTTCTTCAGGGTTCTCTTCTTGGAATTCTTGTCTGTCTTCTGTTAGCAGTTTTTTATAATATTCTTCCCACTCGCTTTCTGGGATATACTCTATATACGTCTTTTCTCTATTGTTGGTCCTTAATGCTTTAATTATTCTCCATGACTCTGTGCTTTTAGTTCCTCCTATATACTGTTTTACATGTTCGCACGATTTTTCCCATCTCTCGTTCTTTTCTTTGTTTATCATCCTTCTCGTTTCTGCATTTTTTTCTTTATATTTCTGTAGATCTTCTTATGATTTTGTATTCAGCCATTTTTCGTATAGTCTTTTTTTCTCTTTTATAGATTCTTTGGTTTTTTCACAGATTCTAATTTTATGTTTCTTATTCTAGTTGTCTTCTTTACCTACATGACTTAAAAACTTAATATATTCCATATAAAATAAGAAAACTCATATTTCCGGTGATACGATAGTGGGCTTTTCTAATTAGATGTCCACCACCATATAACTAAAAAACAGTAATTTTATAATACCTTCCATCCGAATGAGTCAACAACTGATAAAGATCAACTGTTTTTTCACCAACCATTGTGTCCTTACGAAAACTGTTTCTATCCAACACGGCGAAGTTTATTTTTGACTGAAGAGTTACAAGCAGATTAAACGTTTCATTCCATTTTGGTTGGGCGGTGTTTTTAACAGTTTCAGTCTTCCGAGGAGACTGCTCATCCACGGTAATTTCCACATAGGGACTTGGTTTTATGAAAGAAGACGCTCTTATGTGAGCACATTCCACTAAAATAAATAAATCAAATAAGATAATTTGTTATTAAAGTTACTGCAGTTATACCTGTAAAATTTGTGAGTCAAGAAAACTGACATCGGTATTTTACAATCCTACTCCTAGAAACTTTTAAGCTGATAAAAGTACTTGTATTGATATTTTCCCCTGAAAAAATTCTGAAACACCTAAACAATCAAATGAATGAAGGGACACATCAAATAATAAAACTTATAAATAACGATAACCAAGAGATCGCACAAATCCAAGAGATAAAGGAAGCTACAGAAAAAATTTATCAAACACTATATGACATGAAAAAATCGCCATCGCCTGCCCAGGAAAGAAGGAAACAGAGCGCTAGTAAGAAATGTAAGATCTAAAGAAATTTCCGATATCACGACGGATGAAATAATGAACGCCATACAACATATGCACAACAAAGAACCAGGGACGACGAAATAACTACAGAAAGGATAAGGTATGGAGGGGTATCGATAATACAATCTTTTTAAGCTCTATTTAATAGGTGCCTTACAGAAAGTAAAATACCAACACCTTGATTATGCTTATTTTTAAAAATAGGAACAAATTTAAATTGGAGAATTACAGACCCATCAGCCTGTTTTCGGTACTATACAAAACCCTCACTAGAATGATAACATATAGATTAACGAACAAATTAGACAGTTATCAACCACATGAACAAGCTGGATTTAGACGCGGATACAGCACTTTGGACCATCTTCAAACAATTAGACTACTAGTGGAACAAGCAAATGAATATAAGGTCACCTTATGGATAGCAATGGTAGACTACGAAAAAGCATTTGATTCGATAGAGATATGGGCAGTCCTTAATGCCTTAAGTAATAGCAGAGTCGACAAAAGATACATATCCCTTCTTCAACACGTATGTGAAAAATGTACACATCTCTTGAACACGTATGTGAAAAATGCCACATCACGAATAATGCTCGAAAAAAAAAACAAATAAAATCAAAATTAAAAGAGGAATTAGATAAGGCAACTCAATATCCCCAAAGCTGTTCACGTTGACTCTTGAAAACATGTTCAAATCGCTAAAGTGGGAAAATAAAGGAATACTAATAGACGGTGAACGATTAAATCACTTAAGGTTCGCAGATGATGTCATTCTGATCGCCACCACAAAAGAAGAATTACAAGAAATGCTGATAGAATTAAATAACAACTCTAGAGAAATAGGTCTAAAAATAAACTTCACCAAAACCAAATATCTGAACAACGAAACTGAACTAAGTTGGGAATGTGGAATCTTTGATACTACTCAGTATATATCACCACTACACCAAACACTTTATTTTTGCACTCGACGCGCGTTTTGCTAACCATGTTAGCTTCATCAGGAGCGATGATTGACTGTCAATCATCGCTCCTGATGAAGCTAACATGGTGAGCGAAATGCGCGTCGAGTGCAAAAATAAAGTGTTTGGTGTAGTGGTGATATATACTGAGTAGTAACGAAACTGAAGATAACAGCCAGGAACTGTTAATAAAAGGTGAAAGAATAGGAGAGGTACAAATATTCATATATTTAGGACAAAAAATCGACGTATCGAAAAATAATTTAAAGGCTGACTTGGATAGAGAGTCTCGTTAGTTTGGCCCACGTGCGGAAGGTTACAAATCCACATTTAAATTGGAGATCTCAATACAATAAAAGCTAGGATGCAAAAGGCAAACAACAGCTCAGTGAAGACAACTTGGGGAGGCTTACATCCAACTATTGATGGAATATGATAATGATGATGACTGACCTTTTCTGTTTGTGTGCGTAAAAAGTAACCTTTTCAAAATGGCGTGCTAGAGTCAGATCTTGCAAGTGGTTGTTATAGTAAAATAATGAGTGAAAATTTTACTAAAATTTAGTGGCTAATTAGACAAGATTTACTAGAAATGGGGGTAAACAGTTTTCAAGATACTTACATATGGGTAGTGGAAACCTCCATATTGCTCGTTGAGCAGAGAGTTTCGATAAATTTACGGATATTACTAACAACACGCTTACTAGTATTGCCGAAATAAATAATTAAACGTCGAATTGGCCATTCAAAATCAATAACCCCACGTTCTCAAACTTGGATACGTTAGTCACTTCAATGTCTTTAACAGGTTGGTAATTTTGAAAATTTACTCTTTACTACTACTAACTATATTTTTAAAGGTGGGTTTTTACAATGAGTTTTTTTAGACTTTCGTACAAGTTATGTCTGATGAAATGACTCTGTTTACTAAGTATTATAACCAGAAAAAAATGATTAGCAGCTTAAAAAATACCCTGTTCATAATATAAGAAAAATTGCCTATTAAAATTTTAAGGCCAAATAATCATTTATCCATTATAAATTTTCTTCAAAATCCACCACTAAGGATATTAAATAAATGGATTTAAAAACGTTCGTAGTTACAAAAATAATACTTTATTTTTCTTGCGTAATTAATGTTCCGTACGTTGATTGCTTTAAAATAAATTTTTTTGTTACGGATTTATAAAAGGATCAATAATTTCACAAAGCGCACCCCAAATGAGTTATCAACAAAGTTTTTTCCCGATCTTTACTGAAAACTGATGACCTTGAAATTTTTGTTTTTTTTTATATACCAGATAAATTATTAAAGCTAATTTTCGTTCACTCTACACCCTGTGGACAATACCACAATTTTTTCATATTTTTTTGATCAGTACTTTTCCAGAAAAGGGGGACAGCGATTTTTCGCAATTTTTGAAAATAATACAAAGAAAAGTGTGCGCAAGTATTACATTATATATATTTTCAAACTAGTGTTTTTACAAGCTTTCATTTGACACCCCACTCGATGACCTGGTAACAAAATTTTTTTTTTTTCACTTCCGATTTCACTCCCCAAAACCAATCCCTTGAGTCAAAATTTAACTTTCAAAACTACACTGCTCTGATGAAGCCATCAATTCTTATATTAGACCAAATTTCAACTTTCTATGTCAAATAGTTTTTGAGAAAATCGGGTGTTCAGACGGATAAACAGACACCAAAGTGATCTTATAAGTGTTCCGTATGGAACACTAAAAACCAATATTAAATGTTTCCTTGTTTTAAACATTATTGTTTTAAATTACACTCGAACAAACATGGATTTAAGTATCGATCAAAATCACTTTGTTTATTTAAAAACCCTTATATTTGACAATCTATTGTTTCTTAAGATTTAAAATAATTTATGAATTCTTGTTTGTAATTATTAAGTACACTTTTTTTCAAGTCATGTAGCAAAGTATTCGTTTTTATAAACGTTAAACAATTTACAAATAATGATATTTGTTTATGATTATTTTTAGTTGTATAATAGTATAACATAGTTTAAAATCAAAACAACACCATTATAAGTATGGATCACTGGAGAAATTTCTACATAAAAGGAACATTTAAATTGAGAGCCAGCTCTTCTATTTTACAGGAATCCAGTGATACTCTAGAGCAACTAACCCCAAAGAAAGCTAGTAAGCCTGGTCTGGATCCATGGCCAAAATAAGGTACAAAGCTAGGAACTAACAGTTCTTTTAGGTGGCCTGCACTCACGCTCAGTATTTCCTGGCAGCAGGAAGGGACTATTTTACATAGGTTTGGTCCATCAGTTGCTCTTGCTAATAATGACTGCATACTTAAGGGTGCAACCAAAAAAAGGACTTTTTGTAAGACTTTGAGGAGTCATTGCGTCATAAACTTGTTCATAAAGATTCTAACAGAACAGAGTTTGGGTTGGTCTGTGTACCGGATATCCGGAAGAGGAGGAGGAGCAGGAGGAAAATTTTCTATGCACTTGTGAGGTACTATCAAAACTCAGGCATCATATATTCGGATCATCAGTGACAGATGAAGCAGTCAGTATTCTTGCTTGGTGCAATATTAACATTCTAACACTAATGGAGGAAAGACGGTTACACAAAAAACGAGGTAACAAAACAATATAGCAGACTACACACACAAATACAGAAAGAAAATCAAACAGCTAAAGATAGGTGGAATGGTGAAAAATGTAAAGAAATAGAGGGGCTGCAGGGAAAGTATGATAGTTTTAATATCTATCAACAAATCAAAGACTTAACTGGTGAACGGAGAACGAAATCAAATGGACGTTTAATAGATCATCAAGGAAACGTTATCGATAAAGAAGAGAAACTGAGGATATGGCAAGACTATATCACAGAGTCATTTTCTGATGCAAGATCAGGTCAACCACAATGCTCAATAGACTTATTTGGGCCTGTATGACCACCGATGAAGTGCGCATTGCAATAAATCAATTAAAAAATGGAAAAGCCGCCAGCCCCGATGAATTTCATGAGGAGTTTCTTAAGCTCTTAGATGAAGATGGAATTAAATGGCTTATCTATAATAAAATCTATAATTTAGGCAGAATACCGGAAAGCTGGTTAAAGTCCGAGTTTATAACGATCCCAAAAAATGCAAGTGCTAAAAATGGCGGATAATATCGAACAATTAGCCTCGTAAGCCATCTTTTAAAAAACATTTTACTGAAAATCATTATAGAAGAATAAGCAAGTTGTGTGAGGAAAAACATGTCAGCTACACAATTCAGCTTTCATGATGCCCTGGGAACCAGTTTGCAAGTTTTGATTTAGCAATGTAGAGACGTTAATTGTGACGTATACTTGTGGCTGATCGACTACCAAAAGGCTTTTGATAGAGTCCAACATCACAAAATGGTCACAATTCTGAAAGATCTTGGGCTAGATGGTAAGGATCTGCAGATTATTAGCAATCTTTACTAGGGACCAGATGGCACAGAAGGGGAGCGTTCAGAAGCAATATCGACTGAGAGTGGAGTAAGGTAGGGATGTGTCTTGTCTCCACTCTTGTTTAATATATACTCTGAGCAAATCTTCAGAGAGGTACTGGAAGAGGCTGATCAAGGAATACTGCTTAATGGGAAGTGAATAAATAATATTCTTTATGCTGACAATATGGAGGTTATGGCAGATAACTTAAAGTATCTACAACATCTTATGACAAAAATAAACGAAGTCAGTAATCGATACAGCCTCGAACTTAATATTAACAAAACAAAGTACATGGTAATCAGTTCCTGCTACCTTGTTGATGGTTAACAATCAACAAAGAACTCCACAATATTCATATCTAGGTACCATGATAAATAAACAGTGGGATCACTCACAGGAAATGTGTTTGCTGTATCGCAAGAGCTAGAGCAGTGTTTCTCAAAAAGACATAGCTTTTCAAAAGCTCAGTAATAAAATTAGGCACAAAAATAAGATAAGATGTTATGTCTTCAGTGTCCTTCTTAAACACTTGAAGCATTTTAATTATAGCTATATTACAGAATTTTAAAAATTTCTTATACTGGCCATAATACCAACGAGGATTTATTATATCACATGAATAAGAAGTTGGAAATTATGGAAACTATTAAAGTAGGACAATTGAAGTATTCAGGACACACAATGAGAAATTCCCACAGATATAGATTACTACAGCAAATACTCTAAGGATAGGTTTTTGGAAAAAGGAAACCAGGACGCAGAAGTATCTCCTGGCTAAACAATCTGCGAAATTGGTTCTCAACAAATACTACTGGTCTTTTGAGAGCCATTTATACAATTTTGCGGCAAGACATATTTTTTGAGATTTTTCAAAAAAATGCTTCCTTCTCTGAAGTTATCTTGCCACTTATAGAATTTGAATTTTTTCATTTATACTGATTTATCTAATTTTTCAATTATACCATATAATCCACTCTTACAGAACTCTTTTATTCTTAAGAATTGAGATCAATTTTACACAAACCAAATCCATAATATGACTGACTTTCTTTTAATTTAGTAAATTTTGACTTTCTTCTGTTTAGTTAATAATATGCCTTCTAACACCATTTGATTTTAAATATGAATTGTTTTTAGATCAATTCTTTTTAATGGCAAAGAAATTTTTGTTGGGCAATAAAATTTCAACTGAATATTTAAATATTATAAATAACTGGCAAAATTTTATTGATTACTTATTTGAAAAATGAATTTTTAAAGTCACAATTAATTGTGAATGATGTGGAAATATTTGCTGGGAAGAAGTCACTACACAATAAATTTGTATTCAACTAAGATGATGTTGAAATCAAAGTTACCAACCACAAAATTTACTAAATAAAGAAAACAATAGTAAACCATGATATTAATCCTGTAATTTCAAAACAAAATTCCTATAAAATTCATCTAAATTTCAAAAAATAAGAGTTTGGTGATTTTTATATAAAAAAAAGAATGAACTTTGTGGTGATACTGAAAAATAAGACAAAAGTTTAAGGGTAATCAGAAAAATTTAAAATAAATAAGTGACAAGCCAGCTTCATTTAAATTTTTTTTTTTAAATATCTTCAGAAGTATATTTATACATACAGTGGCAAACACAAATATGGAAACATTCAAATTCCCATCTCTAGTTTAACATTTAAATGGTTTACAATTACAATATTTATTTATTAATCGCGTACATACTACTAACAAACATTTTGAAGACTAAAACAGTTATTGTTTATTAGAAATGTGTTTAGTTTTTAACATAACAAAATTATGCACAAACAAAAGTATGAAAACATTTTTGTTATAAAATAAAAATTCAACTAAGACAGCAAAGATGTCGAAAATATTTAATATTTAGTAGGATTCCTTTTGCATCAGTCACTGCTTGACATCTTCTGCCCATAGAGTCAATAAGCTTAGCACAAAAATCGGGTATGGTATTTTTCCCATTCTTGTTTTAACGCGATCTAAAGTTCGTCCCGGTTTTTTATATTCCTTTTCCTAATTTGTTTATCCAGATAGTGCCAAAGATTTTCTATCGGGTTCAAATCAGGTGATTGTGAAGGCCACCGCATCACCTAACTCCTTTGTTCAAAAAACCAATTCTTGGCCAAGCGAGATGTGTGTTTTGGGTCATTGTCTTGTTGAAAAATCCATGACAGTGACAAATTTCTTTATAAGAAATCAAATTATTTTCCAATATCTCAAGATACATTTGAGCATCCAGTCTGCCATTTATCTCTACCAGTGACCCCATACCAGACTGTTGAAAACAACCACATACCGTGATATTTCCACCGCCGTGTTTGACAGTAGATACAAGGTACTTTGGACCATATCTTAGATCAACTGATCTTCTTACATAACCAGTAGAATTACTTCCAAAGAAATTGAACCTACTTTCGTCACTAAGGATTACTAGAGACCACCGATTTCGAGTCCAGTCTTTACGTTCCTCAGCAATTTCAATCTCTCTTTTCTGCGATGCTTTGTATGGATTGCTGCTTTTTTAAACAGCATGCCTACCATGAAGATTTTCAGATAACAGACAACACCTTATAGTCATGTCTGACACCAATACACCCTGATATACCTGTCTTAGTTCTTTATTAATATTAACAGCAGTTTTTTGGGATCATTTTTCGCTTTTCGAATTATAATTTTGTCTACTCTCTTACTTGTTTTTTGAGGCCTACCACTTTTAAATGCCGGATCAAGTGTCCCTTCTCGAGAACTTCTTAACAATTTTACTGACAGTGCCCCTATGCATGTTTAAAGATTTTGCTATTTTCAATTTGCTTCTTTCCACTTTAATATAGAGAAATAATTTCATGTTTCAGATCTGAACTGTAATATTTGCACTTTGGCATTTTGGCAAAAACCACACTCTATAAACAATGCTACTAAATTACTTCATATCGGGACAATAATGTACTCTTAAAGCACTATTTCAATGCTTTCGATAGGGACAAAACACGTTTCATAAAAACCTTATATACCAGAAAAGGTAAACAAAGCTTTCATAGTCAATAATTTTTTTATTTCTAAAGGGTAGTTATTTTATATTTTTGATTAAGAAAATGTTTCCATACTTTTTGTTCGCCACTGTATATAACATGTATATTCCTGAAAAAAATGGTACAATTTGGCTTTGTATGGGATAACTATAAAACTACCTAGAAATCTAGTCTTTTATTTCTCAATTAGAGAGGTTAAACCCAACTATACAATGAAATGAATTAATCATGATTATACATTTGTGTTTTAAAAATAAGATACTTACATGTCAGTAATCTAAATAACTAAGCTTAGATAATGGGTTTTATAATAAAACATGGTAAGAGAGAACTTAAGATATTAGAATTTAAGATATTTCATGAGTATTATAAAATCACCTTAGTATAAGTTATTTTACTAATAAATGATCACTGATACTAACTATTTTTTCCAGTTTGCTGTATTGCTTTTTTTTAAAAAAAAAAAAGTACTAGACATATTCCAGTTCTAAAAATCATTTAATACCATGAAATGCCAATTAGTATGACAATGACAATGTTTGAACCTGATAACACCTGGTACTAAAAAACTTTTGCTATTCAGTTACATGTTTCTTTGAAAATGCTCCCATTTTCAAACATAAAAATAAGCTTATCATTTATTCACCATATTAAGAGATTAAGTTTTATAAAAAAATATTTAAATATTTTGAAAAAAAATAAAAAATATTATTCAGTTGTTTTGGAAAATTAAAATTTATAGTTTGCATATCACCTATACAACCTTAAAGACATTTAAGTCAATAAGCTGACATTAAACAATGTATATTAACAAATCATTAAATATTCTGAATTTATTTTATTTATGTTTTATCATACAGATTTTATACTAGATTATGTAACATAGATAACTAACAATTTAATTGAAGTTTTCTATTTATGTATTACAACAAAAACAATGGGTCAAAAGTTAGGGAAGTATACTAGGTTCTTATTGTTTTTCTATTTCTGCTTTTGGAGTGAATAAATACAATATTGTTAACTATGAAAAAAAATCATAATAAACATAGTTTAACCTTAGCACGTTAATTTTGTTACATTCTCTTAAGGTTGGAATTATTGTACCATATTATAAAATTATTCATTAGGCCAAAAACTTTTTAGCAGTCAATATAGTAACTTGTATGATTATCCAAAGTTATAATGGCTCAGGATCTTTGAACCCTGATTTTTCAAGTCATAAAATCGCCTAACAATGTCACCATTAAAAGATCAAAAATAGTTTTGAAATTATCGCATCTTATTTTGATAAAATTATATAGTGCATTAACGACTGAAGTTTACTGCACTATTGCCACAAAAGCTAGTTCATGAAATTATTGCCCTAGAATATAGCCACCTGTTAAGGATAACAAAATGTTAATAATACTATTGTAAATGAATGAACACTGTTGTTATAAATGATGTGATCGAGTTAAGTATGTACTAATTTACCTGTTACACATAAATTTGATGAAATCCTACACCAAACCTTACAGCCACTTGGTTGGACCACCTGTTCCATTTTGAAAAAATAATTCCTAAAATAAATTGCATTATACAAATTTCAGTTCAGTATCATGTTTTCTTT
>CM032447.1:57544890-57569890 GCA_019049505.1 Pachyrhynchus sulphureomaculatus
ATGTTGAAAATCCAGATTCGGAACAAGAAATTAAAAATCCAGTTGAAATACAAGGACTTTCCGAAGAGTCTGATGTTGATGTGGTTTCAGTACCAACAGATGCTATCCTAAATTATGGTGAAGCTATTACCCTAACCAAGCAGCTTAAAAGTTTTGCTGAAGATCACCGAGATGCAGAGTCTTTCCAAATTAGAATATGATTTGTGGACGCCATTTTAAAGAAAAAGAGGAGACAAAAACAATATGTATATAAAATTTTTACATCATTAAAGTGACCTTTCATATCCCAAATTATTTAATTACAGTTTTCATTAAAAAAACGATTTTTTTGTATTTTTTTAAGCGGACACCCCTCTTGAAAGGACACTTTCGGTCAGTCCCGTTGGCGTCTACCCAAGGGAGATTTTACTGTATATATATTAACGACCATAGTGAAGTGGGTAAGAGGTCTGCCTTCTACTTTGCTTGGAAATGAAATTTAAAAGACGAAAAATTATAATGTAATGTCAGAGTGACCTCTCTCGAGAAGGCAATGACAAATCACTGATAGTATTATGCCTAGTAAAGCCACTTAGCCATTCGGAATCGGCATTAAACTGTAGATACTCTTTGTATGTGGCACCAACCAAAGGCGAGAGGGTGGCTTATGTCTGTATCGGATATGGCCTAGCCTTTAAGAAGAAAATATAAAACTAAATAAACAATCTTTCTTTCAAAATAAAATTTACTTACGTTGGCTTGAAATAGTACTGTATCTGTATCCAAGTAGTTTACGATATAATTTACAATATCATATTTTGTGTAGTTATTTGGATTGTCCAAAATGGTGTTACATAAAGTTGTCTAAAAATAATTTATATTTATTAAAACTTTAAAATATCTCAAGAGCAAGTCTTACTAAATGCATTTTACTTTGAATTATCTTTTTCTTTTGAGAATTCCACTCCGTTGCTATGGCTAAAGCTAGAGGTTCACTGTCTACTGTAAATAGATTTCCTTTAGGAGTTTTCAATTTTCGCTGGTCGAGGGTAATTTCATATTTTCCTTCACTTTTTAAAATGCTAGTATTTTTGTAAAATCTATTGCGAACAGCTGAAAGAAAAATATTAAATATACTTGTAACTTAACGTTACTAACTAATTAAAATACTTACCATAACACCTTGCAGGATTTTTAAAGTATTCTTGAAACTGTATTTTATTTAGAAATAGTTTACTTAATTTATTAAACGGCTTTGAAAACATTTTCGTTTTTATATAATTTCCTTCAACCTAAAAACTTAACCTGAAAAATGTTCTGCAGGTTTGCCAATAATAAAATTAAATTTCTCTCGCATGGTACATCTAATAAAACTGCAGAGAATATTCCGACAGCTGTGCCAATGGGATGAAAGAATCTAGTTTTGTATTTTTTGTTTGGCAATACTGACATAACCTATGTACAAAAACGTGTGATTTTTTTAGTAAATACTTCTGTTTTAATTTTGTAGTGTAGCACTATTGAAATCCTAAACATTTCAAAACAAAGTAAGGAAATTATAAAGTTATTAGATTTAAGCAGTAAAATGGCCGCAGATAGTAAAAAACAAGTGGAATATCTGGTAGTAGACACAACCGCATTTATTCAGAATGCTTCTCTTCATGTGAGTATGTTTGTTTTAATGATCAAACTACAGACAATATATCATATTGCTGATTGAGTTACATTATTTGTTTGACAAGGAACACGAAAAAAATGTATATAGTTATCAAATCTTAAGTAAATACAACTTCATGATGGAGAACTTTCGTGTTATCCCTTTACTGTATTTAATGAAAAGAAACGGTTTGCTGACTTAATGTTTCTGCTCGTCACTACATCATATTGCTATATCCTAATTTTTACTTACAATTACAATAAAAATCTTGGTTTGATCAATCTATGTATTGTGTAATTTAGGAGAGACCTTATATTTAAAATTTGTATTTGAAGGAAATAGTATGAAGTTATAAAACAATATATTTATATTCCCATTCTCTGCTGCTCATTACTAACTCAAACATTTTAACGATTAGGAATAAATTTGATTAAGTATTTATAAACAAAAAAAATAGTACTTATTAAAATATTAATTTAAACAAATGCCCAGTGATAATAATATTAAATTGATGATAAAGATATCTTTACTTAAAGTTGTATTTAAAATGATATTACCTTAAAAAGATGAGAAACCAGAATTATTTCACAATGAAATGAGGTTTAAGATCCCTGCTTTTTAGGAAAATCACATAATTAAAATTCTTCAGGAAATACGTGTTCAATGTTTTCTCTTTATATTTTAGGAAGTTGCTGATAATATTATAACATGTCAAGAGGTAATAGATGAAATTATAAACAAACGACAATTAAGAAGATTAATAGTGCTTCCTTATGATTTAATCGTCAAAGATGTGTTTCCAGAAAACATCAAAACGGTAACCGACTTTTCAAAAAAAACTGGTGATTATCCAAGTTTGTCAGCAACGGATATAAAAGTAATGGCTTTGACCTACCAACTAGAAAAAGAAAAGGTTGGCGTAGAAGATTTAAGAACCGAACCAGTTTTACAAAAACCTATCTTAAATACAGAAAATCCTGTACAAGAGATTAATCCAGATATTACTGGATTTTATTTACCTGGCAAAAATAAAAACCAAAATGGAGAAGAATGTTCTCCTGAAGGTGATACAAATAGAGAATTTTCGATTGAGGACGAAACAAATAAAGAACAATGTAATACAGATATGGGAAACACAACAAAAAATCTTAAAGACATTAATGCCTTAAACAGTGAAAAAAAATGTCGACTTGAAAATAAATCGAGTAAAGAGCAAATTAGTTCAAATACAAGTAATATCACAAAAAATATTGAAGGCAACATAAATTCAGAAAAAGATAATCAAGATATTAAATTAAGTTCCAAGTTTCAAAGGTTAAACTGTGATGAAAGTGATCTAAAGGCTAAAGAGGATGTGTTAATACCCATCAAAAATGATTTTGAAATTGCTCTAGATAGTGAAGGCTCTTCAAATGATGATTTAAGTGATGAGAATGATGATGACGATGATGACATAGGCTGGATTACACCATCTAATATCAGTCAAGCCAAAAAAACAAGTTAACTCACAACTGATGGAAGAAAAACATGTTGTGGTAGCCTGTATGACTACTGATTTTGCAATGCAAAATGTTTTAAGGCAAATGAATCTTAATGTATCAGCACTAGATGGAAGGTTAATTAAGCAACTACGAACTTATATTTTAAGATGCTACAGCTGTTTTAAAAACAACAAGTATAATGGACAAAAAATTTTGCCCAAAATGTGGTAATGATACTTTAAAAAAAGTAGCTGTGTCAGTAGATGAAACAGGTAAAATGCAAATTCACATTAATCCAAGGAAACCTTTGACTGGCAGAGGTAAAAAGTTTAGTTTACCTAAAATTAAAGGTGGCAAACATCCCCATAATCCTGTTTTGGTAGCTGATCAACCAATGCCCGATAATAAGCCTAGTAGGCTAGCTAGGACTAAGAATAATCCTTTGGATGATGATTACATAGCAGGTAATGTAGAGACGCTGATCTTTAATTTACTAAGTCTGTTTTTTACAACCTTTTTGAAATACAAGTACAAAAAAACTGGTGAAATTAAAATAGTTTACTAACTAAATTAGACATACGTTAACTCTGTGACATTCAGTGCTGTTGCAAAAACAAATTTAACAAGATTATTTCTTAGGCTCTTTAGGACAGTATTTTTTGTTAAGAGTTTGTTTTCTAGTATAATTTTTCTTTTGATTGTCACAAAATGTATTTTTTTAGGTTTTTCACCGTTTATTATGAGGGATGTCAATTCTAAATCAGCTCAACTGGGTATAAGACCTGGCTCTGAATTTTAAACATTGGATGAAGAAGAACCCCAATGAATCTAGGAGGAAAAAAAAATAGAATAATTATGTATAAGAAAAATTTAATATAAAATGTTATTTTATTTATAGATTAAATATTTTTTAACATTTGATTTGCCCATTAAGTTATCTAACTTAAAGCCTATTCTTCTTATGATACCATCTCCTCACGAAGATTGGCGATCCATATAGCTAAATGAACTTTAGAAACTGCAGCTCAAAAAATATCACTCAAAGCAGATCCAAACCGCCTTCTCATGTCCTTCAACCAAGAATTCTGTCATCTTCTGATCGATCGTATGCCCTTTATTTTTAATAATTAGACGTAGCAATTTGTACTTTTTTCTGTACGTAGAAATGCGAAGAAGGCGGCTATAAATGTACACTTCAAAAGATTCCAATCGTTTCTCTGAGCCAGGGTCAAGGGTCCAGCACTCACATTCGTACAATAGCACCGAGACTTGTGCGATGGAAAAATTTATTCATATTCATATATGCTACTCGGGCCTGTTCAACTCGGGAAGCCTATTATATACCTTTAATTTTTTTTTGATACATATAACTTTTTTTAACTGTTTGTAGGCTTCAAATTTGGTATAAGTAAAACACCACCTTATACCTAAAGGCTGATAAACCATGTCATTCATGGAATATTTTCACGCCAAATTAATCATCCATTTAAAACTGCAATGAGTAGTAAGGACAAGCAGAAACCATTCGAATAAATTGCAATTCTGTCTTATGCAAACAGTTACTTTGCTCTAAATCCATACAGCATCAGTAAGAAAACTGAATAGCTTATTGTTTTGTTGTTGCTTGATATGTACAGATTGTTGCCACTTATATTTACTATTTTTTATAGTACAAATTTAGAAAATATTCAGCTGGTAATTATAAATATAATATAATTTACTAGCAAAAACTAAGCAATTTAAAATTTTAATGATACAGTGAAAGCCGGTGAATTAAGGTATTTTTAAAATTTTATCAGCCTGATCGCGTTTTAATGGAAATATACGGAGGCTTGGTACAAGTACGGAGTATAAAAGAAAAGATTCATAAACACTAATTTTCGACTGTGTAGTATAATGAGCTGTATGAAATAAATTTAAAAATATTTTCGCTAATATAATTATGTTCTGAAAAATCGAGCAACTAATGCCAAGCGAATTCAACATTTTCTAAATATAGTAAAGTTATACTTAAATATTGTGTATGTTATAGGGTTTTAGATAAAGACCACTTCTTTTTTTCCAATTGCTATTGATTCCATCATTTCGTTATATCTTTTAGCTTCTGCTAAGTTTTATTTTGCTGATCATCGGCAGCTTTTGCGATGCCCGCTGCTTCTCCACCAACAACGCCAAAGCCGAAAACCAGCAAACAAAGGTATCAGTGGTAGAAACCCTCCAGTCTTGGGAATTGGTATTACTCTTGCTTTAAAATTTACCACTATTTCGTATTGACTTGACTCCTAAATAGTTTTCCTATGATGTCCTTTCTAGGTTGTGCGATAGCTTCTAAGCCCCATACCTAATTTTCTTTTAACTTTCATTGCAACACTTATTCCTAAAGCAGTTGTGTGTCGTAAATAGCTGAGGAACAAGTCGCACAGAGCGTAATCATATAACTTGGAAATTTACCTCCATGGAGGATTGTCTACGAGAGTTACAAAAATAATATATCTATGATTGTTATGCAGGTAAAATTTCGCTTTTAATTACAAATATGTTTAACTGATGAATAAATTAGTGTTCTAGTTTAAAGAAACTGGTTCAACTCACAGTAAACCTCAGGCTGAGTGACATCAAGAAGCGATGCAAATGTGAAGTGCGTTTGAGTGTTAATTTGCGAGAACCTCACTTTAATGCGCGTGTGTTAATGCAAAAATTAGACCAACTAATACTGTTCAGAAGCTTAACTTCGTCTAATGAAATGTTTATACGCTTTTAAATATTTGCCCCATATCTTTTTCTCGGATGATCATCGTCATTATTTCAGTCTTAACAAATCCAGAACTCTATATCAAAAGGGTTTAAATTTTCCTAAAGTGACAACGTAGACCGCAATATAAGCACGTGGAATGATCGGCCCGTACTTTGTGGATGACATGGGCCGCATACCTGTTAATCTGAAGTAATATATGAAATTTTTTGAGAACTTTTTTACATATGATTTACAAAATGTTAATGATTATAACCAACCAAAAAATATGGTTTGATTATAACCAAAGAATTGGTTTTATAGGTTAATTTCCCAGTACTGGGTTTGATATTCAGTAACTTTTTACATACATAAATGACCGGTCAAGTGCAAGTTGGACTTGCGCAATTGGTGTTCCGTACGTCGATCGCTTTTAAAATAAAAAATTTTGTTAAGGAGGTATAAAATGATCAATGACTTCACAACACACATCCGAAAAGAGTTTTCAACAAAGTTTTTTTCCGATCTTTACTGAAAACAGATGACTTTGATTTTATATATATATATATATATATATATATATATATATATATATATATATATATATATATATATATATATATATATATATATACCAGATAAATTATGAAAGGTGATAATTTTCATTCAATCTACACCCTATGGAGAATATACCCGAATTTTTTCAAAATTTTTTGGTCAGTACTTTTCGATATAAGGGGGGACAGCGATTTTTCGCAATTTTTTTTAAATAATACGAAGAAGTGTGCGCAAGTATTACATTATATATATTTTTGAACTCGTATTTTTACAAGCTTTCATTTGAAATCCCACTCGAAAACCAAGTAAAAAAAAAAAAATTTCACTTCCGATTTCACACCCCCAAACTAACCTATTAAGTCAAAATTTAACTTTCAAAACTACACGGCTCTAATGAGGCCACCAATTCCTATATTAATGCCAAATTTCAACTTTCTATGTCAAATAGTTTCGGAGAAAATCGGATGTGACAGACAGACGGACGGACACCGAAGTGATCTTATAAGTACGGAACACTAATAGTTAAATTAAAACTTTTACCGACACCTTTTATTATTATTCTCTTAGATTTTGAGAACTGTTTATAATAATTATCTTCCAAATCTAGTTTTTGGAGTTCAGCACTAGTACAGAACTTGACTCTTTCAGTATTTAACCCTTTTTGTAGCCAAAAATACTGTTTTGGATTTATGGAAATAATAACTAGATTAGTAACGGTAAGAGAAACTGGCCAGTCACATACAATTTAAATTTGTATTATTTTATTTGTAACTTTTAGCTGAACATCTTTGAGTACAGTAAAAAAATCGAGATTTATTAAAAATATATAAATTTGCATCGTCACCATTTGTGTAGTAGTGATGTTGTTCGTTGTTCTCTATAAGAGGTGTATCTGAAAACCCTTGTACATACACGGCTATCCATAGTTTTTCTTCAATTTTGTTATACTCCCTAAAAATGTTTAATAGCTCTTGTAAAGGGTGGGCCATTTAAAAGTTTAAATTTAAAAATGCAATAAAACAAAAACAGTTTGAAATTTTGCCAAATTTATTTTTTTGTTGTGAAGTACAATTGTTCCGGTTAGAGATGGAATATTATTTCATTCATATGGCTGCCGCGGCTGGCCTCACATTACCCCATTCGATCAGACCAATTTTCGAGCACTTTTTCAAGTGTATGGGGTCGGATCTCGGCAACGGCATCACGAATGTTGGCCTTCAAATGCTCAATTGTCTCTGGTTTGTCGGCATAACACTTGTCTTTAACGGCGCCCCACAGAAAATAGTCCAACGGTGTCAAATCGAAGCTTCTTGGCGGCCAATTGACATCACCATTTCGGCTAATTAAACGGCCATCAAACGTTTGACGCAATAAATCGATTGTGGCATGAGATGTGTGGCAAGTTGCACCATCCTGTTGAAACCAAACATCGTTCATATCAATACCATGAAGAGCGGGCACAAAAAAAAAAAATCGGTTATCATGGTGCGATAGGTGTCTCCATTGACCGTAATGATTGTGCCGTCCTCATTTTCAAAGAAATATGGGCCAATGATGCCTCCGCTCCACAAGCCGCACCAAATAGTCACTCGTAATGGGGTGCATTGGCTTCTGTAAGACCACGTGTGGGTTTTCTGAGCCCCAAATATGGCTATTTTGCTTATTAACGTACCCACCAAGATGAAAATGAGCTTCATCCGAAAAGATGATTTTTTTGGCAAAATCGACATCATCGTGCAGTTTCTCGTTGGCCCATCTAGCGAAGCGAAAACGAAGCGGATGGTCATGCGGCTTCAACTCTTGTGAAACAATTGAACTTTGTAAGGCGTCATACCGAGATCTTTTCGCAAAATTCGACGTAAACTGGTGCGTGAAATGTTCAATTCTTGAGAACGATGACGAGTTGATGTTGATGGATTCTCACGCACACTCTCAGCCACAGCTTCGATATTTTCGGGTGTACGCACTGTACGAGCACGCTCACGTCTTGGCGCATCAACAATGAAACCAGTTTCACGAACTTTAGCAATAAACTTGCGTATACCGGGCACTGTTGGTCCTTCTCTGCGACCAAATTTTGCATGACATTTTCGTGCAATTTCCGACCAATTGTCTTTGTTTTGGAAATAAATTTCCAATAAATCCCAACGTTGCTCAAGCGTAAATCGATTCATTTCGTTCAGTGGAGATAATATACTGAATTTTGTGACAGAATAGAATGACATAAGTATTGCCAGATTCGAAATAACCGGTGGTTCAAATTTAAACCGATAGATGGCCCACCCTTTATATGTCAAATAATAATTGTACTATTATGTATAGCAACTAACACGTAGACTGAAAAGTTTTTGGTCTGACACATAGATATCGCTCTTTTCAAAAAATCCATTGATTTTTTAGGAAGTACCAACCTTCAAACGATGACATTTCATGACATGACATTTCGAGAATTAGTTTACAAGTTACAGTGGTTTTAGTGACGCTACTTTTGATATTTTCAAAACAATGAAAAAAATTGAATTTCGTGTGTTGATTAAACACTGTTTATTGATGGGAAAAAATACCGTTCAAGCAAAGCAATGGCTTGATAAGTGTTACGGGAACTCTGCCCCTGGAAAATCACTCATCATTTACTGGTATGCTGAATTTAATCGCGGTGGTACAGATACAAATGATGCTAAACGCTCTGGACACCCAAATGAGGTGGTTACACCGAAAAACATAAAAAAAAAACACAAAATTCAAGTGAGATTGCGTGAGATAGCTGACACCATAAAGATATCAAAAGAGCGTGTTGGTTATATTTTACATGAACATTTGGGCATGAGAAAGCTCTACTCGAAATGGGTACCGCGTTTGCTCACAGTGGACCAAAAACAACGTGTTGATCCTGAGCGCTCCTTGGAGCTGTTTAAGTGCAATAAAAAGGATTTTTTTATGCGATATGTGACAATGGATGAAACATGGATCCACCACTACACACCGAAATCAAATCGGCAGTCAGCTAAGTGGACAGCAGCTGGTGAAGCCGCCCGAAGCGACCAATGACACAACAGTCGGCTGGGAAGATTTTTGTCTCTGTATTTTGGGATGCGCATGGAATAATTTTCATCGACTATGCTGAAAAGGGAAAAACCATCAATAGCGAATATTATATAAAGTTATTGGTCTGTTTGAAGGCAAAAATCGCAAAGAAACGGCCCCGAATGAACAAGAAAAAACTCTTTCATCAAGACAATGCACCGTGTCACAAGTCAATGCTTATAATGGCAAAATTGCATGAATTGAAGTTCAAATTGTTTCCTCATCCACCGTATTCTCCAAATTTGCCCCCCCCCCCCCGCAGAGCTCAAAAAAATGCTCGCGGGGAAAGACGCTTGGCTCCAATGAAGAGTTATCGCCGAAACTGAGGCCTATTTTGAAGGCAAATACAAAACAAGAAAGGACTGATTATATCGCTCTTGAACGAGACTATATTTATGAATAAAGTCGAATTTTGCAAAGTAGCTAGACCAAAAACTTTCCAGCCTACTTGTTATATAAGCCTGTCCAGATCAAAATTGTCTAGTGATGTTTTTTTAAGATGATAGTTTTATAATTTTTTAAATGCTCAAAATGATAAATCCTATATAAAAATATTTCATTTAATGTTGAATATAAAACATGGTTTTTAAACCCAATGAGTTTCTTTTGGTATACCTTTAGATTAAAATGTTAGGATTCTCTGTATCAGTTTATATTTTTTTTTTCTTTCTCTGTTAAAAAACAATAATTCCAAACTGACTAATAAGACGTTTTTTTTGTTCTGTACGATTGGTTAAAAATAAAAGCCGCGATAATAGATGACGTCACTTTCTAGACCAAAGTGCGTAATTTAAATTTGTCCTAAGACAGTCAAGCACGCATGCTTCACGCGAAATCATGGTAACCAAAAGTTTAATAATCTATGATGCGTGACTCGTAAAATTAATTTTAAGTCATATTTTAATTAAAATTTTTTTCTAACCAAGTTTCTAAACTAGTTACTAAATATTTTTACTTATAAAAAATTATGAATTAGGGCTCTTGAAAGTGTTCAGGTTTTACATAATAGATGGATAGATATGAAAACGAGACACAGGTTTGAAGTAATTTAAGAATCAAGGTATATCTGACTCTAAGATCAGGGCTCTTAAAATTGTTCATGTTTTCCATAATAGATTAAACAGGAGCACAAAATTTAAGTAGTTCAGGAATCAAGCTATATTTAAATCTATAGTTTTAAGAACCCTAGATTATTTCGTACGTCGGTCTATTTATTTGTCGTAATCTGTTAATGCGATAACTCTCGAACGAACTGAGAACCGATTTCTTAAAGCTGAAAAGGAATCTATAAAGAAAGAGCAAAGATCAATATATTTTGTGAGTTTTCGCCGGTATTATTTGACTTTTTTTCTTTCTTTACAAATGACAATTTATCATCGCATCCTTACAAAGGATGGAGGAGGGGGGTGACTTTGAACGTACAATGACGTACAATAATTTTAGAGATTTTCTAGTAAGAAAAATTTTGGGTAAACAACTTTACCAATTTGTTATTGCTATTTCTTTAATATATCAACAAATTACTTCAGAACTGGAATATCTACTACTAATTAACCATAAAAAAAAAACGGTCAAGTGCAAATAGGACTTGCACAATTAGTGTTCCGTACGGCGATTGCTTTTAAAATAAACTTATATCTCGGTACAAGAGCGACTAGCCATCCAGTTACAGTTACCTCCACCATACGTCAAGACACATAGTTTTCAGTTTTTTTTTATAAAAAATAAATTATCACTCGTGATAATTTTCGCTCAATCTATACTTTATGGAGAATATTCTAGAATTTTTTAAAAATTTTTTGATCAGTACTTTTCGAGATAAGAGGGGACATCGATTTTCGGCAATTTTTTTAAAATAACGCAACGAGAAGTGCGCGAAAGTATTACAACATAAATATTTGTGAACTCGTATTTTCACAAGCTTTCATTTAACACCCCAGTCGATGACCTGGGATTTTTTTTTCACTCAAATTGTTTTCGGAAAAAGTCGGTTTTTTTGCAAATTCAACAAGAAAAATAAAAAAAAAAATAGTTACAAATAACTAAAAACCTAAACCTAAAAAAAAGAGCAATAATTAAAAAAATTTACTTTCTGGATCCACCATATGAACGAACGGCACTGACTATATTAAATTTTTTTGTCTTTTCTTTATGACAATTTTCTTTCCTTCGCCCATATCAAGCGGAGTATCAAACTAAATACATTAACATATTTAGTTTTTACTTTGTTATATCTAAATAAAAATTATGAGCGAAGCACAGCCCCCTCGAGGCATGTAGCGTGTTCCCGGAAATGTACCCTGCACGAGTTTTCTGTAGACTTTTCAGCCTATCCTACAGAAAGGGAATATTTCCTTCCTGCTGGAAATGTGCCACAGTTCAGCTGATACCTAAAAAAGGCAAGAAGACCTTGCCAAATAACTACCGACCAGTCGCACTGCTTTCAATAATATCGAAACTCATGGAAAAGGTTATCAATCAGCATCTTCTAAAATATCTTGAAGGATTCATGGCTTTCGTAAACATAGATCAACAGGAGATCTTCTGACTTATGTAACGCATGTTTGGAACAACGCAATTGAACACTTTGGAGAATCTCGAACGGTTGCTCTTATAGTATGTCTGAAAAGTTCTGTTTGTGGCTCTCATGTTTCCCCAGAGAGCGTTCTTTACGATTGGCGGTAGACGGATTTCTTTCTAACACCTTCACTATCAACGCCGGTGTGTCCCAAGGCTCCATACTGTCTCCTACCCACTTTCTCATTTACATTAACGATCTGCTGGAAAAGACCGGGAATCCAATCTACAACTTTCCAAATGACAGTAAGCTTATCTTTTCATTCACTTTGAACGCTCGGACATCGACTACTCAGGCGAATATTCGCAGACAGCAGGAGGTCGTTCAACTGGATCTGGACGAAATTCTATCTTGGGGTGACAGTAATTGAAATTTAACGCTACAAAAACCCAGGCGGCAGTTTTTTCTAAAAAAGTTAACGTTGCTGAACCCGACATAGTCATGTCGGCACACTCCATTCCCCTAGTATCGTCACTCAATTTGTTGGGCGTTAATTTAGGAGCAAATATGTCCTGACATGAACATCTTGCAGGCATAGCAGGGAGAGCTTCTCAAAAGTTGGGAATATTATTTCGAACCAGAAAGCTTTACACTCCACAACTGTTACTTTTTTACAAAGCTCAAATTCGACCAACTGTGGAATACTGCTTCCATGTTTGGGGCTCCGCTCCCAAACACACACTGCATCTGTTGGATTCTGTTCAGAGAAGTGCTGTTCGTCTGATTGGAGACCCGGAACTGACCGGCGGCCTTGATTCGCTGGAACATCGAAGAACGGTTGGCGATTTGAGTCTCTGCTACAAGTATTTTCATGGAAAGTGTTCGAAGGATGTAACCCGCTTAATTCCTCCCAGAGCCGTGCATGTCAGAAATACTCGTCGCGCTAATACTTCACATTCGTATGAGGTTCAGCTTGTTGCTCCGCGTACGACGCTTTTCAAACAGTCTTTTATTTGGAGAACATCATCCCTTTGGAATGATTTGCCCAGGGCTATGTTTCCCACCAAGTACAATTTACAGCGATTTAAGAACAACGTGAATCGCTTTTTCCGCAACATGCCGCTCCTGGAGCGCTTTAGGGACTTCCCTGTAGCACGTGTGCTAGACCCATAAAAAAAAAACCAGCAATTACATAGAAGCGCATTGTTTTTAATGCAGAAACCTCTTAAATAACTTAGATTATTTCTGAAACAAGTCAATGTTTTATTTTATTATTGTGTGTCGATAACGTCCGACATGACAAACTCATCGAGATACTTACGACAACAGAGCTAGATGAAAAAGATATTAGAATAATTGGAAACTTTTATTGGGGACAATAAGCGAACGTAAATATTGACGTCACGTCAAACGAGATTGAAATCTGTAAGGATGTCTGTTAAGGCTGTGTTCTCTCTCCAACCTACTTACTCTGAACGAATAATCCAAGAGGCACTGGCAGAAAAAAGCGGTATAAAAGTAAACGGACAGCACATTAACCATATCAGATATGCTAATGATACTGCCATTCTGGCTGGCAATCTTGAAGAACTACAAAACTTAGTAGAAAGAGTCAATTTTCAGAACTATAGGACCTTATCTCCAATATTTCGAAAACCAAGTACATCAGAGTTTCTAAAAAGGCAACCCATAACCGGGAGCCCTTGACAATTAACAACACAGTAGTAGAGCAGGTGAGGATGTTCAGTTATTTGGGTACTACAATCTATAACCCATGGGACTATAGTGCAGAAATTAGACGTCGCGTCGAAAAGGCCAGGGTCGCATTCCTCCCAATGAGAACCTTACTTACTTCGAAAAATCCGAGTCTACGACTGAAGGTCAGAATATTGCGCTGTTATGTCTTCTCTGTTCTACTTTACGGAGTCGAATCGTGGACGATTAATGAAGCAGTAATGAGGAGATTAAATGCCTTTGAAATGTGGCTATTTCGACGTATCCTGAAAATTCCCTGGACACAACATGTAACTAAAAACGAGGTGCCCAGGAGAATGGGAAAAGGTCTGGAACTGATCTTGACGCTCAAAAAGCGCAAATTGAAATACCTTGGACACGTCATGAGGTACGACCGATATAGACTGTTGCAACTGATACTTCAGGGCAAGCTTGAAGCAAAAAAGAGGGCCAGGCAGAAAACGTCACTCCTGGATGAAAAACCTATGAGACTGGTTCGGTCTCAGTTCGATACAGCTTTTTTTGTATTGCTGCTAATAAAGTTAGAATAGTTCTGTTTATCGCTAACGTTCAGAATGGATGAAGTACTATTCGAAGAAAAAGGTGTTAGGTTTAGGTTCCTCTTTTTTTGTAATAATTAAAGTTAAGTAGTTAAATAACCGGACAAGTGCAAGTCGGACTTGCGCAATTACATTTCTTTTAAAATAAAATTTTTTGTTACGCAGGTATAAAATGATCAATGACTTCACAAAAACACACCTCAAATGATTTTCAACAAAGTTTTTTCCGATCTTTACTGAAAACTAATGACCTTGAAATTTTTGTTTTTTTATACATTATATATTGAAGGTAATGCACTCGTGATAATTTTCGTTGAACCTACACCCTGTGGGGAATATTCCAGATTTTTTTCAAAATTTTTTAATTAGTACTTTTTGAGGTAATGGGGAGGGCAGCGATTTTTCGCAATTTTTTAAAAATAATACAAAGAAAAGTGTGCGCAAATATTACATTATATATATATTTTCGAACTTTTACCAGCTTTCATTCAATGATCTAGTAAAAAAAAAATTTTTCACTTTCGATTTCAACCCCTAAAACTAATTCCTTAAGTAAAAACTAAACTTTCGAAACTACACGGCTCTGATGAGGCCATCAATTCCTAAGTTAGTGCCAAATTTCAACTTTCAATGTCAAATAGTCTCGGAGAAAATCGGGTGTGACAGACGGGCGGACAGACAGACAGACAGACACCGAATTAATCTTGTAGGTGTTCCGTACGGAACACTCAAAACAAAAATTTTCAACAATTAAAAAATGTCATCAATATCTAAAACGTAAAAAAAAAACTTACTTAAGAAAATCTATTAACTGTATAATCTGATATTCCTGATAAAAACCTCTCCATTGTAAAAATCTAACTTGCCCCAATTCCACATTAGGTTCAGGCACCTCATAAGTATTAACGTAATTATCTGTATCTCCTATTAAGTCACCTTCCACAGAAATCATTCCCAACCATTCCACAAAGTCTGCAACGTCATTTTTGTCAATTTCGTTTTCGTTAAGTGTTGGTGTTTGAACAGAATACATTACATGAGTCTTAAATTTGGGTTCGCAGACCTTCACTTTGTATTCGAGATCGCTAAAGAATTTTGCTACAGATGAAGGACATATCGACTCACTTGGTGGTTTCCAAGATACTATTACATCAAATCTTTCTAACGAATTTAACGCATGTTTGCTTCTCTCATAGTTAGGTTTGCCTGGATGAAGTTTCGAGTCTTGTAAATTTATTTTAACAACTAAAAAATATATATTAATTAAAAAAATAATGATGTTACTACCCCTAAAACAACTTACCTTATATCGTATCCAATAGTTTTATACATAGAGGGTCTAGCTTTGATAAAGGTAGTGTTGTTTTGGAGGTGGCAAATCAAACATGGTTTTAAATCTTATAGAAATATATTTTAATATATTTGACACAATAAAAACACGTCACAATACATACTGTATAAGAATATATATGAGTATTTTCTTTCTGCCATAGTTTGAGACGTTTTAGATTTAAAAAAGTACTTAAACTAAATTTATTTTGCACCGTAAATAAAAGTATTATTACTAAACAAATTACGAGCCGACTTATAGATGCGGTTAAAATAACTATTTCGAAATTTTTTTTTTCATTACATTTTATCATGTGCTCAGACTGTGAGCGACATTAATTTTACCGCATCTATGCGTACATTGCTTACTTTTCATATTTAAGATCCCAAATCAGTCTCACATTTGCCGTTTTTTGCTTTACAAATAATATACACAGTGCATTTAAATAGTCCCCTTTTTGTACCTATAGAAAAAAAATAACAATGGCGCTGGATATCTGCAATTGTCAGAATTATTTAGTCTCATTCCTCTTCTACTTACATCTATAATATATAAAATGCAACGTCTCTCTGTCTGTCTGTTAGTGCGCTTATCACTGGAGAACCACTTATCCGATTTACGTACTTTTTTTTTAAAAACATACATATGTTCTCTGGCCAGGTTATAGGCTATATTTTATTACGATAGGTAGCATAAGGAATGAGCAGTGACGATATTAGTGAATGGAGTTGCAAAAAAGTTTGCCGCTAGCGCGTTCCCTTGCAATACACAGCCTAAACCATTAAATATGGAACAATATTATATAGCAGAGAATATTTATATATATATATATATATATATATATATATATATATATATATATATATATATATATATATATATATATGTATATGTATATGTATATGTATATGTAATGTATATGTATATGTATATGTATATGTATATGTATATGTATATGTATATATATATATATATATATATATATATATATATATATATATATAGAATGCAATGTCTCTCTGTCTGTCTGTCTGTCCATTAGTGCGGTTATCACGCGAGAACGACTTATCCGATTTACGTATTTTTTTTTTTAAATTCATACGTACATTCTTTGGCCAGGTTATATAATAATAATAATAATAATCTATATCTATAATATATATAAAATGCAACGTCTCTATGTCTGTCTGTCTGTCCGTTAGTGCGCTTATCCCTCGAGAACCACTTATCTTATTAACGTAATTTTTTAAATTCATACATATGTTCTCTGACCAGGTTACAGATATATATTTTATTACATCTATAATATATATAAAATGCGACGTATCCCTATATGTCTGTCTGTCCGCCCGTTAGTGCGCTTATCACTGGAGAACCACTGATCCGATTGACGTACTTTTTTTTTTTAACATACATATATATTCTCTGGCCAGGTTATAGACTATATTTTATTACGATAGGTAGCATGAGGAATGAGCAGTGACGATAATAGTGAATGAAGTCGGAAAAAAGTTTGTTGCTAGAGCGTTCTCTTGCAATACACAGCCTAAACCATTAAATATGGAACAATATTATGAAGCAGCGAATATCTATAATCTATAATATATATAAAATGCAATGTCTCTCTGTCTGTCCATTAGTGCGTTTATCACTGGAGAACCACTTATCCGAATTACGTGCTTTTTTTTAAAAAAAACATACATATTTCTCTGGCCAGGTTATCTATCTATAACATATATAAAATGTAACGTCTCTCTGTCTGTCTGTCCGTCAGTTAGTGTGTTACATGCTTTTTTTTTTTAAATATACATATGTTCTCTGGCCAAGTTATAGGATATATTTTATTGCGTTAGGTAAAATAAAGAATAAGCAGTGACGATAATAGTGAATCAATACTCTGCCTAAACCATTAAATATGGAACAATAACATGTTGCAAAGAATATAATATATATAAAATGCAACGTCTCTCTGTCTGTCTGTCTGTCCGTTAGTGTGCTTATCACTTGAGAACCACATATCCGATTTACGTGTTTTTATAAATTTATACATATGTTTCTATATAATTCGACAGAAGCCTAGATAATGGGAGATAAGGTGAAATAATGGGAGATAAGTATAAATAATGGGAGATAAGGAGAAATAATGGGAGATAAGCAGAGATAAGTCTAGATAATGGGAGTTATGGTGAATAAAGGGAGATAAGGAGAAATAATGGGCGATAAGGAAAAATATTGCAAGATAAGTCGAGATAAGCCTAGATAATGGGAGATAAGGTGAGATAATGGGAGATAAGGAGAAATAATGCGAGATAAGGATAAATAATGGGAGATGAACAGAGATAAGCCTAGATAACGGAAATTATGTAGAGATAATGGGAGATAAGAAGAAATAATGGGAGCTAAGGGGAAATAATGGCAGATATTTTATTACGTTAGATAACATAAGGAATAAGCAGTGACGATAGTAGTGAATCAAGTCCACGCGAGCGGAGCCGCGGGCACTGCTAGTTTTTTTATAATGCAAACTACATACAGAAATGTTTTTTAAGCCATGTCCAGGTGTTTAAGGGGTATCATCTTTTAATAATCGCCGCAAGTGATCAGCGGACAATCCGAAAGGGGCCGGAATCAGATTTTTCCCAATTTAGCCCTGGTCCACTTTTTTCTTTTCTCAATAGTAAGGTCGTGTTATAAAGTTCCGATTTGATTATATAGAGATTGGACAATGTGAGCGGCATTTTAATTGTTTTCTAAAGAAGAATTTTTCAAAGCCTTCCACCGGCACTACGAACCATCCAAAGCATGCGTGAGAGTATGTCGAAATCCTAAATAAACTTTTTTTATTAAAAAAAATATTTTTATTTAAAGTAGCCCGAGGAGCTTTTAAGCACACTGTGTATTTCCCATGAATATTTTTTAAAATTAAAACATATCTTACTGATCCAAAAATCATTGAAACATCTATTTTGCTCTCGACGTTTGTGGCTTTTATTATTTATAAGATCTTGGATCACCAAACGTGCCATTCGCCTTGATTTTAGAAAGTATATCAAATAATTCAGTATTAAATAAAGAATCCAGTGTACGAAAGTCTGAGATGTGGTCTTAAAAAAACAATTTATTTTACTATTAAATATTGGGTGCCCTGTCCTACCTCCCGAATATTTCGAATTGATAGAGCATCAAAATATTAAAAAAAACTAGTAAACATATGGTCAAAAGTGTACTGTTATTGAGATATAATCTCGAGAAGTTTGAATCGCGGCATAATTCGCGAATTACTCTACAGATTTTGAGGACATGTATTTAATAAATCTCATTAATAAACACAAAAATCGCCACTGTCAATTAAGAGGATGTCACCATCGGGAAGAGAGGTACATTTTTAAATAATTATAGTTCAATAATTCGTATAAAAACATTTTTTTCAAAATTATGCCTTAATCCTCAATACATTTTACGTCTTAAAAATAATTGTGGAACATTTGTAAAAAAATGTGACTACATTTGTTTAATAAATAATACGGATCCTAATTTTTCATAATTTCCCATCATTTTTAACCAAGTTTATTAGTTTTTTTTTCTTATAAATATCTTGATGCTGCATTCAAAGTCTTCAGGACGCGAGCCCGACGGCATGCATATATAGCCTTATTAATATAGCCATTTTTTTAAGTAATCAGGACCAATTAATCCCGTTGATTAGTCTGAAGGTACTGTCGAAACAAACCCTACCAAATATATATCATACCTCAATGCTGATTACATACTTCTGTTGCACTTCAAAGTAAAGAAACTACTAGAATACAAAATATTATCTTTAAAAATTATGGTACATGAGCTTTATAGATCAGGTGTAAATAAATTGTATGTTATAATTCATATACCTCTTATTTAATAAGAATTACAGCCTTAAAAACTACAAAGAAAAATAATTGGTAGTATTATGTTACAAATTCTATACCATACACCTTCTGCTTTAGAATAAGTGTAAACCTGACAGATGGGTAAAACCGACCTGATCAGTACTAGCGTTTAAAGCTCATAACAATTTCATTACAGAATACCACCAAATATAAAACAGAAAAAGGTGCAAAATAATTTAGAAATATTACATACCTTAAGTTTTCTATACAAAGTGTTCACAGAAAGTAGCAGTATTTTGGCTACTTTGGTAAGACTCTGTATATATTATTCCAAGGGTTCGTTAACCTGACTTACCCTTTAGAATCGATTTTGATTATAACTATTGTGGGTATATACACTGTAATTAAATAGCGGTTTCAACTGCCAAACCAAAATATAATCGGTTGGCAACTGACGTTTCGGTAGTGTTATGGCGCAAGTTGATATGTCACATTTTTTCCGATATTGAGATATATGATCTTATTTCTTGAACTCTGTTAAAAATCTTATGTAACACGTAGGATTAATTGTTTGTGGTCTGACACATAGATGTCGCCCTTTTCAAAAAAAATCCATGATTTTTAGGAAGTAACCTTCAAACGATACGCGTCAAAATTTCATGACATTTCGACGATTAGTTTACAAGTTACAGTGATTTTAGTGACGCTACTTTTGATATTTTCAAAACAATTTCGTGTATTGATTAAACGCTGTTTTTTTAATGGGAAAAAATACCGTTCAAGCAAAGTAATGGCTTCATAAGTGTTACGGGGACTCTGCCCTTAGAAAATTACTCATCATTTACTGGTATGCTGAATTTAAACGCGGTCGTACAGATACAAATGGTGCTGAACACTCTGGACGCCCAAATGAGGTGGTTACACCGGAAAACATTAAAAGAATTCACAAAATTGTTTTGGATGACCGTACACTAAAATTGCATGAAATAGCTGACATCCTCAAGATATAAAAAGAACGTGTTGGTCATATTTTGCATGAACATTTGGGCATGAGAAAGCTCTGTTCGAAATGGGTACCGCGTATGCTGACAGTGGACCAAAAACAACGTGTTGATGATTCGGAACGCCGTTTGAACCTGTTTAAGGACAATAAAAAGGATTTTTTTCATGCGATATATGATAATGGATGAAACATGGATCCACCACTACACACCGGAATCAAATCGGCAGTCAGCTGAGTGGACAGTAGCCGGTGAAAGCCGCCAGAAGCGTCCAAAGACACAACAATCGGCTGAGAAGGTTTAGGCCTCTGTATTTTGGGATGCGCATAGAATAATTTTCATCGACTATGCTGAGAAGGGAAAAATCATCAATAGCGAATATTATATAAAGTTATTGGTGCGTTTGAAGGCAGGAATCGCAAAAAAACGGTCCCAAATGAACAAGAAAAAAGTGCTCTTTCATCAAGACAATGCACCGTGTCCCAAGTCAATGGTTACGATGGCGAAATTGCATGAATTGAAGTTCGAATTGCTTCCTCATCCACCGTATTCTCCAGATTTGGCCCCAGCGACTATTATCTATTCGCGGACCTCAAAAAATGCTCGCGGGAAAGATACGTGGCTCCAATGAAGACGTTATCGCCGAAACTGAGGCCTATTTTGAAGGCAAAGATAAATCCTTCTACAAGAAAGGTATAGAAAGCGTTGGACTGATTGTATTTTGCAAAAAAAGTGTTTTAAGTAGCTAGACCAAAAACTTTTCAGCCTTCGTGTCGATTATTATCCAGAATTTGCTCTTTTTATTTGTTATTACCATATACCTAATAGTATTAAGGTAAATAATATATTTCTTCAATTTAAGCTGTTTTAAAGCTAGCTTTTGATGAAATAACCGTTTAGCATAAGATTGATGATGATACAAATATAAAAGTTTTGGAAACTTTTAATAATCTTAACAGATTAAATAAAATAGACTAACATATCAGCTTCTGCCATAATGCCACAGGTTAGATATTTGGTTTAACTGTCAAATATGTCAACGATCACCATAACAATACCATAAAAAATCACTGGAATATTAAGTATTTAAACTTTTGCCAATAAGGAATCCTTAAAACCTAGAATTAAGTCCAGTTTTTAATTAAACTGGATATCAATTCCACAACAAACCTGAGGTTTCAAACGTATCGGCAAAACACGCGAAACTTAATGTTTGGTACATTTGGAAGAGCAAAGAACCAATTTTGCAAGCTTATTAAAAATTTCAAGTAGTTCGTTTATAATAAATGACATTTTTAGGCGTCACTTTATCATAAATAAAGCGAAAGTCAGCGTACGTTAAACGGTACCTTTTAAATTATACGTTTGTTGTAGAATTTTTATTATTACTTGTACACTTTCCTTTAAATAACGTTTCATTTTTATATTAATATATCCGTAGACATAAGGAACAGAAAACAAATCCAATTCAGTTAAAAATTTGACATCTTTCTCAGCGTATTTTTAAATCAAATTTTGGGCTTTCAGTAAAGGTTATTACTTTAAATTTTAAAATTACTTTTAGGCTGCAAAATTAACAGTGTTCGAATTAAAAATTTAAAAAAGAAAACAACAAATAACACTGCCATACAATGAGATCATTTTTTTTATCAAAATTCCGTTTACAGTCAATACAATCTTCATATTATTGAGTAAGTTTTGGAAACCGTGGTTGTAACTAAACCCCGCACAATTGGGAATTAAAGATCCAAACAACTAATATTTGAAAAAAACTAGCTCTTCAAAATAAAAAAAGACAACAGCGGCGACATTAATATTTAATCTAAATTCCTTCTGAAAAATAAAAATAACATTGGCTTTTTCTTTTCAAGTTTTCAGCCCTACATGGTAGTTAAACTGCGATAATTCTTTTATGAAAATTGTCTTAATTTTTTTTTCTGTACTGCTATATCCAAAGCACATGACAAAAAAAGATTCATTACTTCAACTAAAAAATGATTCCGTGGGTCTTAAATCTAAATCAAAATTATTAGTTAACACATGATTCTTAAATGCTTAAAAGCTCTTCTAAGCTAATACCTTCCCAATTTTCCAAATCCGACAGTACTTTAAGGTTAGCACAGCTTTCGAGCAATAACTCTACTGTTCTCATGTTCATATCGCTGCTATACAGAACTCTAAACTCTCTCAGATGTTTCATTGGATTAGTTCTTAGAATATTTACGATGCTTGCATGATATATACCCGTTTCAGAAGCTACACGTATGTACTTAATGTTTACTGCATGTGCCAAAATAAACTCTAAATAGCTTATAGGACTATCTGTCCAAAATATTCGTTCCAAATCTTGAAACGGTTGCAGTGATTGTACATTTTGAACAGGCGGGTCCATTTCGTATATATAAGAACATTGATAAAATACTAGACTCCTTACTTTTGGACAATATTGGCCAATATGGACTAAAGCGTTAAAAATCCATTTCTTCAACCTGTTCTAACTCAAGATTAGTTAAATTAGTTCCCCTTATTTCAAGTAGTTGTTCTAAGTGGTCGCTATAATATGCGCAGGACCGAAGTTTTAGATTTTTTAAGTTATCTAATGAAACTAATATAGTAAGATCTACCTCTTGCATGTCAAGAAATAAGGAAACGTATTCTACTTTGGGAAACACTTCGACAAGAAGTCTTAAACGTTCAGTTGAAATATTTCTCGTCTCAATTTTCTTCAACCCGAACGGACCACCATTTGATTCTTTCTGGTGAAGATATTTAACAATATGTCCAAGTTCATCACAACGGCCGATATCTTGCAGCTTTTTCAATTGAGATATTAATTGGGCCATTCCAGGTATTGAAACTGAAATTCCGTCTAGGTGAAGTTCTTTTAGATTTTTACAATTAAGTAAATATGGAATACTTTTATCAGTCACATCGGATGAGGAAGTTCTAATAGACTGTATGTTACGACAATTTTCTGAGATTATTTGAATTACCAAGTCATTGCAGTCAAAATATAAACAAATGGAAGTTAGGTTTTTCATAACTTTAATACCATCCAGAATGTTCTTGGCGTATTCGTTATTCCTCCAATCATCTAGCGCGACTGATAGAGTTAAATTTTCAAGCTTGATCATTTTCTCCAAATTTTTGTTAAAAACATCTCGCATTAGATGAAGCCACTCGAAAAAATCTATACGTGTTAAACGATCATTAAGAACAACCTCGGTCAGACGAACAACTACGAACATTTCCACTGGCAAATGAAACCTCGGAGTGTGGGGATAATTTTTTTTTTTTTCCGTTTTATCTATTACAGCTGCTATGGCTTTTAATACTTCCACAGCCATCGTTTCATACAAATGATGAGGAACGTATGAGACCAACGTGTCGTTTAATCTATCGATACTATTCTGAACAATGTCGTTTAGTTTCTGGGGATCATGATGAACTATTTTAGCCATAATTATGGGAGTCATGTGTACAACAAAGGATCCAATGCTCTTTAATGATAGGTGTTTTAAAGTTGAAACATCTCTGAATTTTGGCATTGTCTGAAACAATTCATTAGATGTCAAACTATTTAAAATGTTTGTTAACTATTTTTTCCGTCATAAGCGTAAATAAATTTTAAATTAATTATACAATTTTTTGATAAAACTTTACCAGTGATTAAGGGGCAATCAACTATCATATATACTAAAATAATTATGTTTTTTATTTAGTATGACATATATAGTACACACCAAAAGTTTTACACTAAATTAAATTACACTTTGGTCGGAATAGAATAATCGTATTTTTATTTTTTTTTTTTGATTAGTTGATTCTTTAACAAGGTATCATATTTTATTAGTTGCCCAAAAGCTTCTACTGAAATTTTTATAGGGTCGAATAGAAAATAATGTTTTGAAGAATAAATTTTAGCCATTTGAAAAATGAAACATTCGTTAAATAAAAAGTTATTAATTTCTTATTACATGTATACAAAATTTTATTATTTAAAAAAAATAACGTAGGATATGTTAAAAAAATGCCAAGGGCATAATGTTAAATGGTGTAAATGAGTAGATATAAATTTTATACACGATTGGTGTATGTGGTAGAGTTTAGGTTAAATCCCCGGCAGGTCAGTATACTTATTAATTTAAGTATATTTTGCTAGGCCAGAAATCAGCAACCCTTACAAAATCGACATCGCTTTAAAAAGTATGTTGCCCAAGGCCGCCCAGACTGTGAAAGGCTGACCATGAAGACACCGCCAAACCGCTTCGCACATTGATGGGCGAATATGTTATGTCGGCTTTGGACTAAGAGTCGACGGCGACGGAAAACTGCCAGACCTATTGTGAACAGGAAACCTTTCGAATTGTAAAAAACTGACGATGAAGGCATCGGGGGGTCGGACATCCGAAGCCGAACTTGGAGCATTAAGAGCCAGTTCCAGTGGAAAAGTGCCGACGGCATGTTGTTGGGCGCTGTTCACTTGGACCGGCACATAGTG
>CM032447.1:57574890-57642390 GCA_019049505.1 Pachyrhynchus sulphureomaculatus
TCGTAGTACATTTTGAACGGACGGGTTCATTCCGTATGTATAATCACAATTATAGAACACTAGACTCCTTACTTTTGGACAATATTGGCCAATATGGACTAAAACGCTAAAATCCATTTCTTCAGCGTGTTCTAAATGAAGACTAGTTAAATTAAATCCCCTTACTTCAAGTAGTTGTTTTAAGTAGTCACTATAATACGCGCAGGACAGAAGTTTTAGATCTTTTAAGTTATCCAATGAAACTAATATAGTTAGATCTGCCTCTTGCATGTCATGAAATAAGGAAACGTATTCTACTTTGGGGAACATTTCGACAAGAAGTCTTAGATGTTCAGTTGAAAGATCTCTAGTCTGAATTTTCCTCAACCCGAACGGTCCACTATTTGATTCTTTCTGGTGAAGATACTTAACAATATGTCTAAATTCATCGCAACGGCCGATATCTTGAAGCTTTTTCAATCTAGATATTAATTGGGCCAATCCAGGTATCGAAACTGAAGTTCTGTGTAGTTGAAGTTCTTTTAGATTTTTACAATTAAGTAAATGTGGAATACTTCTATCAGTCACAGAGCGTGAGGAGGTTACATCAATAGACTGTATGTTAGGACAATTTTCTGAGATTGTTTGAATTACCAAGTCACTGCAGTCAAAACATAAACAAATGGAAGTTAGGTTCTTCATAACTTTAATACCATCTAGAATATTCTTGTCGTGTTCGGTTGTCCTCCATCCTCCTGTACAGGACCCCAGATTTAAGTTTTCGAGCCCGCTCATTTTCTCCAAATTTTTATATAAAACATACCGCATTATTTTAGGCCACTCGGAAAAATCTATACTTTTTAAACGATCATTAAGAACAACCTCGGTAAGACTAACAACTACGTTCATTTCCGTTAGAAAATGAGACATCGAAATATGGGGATAATAATTTTTTTTCGTTTTATCTATTAAAGCTTTTACTGCTTTTAATACTTCCACAGCCATCGTTTCATACAAATAATAAGGAACATATGAGACCAACGTGTCGTTTAATCTATCGATACTATTTTGAAGACTGTCGATTATTTTCTGGGGATCACGATGAACTTGTACTTTAGCCATAATTATGGGCGTCATATGTACAACGAGGGATCCAATGCTTTTTAACGATAGGTGTTTTAAAGTTGGAACATCTCTGAATTTTGGCATTGTCTGAAACAATTCATTATATGTCAAACTATTTAAAATGTTTGTTAACTATTTTTTCCGTCATAATCGTAAGTAAATTTTAAATCAATTTTTTTTTTAATATAATTTTTTGATAATACTATAATTAAGGGGCAATCGATATACTAAATTATATTATTTTTTATGTAGCATCACATATACACATATGCAGGCCACCAAAAAATTTTACACTAAATTACGCTTTAATTGGAATAAGGTAATTGTATTTTTATTTTGTTTAACTAGTTAATTTTTTAACAAGGCAGCATATTATATTAGTTGCCCTAAAAGTTTCTACTGTCATTTATGAAAGGTCGAAGAGAAAGTAATGTTTTAAAGAGTAAAAATGAAATCTCCGTTAAAAAGTTGTTAATTTTTATTACATATATACCAGGTGTACAAGTATGAACTGCGGATTTCAGACAACAGATGGTGCACCAATGCAGTTTGTGCTATAAAGATTTGACACTGCGCCATTTTGTTGTGTCATCAACAAGTGTCGCGCACGAGTCATAAATTGAAAAAGTGTGTGCATAGTGTTGTGTTGTGTTCAATATGTCGAAATTTATACTGAACAAAGAGCATTCGCGGCAGCATTAATTTTTTGTTTTCACTTGAAGAAAACTGCTGTTGAATCATACCGATTACTTCGAGAAGCCTTATGGTGAACATGCTCCATCGTTAGATACATGTGAACGATAGTTTCGGCGTTTCAAAAGTGATGACTTCGATGTTGCAGACAAGGAACGTGGAAAACCGCCAAAAAAATACGAGGATGTGGAATTGCAAGCATTGTTGGACGAAGATGATTCGCAAACACAAAAACAACTAGCCGAGCAATTGGGCGTTAGTCAACAAGCTGTTTCCAATCGGCTACGAGAGATTGGAAAGATTCAGAAGACCGGTAGATGGGTTCCACATGAGTTGAACGACAGGCAAGTGAAAAAGCGCAAAAACACGTGTGACATTTTGCTCACTCGGTACAAAAGGAAGTCGTTTTTGCAAAAATCATGGGTAGACCCAGGCGCACCATCCACATCGACCGCAAGACCGAATCTCTTTGGCAGAAAGACGATGCTCTGTGTTTGGTGAGACCAGAGAGGCGTGTTCTATTATGAGCTGTTAAAAACCTGGGGAAACAGTTAATACTAAACGTTACCGACTTGAACCGTTCGCTGCTGGAAAAAAGTCCAGAATACCGAAAGAGGCAACACAAAGTCATTTTTCTTCATGACAATGCTCTATCACATACGGCAAAACCAGTTCGCGACACGTTGGAAGCACTCAGCTGGGAAGTTCTACCCCGTGCGGCTTACTCACTAGACTTGGCTCCTTCCGATTACCACTTGTTTGCATCGATGGGTCATGCACTTGCTGAGCAGCGCTTTGGTTCGTACGAAGATGTAAAAAAAAATGGCTCGATGAGTAGTTCGCAGCAAAAGGGGAAGATTTTTACTGGCGTGGTATTCACAAATTGCCCGAAAGATGGGAAAAAAGTATAACAAGCGATGGAGCATACTTTGAATAAAGCACTTTTTATCATTCTTCCGAATTTAACATGTTTTTTTAGAAAAACAATCCGCATTTCATACTTGTACACCTGGTACATAATTTTATGATTAAAAAAAACAATAACGTAGGATATGTTAAATAATCCCAAAGGCATAATGAAAAATGGTGTAGAAAAATCAAATGAGTACATACAAATATTTTACAGACGATGTGTATATATAGTATACAAGGTTTGTCCCAAAGGTAATGCGTCGCATTTTTTTCTAACGTTTTTCCGTCGCACAGTGTTCCCACCAGTTGGGATCGGTGGTGGGGGTTTTGGCAACCCAGAGCGCCGAAGCGTCAAATAGAGTAAACCTCTGCTCGAAAATGCCGTCGAAGTCGCGATCGAGAAATCCCTGGAGCAGCGATACGCAACCGCGTCAGGAGCAAGATCAAGGGTGACAATGCACCGAGCCACACCGCCTTTGTCGTGAGCGATCACCTGATCCGGATCACGGTGACAACTGTCTCCCAACCGCCCGGCAAATTTCTGTTTGTTTTCCTAAATTTAAAAAATTCATGAAAGGACGCAACTGGGACATCGTCGACAACATCAAAACGACTACGACGAGGTTTATAAAGGACGTCCCCGTTGAGTATTTCCAAGGGGTCTACACAGCATGGAAATCTCGTTGGCAAAAAATGTATTAACGCAGAAGGGTCATACTTGGAAGAATTTTAAGTCGTTTAAGTCGTTGTACCAATCTGATCGATTAACGCTTGTAGTTTGGGTTAGACCCCGGCAGGTTTAAAGGTAAACCCTTTGAAACCGACATCGCCTTAAAAAGCATGTTGTCGGGAAAAAGGCCGCTTGAACTGTGAAAGGTTGACCACGAAGACACCGCCAACCCGCTTCACATTGGTGGGCGAATATCTAAAATCGACCCCGAGGGAAAACTGCCAGATATATTGTGAATAGGAAACCTTTCGTATGATAAAACACTGACGGTGAAAGCACCGGGGGGATGGATAGCTGAAGCTGAACTTGGAGCAATGAGAGAGCCGCTTCGACGGGAAACTGCCGACTGCAGTGGTCCCCGTGACGGGGTAGATACCATTCTTGGATAAAACGAAGATCTGAAGTCCAGCTGGAAAGACTAAGCGCCGTCAAAGACAAACATACTTCGCCATAAAGCCACAGAGATGTTCATAGATATTAAGGTGTACCTCCGTCGAGGTTCGTCGTCAGCAGGAAGTAAAAAGACCATAAAAAAATAACGGGATCTGCCGATCATTGCTTTGGATCCTACCTTAATTTGTCTGGGTTCCCATTCATAATACTCTTTAACAGTATCTAATTTTTATACTTAGTTCAGAGATTTACAGTTTTCAATTATTTTGAACAACCATTTCTAAGTTAAATTACTTAGAACTATTTAGTACAGGTAATAACGTTGGTACCCACTTTGAAAATCCAGATAGAATATCAGGCCATGGCCACAACTTATTTATAAGTTTAGACAGTCAGTAAGACCAAAAAACTAACAGAAGTATTGAAATTCATACCAAAAATTATATTACGGTGAGGCCTAGCGCACACTGGAGACTTTTTGCCCGCGGACAGTTTATAGTGCCGGGAGCTTATACAGCATATGAGAGTGCGCACACTAGAAGACAAGACAAAAGTGTCGTCAAGTCTGGCAGACACCCGGCGACTTTTCTGTCTGCAGACTGTTGGCCGGCTTTAGATAGGACAATAGAAGTGCATGTGTCTGCGCAGACTGGGAGCAAAACTGTCTTCTACTAAACATTCTCTCAGTCAAACTGTGTACTATCTTGTATATCTCTGTCTAGATTTTTAATTTTTTTGTAAAGATGTTTCAATTTTTTTTTGTTCATTTTGTGAAAAGTTGTATTAAATATGTTGGGGGAACAGATTGAAAATATAATAGGCGAAATGGAAAAACGCCCAAGCCCTAGCAAAAGGAGGAAATATATATTTTTTGATAGGCTGTTCTTTCTTCCCGCATTCATTGAGAGCAGAGACACCAATAGTAACCTTGACGATAAAGTGAATACGCGAGATGCTGATAATGATGTAGGAGTTCCTACTCCTGAGCCCTGTACAGAAAAGGGTGTCAGAGTAGGTAGAAAGCGACGTTGTGCTCCGACAAAGAATTCATTTGAGGAGTCACTCCTCGCAATATTAAAAGAGAAAAGAACCGTGAACACCGATGAGGATGTAAATATTGCAGTTATTAAGTGATTACGAAAAAATGGATGCAAAAATTCAAATTATCGATGTTTTCCATAAACTGACCAAGTCACAACCCAGTGAGTATTCCAGAAATGACACCTTGTTTTAAGACTCAATCGCCTCCACCTAGATACATCCCGGAACACTTTTCTACGACTTGAACTCCACACCAGCCTGGACCACATGGTTACCAAAGGAGAAGTCCCAGCCAGATATCCAAGTCTGCAGTGTCGCCACAAGGTTAAGAATCAGTACAGTCATTAATCAGCCATTTTACTGACTAGTCTGATAATTCTGAATTACTACCTTTGCATAATGCGTAATAAAACATTTTTGGTGCAAGGAATATTCATTTTACTCATTTACCTTATTGTCAGTGCAACTCTCTCTTCTACAGGTATACACAATCGGAAGGTTGTATGGCACATAATACCTCTCCCAACTTTAGCTATTAATTCATCAAACGATGTTACACTTATCCGAAAGTAAGAAAAAAGCTTAGTTGGATGCTCTCGTAAATTATCATACAAAGTGTAAAATTTTCCTTTTAGTAATCTGGTGCTGTAAATAGGGTGTACCCAGTACTGTCTGTTTCTATGCTTCAATCTCCTTTTTCGGTGAACAACTATAGCAATTGCAGTAATTTCCATAAGATCTATCTCGCTAGCTACCAGATACGCGACTGTCTGGTCTCTAGTGTGCGGAGGCGTGGAAACAAAACTGTCGTGCCCTCCAAATGTCTTTCACACTGGTAGATAGTCGGCAGACAGTCGCCAGACTGTTTTGCCCCCAGTGTGCGCCTGCCCTAATGGTGAGTTTAATATGTTATAAAAGAAACCCTTTTTTATCAGTAACAGACAATCGGCTGAGTTCGTTTTTGAATACGACTGTTTCAATTTTAGTTATTGTAAAATTTCGATATTCCGAGGAGCAATTCGAACGTGAAAATAGTGACGCCAAATTTTAATATGTTATAAGAGAAAACTTTCTTTACCATATGTACTAATAGACAATCAACTGAGAACGTTCGTTTTTGAATAGGAGTGTTTCAATTTTAGCTATTACAAAATTTCGATGTTCTGGGGTGTCAACCTAAATCAAGTCAATTTGGTTAACGACATCATTCAATGTGTAGGTCAAGAACCTCGATTCCATTTTATCTACTAGACTACTGACTAAAAGGTAAACAATTATAATAACTCTCGCTCTTATAAAGTTTTTAAAGATTATATAAATTTTGCAATAAATGCCTTAGTTATTTTAACTTAACATTGAACAAAAATATTATGTAAAAAGCTTCATATATTAGACAGATTTTGCAACACTTATTTTGGTAAGCCACCATCTTTATCTTTATTTGAAGAATGCGCCCCACCGTTTGGAGCTTGCGCAGTAGTAAAGGGAAGAAATTAAATACAAAAGATTCATCTGTTATTGTTATTTGAAGTATGCGCCCACCATTTGGATCTTGCGCAGTATTGAAACAAAATAAGAGAAACCTTTATTAAGGATCACGATTTCCTTTATTTAGGAACTTATAAGAGAGATTATCACTATTATGGTAAGGCCTGTTTTTTTTTCCTGCTTAGGTGTTCAAACCAGTAAGAAAATACAGTCAAATTGAAATGATAACCTTTTATTATAAATAAGACTGACAACAGTTATTTAGTGTTCAGATTATGTTGAGATGTTGCAATTTTTGGCACAATAGCATTAGAGTATGTGTAGTGCTAATTTCAAATGAAATTTTATTTATCGCACATTCATATTACCTTGGCAATATTGAAGAAAGTGAAAGAAACATGCTAGACCAAACATTAATTTAGAACTTGTGTTGACCCATCAAATACTAATAACCGGTGTCTTTAACCATGAAATGAATTTAAAAAAAATTCCCTAAGTTTATAGAAGATGAACCTGAACTAACCTAACCTTGCAATTCCTTCACGTTAATACTGCGCATGCTTGAGATAACGATAAGGACAAAGGCATGTGAAAAATAAGCATTGCAAAATATCTCTATTATATTAAAATTTTGTCTTCAATACTTACTGTATCTATCTTTGTTCTTCTTAGTAAAATGAGAAACTTTCCCTTCAAGACCTAAAGTCTGATATGTATCTTTCTTAAGTGACAAAACTAACAGTCCAGTTGGTGTTACAGCAATACAGTTATCACAATCAATTCTTGTTTCAATACTGAGTAATGTTAAATTACCTAAAAATGCAATTAAACTCAAAACAATAACAAAATAACCTAATCGTATGCTAAAAAGCTTTTGAAAAGCATTCTTAAACTTGAGGAAAACAGGATATATATTGTAAAATTATAATAACCTTATTTAACATTTACATATTTTTAACGAGATATATTAAATATTTCAACCTCACTGTGGTGTAAGACAAGGTTGCATCCTATCTCCCAAACTTTTCAATATATATGGCGAATATTTCATGCGAAGGTCCTTGGATGAGTGAAAAAGAGGGATATCAATTAACGGTAAAATGATTAGTAATTTGAGATTCGCAGATGACACGATTCTTCTGGCTGGGAGTGAAGAGGAATTACTACAAATACTTAAAAAAGAGGATAGAAAAAGAAGGCGTAGAACTCGGACTTGAAGATAAATAAAACCAAAATTATGACTATCGATAGGCAAAATAACAACAGATCAGATGTCAGACAAATTGACCGCCTTGAAGTTGTTAGTGAGTATTTGTACTTGTGATCCCTAATTAGTAATGCTGGTACAGTAGTGAGCTCTAGCAAAAGTTGCTGTGCAAAAGCTGACGAAAATCTGGCAAGACAACCACATATCCAAATAAGTCAGACTGGTAAATTGTCTTGTCTTTCCTATTCTCACATATGGCTGTGAGTCTTGGACATTGAGAAAGTTGGAAATAAAAAAAAAAACTAGATGCCACAGAAACGTACTGCTGGCGATGAATGCTTAGGATCTCATGGACCACACGATGGACCAATGACTCAATTATATTAGAGCTCAATGTCCAACAACGTATTTCAAGTTTTATCCAAACAAAAATCACTAAATTTTTCGCCCATATCATGAGAAAAGATCAGGAATGTTTAAAAAAAACTCATCATTTAAGGAAGAGTTCCAGGTAGAAGACCTCGAGGACGTTCTCCGTCCCGTTAGGTGAACCAAGTTATCCATCTTGGGAATAAATCACTTTACAGGAGAGAGGAACATCTCACAACGCACAACAAAATTAGCACTACATTCCCTGGAAGGAATTGAGACTGAAGACAGAGATTAAATATATAGAATTAAACAAATTATTACTAAATCGTTCACGAATTTAGAAATCAACATTTCACCTAAAGTTTTGATAATAGCACCTAGAATCATTAAAAAAAATATTTTCATTTTAACACCGACTTTAAAAATGATATTCTATTCTTCCTCCAACGTGTATTCGACGTGCACGGGTTTTAATGCTATTCATGATTGATTTCTTGCTGACTGAATTAATCTTTTAATTGCTTTTCTCCATCGGAATCTGTCTTGGGTTATCTTCCGGGCGTTTTCTAAGTTTGTGTCCAAGAGTTTTGTGACATATATCCATTCAGTGGGTGATCTTTCCCTTCTTCTCTTACCTTCCGTCTCTCCTTGAACGACAAGTCTTTCTATGTGGTCGCTACGCATGATGTGATCAAGAAATCTTAATATCCTTTGATAGCTCATACTGGACAGTCTTTGAATTGGCTGGACTTCTTTCAAGATAGCCGTATTGGTTGTTTGAGCTATCCAAGGCATTCGAAGCATTCCACGTATTCCAGTATCACATCTCGAATGCCTAAATACATTTTCGATCTGTTTAGCAAATGACCCATGTCTCCGAAGCCTATCCAAAGGCTCAGTGCACAAGTGTATTTAAAAGTTTAATTTTGGTTATTTTCGTAATATTTCTGACCTTCCAGATGTTTGTCAATTGTGACGTTGCAGTTCGATCGAGTTGGGTACGGCGTCTGATCTTATGTTCTGTACTGCCATTTTCATGTATTACTGCTCCCAGTTAGACAACAGCGGGTTTTTCGCCTAAAATGTTCCCGCGATCTGTAACCATTATTTTTGACTTTTTGTACTTAATTCCAAGTCCGTATTCTTGTCATCCTGTTTTAATCTTTCCAATAATTACCCTCATTCCTGAACATTGGATGTTAGTACTACGGTATGGCCCGCAAATCGCAGATTAGAGAATTTTTTGCCACCTACAGATATTCCACCATGCCGTTCATCCAGAATTATCGGCATTACATATTCACTGTAGATGTTATGTACCAGGTGTACAAGTATGAATTGCGGATTTCAGACAACAGATGGTGCACCAATGCAGTTTGTGCTATAAAGATTTGACACTGCGCCATTTTGTTGTGTCATCAACTAGTGTCAGGAAAAGTGGTGACTTCGATGTGCAAAAAGAAACGTGGAAAACCGCCAAAAAAATACGAAGATGTGGAATTGCAAGCATTGTTGGACGAAGACGATTCGCAAACACAAAAACAACTCGCCGAGCAATTGGGCGTTAGTCAACAAGCTGTTTCCAATCGGCTACGAGAGATGGGAAAGATTCAGAAGACCGTATAGTTACAGGGGATGAAAAGTGGATTTATTTTGAGAATCTCAAGCGCAAAAATCATGGGTAGACCCAGGCGCACCATCCACATCGACCGCAAGACCGAATCGCTTTGGCAGAAAGACGATGCTCTGTGTTTTGGTGGGATCAAAGGGGCGTGGTCTATTATAAGCTGTTAAAACCTGGGGAAACGGTTAATACTAAACGTTACCAACAACAATTGACCGATTTGAACCCTTCGCTGCTTGAAAAAAGGCCAGAATACCGAAACAGGCAACACAAAGTCATTTTTCTTTATGACAATGCTCACATACGGCAAAACCAGTTCGCGACATGTTGGAAGCACTCAGCTGGGAAGTTCTACCCCATGCGGCTTACTCACCAGACTTGGCTTCTTGCGATTACCACTTGTTTGCATCGATGGGTCACGCACTTGCTGAGCAGCGCTTTGGTTCGTACAAAGATGTGAAAAAATGGCTGGATGAATGGTTGCGCAGCAAAAGGGGAAAATTTTTACTGGCGTGGTATTCACAAATTGCCCGAAAGATGGGAAAAAGGATAACAAGCGATGGAGCATACTTTGAATAAAGCACTTTTTATCATTCTTCCGAATTTAACATGTTTTTTTTAGAAAAAAAAATCCGCATTTCATACTTGTACACCTGGTAATATCGGAGAGAGAATACATCCTGCCTAACGCCCGATCAGATGATTTGGGACTCAAATCCTTTGCAATATAACCCAAAGATGGATCCACTTGAAACTATCAAAAGCGTTTTCGAAATCTATGAAAGAAAATATTAAAGAGACGTAGTTCTCTCTCACTTTTTTAACTATGCTGCGGACGTTAAGAATTTGTGAAGCCCTATTTTTGATAAAATCCACTTGTTCTGGGAGTATTTCTGGATTATTGATGTTAGGTAAGCGGGACTGCAATATGTAGATCAAGACTTTACTGACTTCGTAAAATGATATATAATACATTTAAGTTAAAATTAAACAGATATTAGGTTATAAGGAAATATAGGAAAATACAAAAACAATATTCAGAAAATAAACTATTTTAAAACTACAAACATGAAAATATATGACGATGACATCGTAGTTTACTTAAAATCCAATAGATTTTTGACTAGGAAAACTTAGAAAACAAATAAGCCGATAGAAAATATGTACAGGCGATATTTTTAATTTTTTAAGTTAAAAGTAATATTGAAACGCGTATAAATAACTTCTAAAATTTTACTGGCATCATCCTAAAGGAATAACGTAAATACACTTTTTTACTGCCAAAGGATTTTCTGAAAAACTAGAAAATTATATATTTTTTCTACATTTTCACTACTTAATATCCCTAACAAAAACTTTTAAACTATTTATTAATATTAGTTTAACTATACTGATTGTTTTGATGATCATGTTTGTGATTTAAGGGGTTACATACACCACGTATTTTCAAAAATTCGGATTTTTATTTTCTATACTTCTAAGTCTATACTAATTAAAAAAAAAATTTAAGAAAATTCCATTCCATTACAAAGTTATAGCATTAAATGTGACCTAGCGTCGGATTGGGACCGCTACCTGTTTTCAGACACTGTCTGCAATATTACTCAGCCAGTTTCTAATATATATTTTTTTCGAAAAATCTAAGTTTTTTAATTTTTAATTACTTTTTCTACAGAATGTGGAGAGGTTTTTTTAGTTGTTCCGTACGGAACTTTTGTCCATTTTATAAGATCACTTCGGCTTGTCTAAAAATATATGATCTGTCGTCGGTTCGTGTCTGTCTGTCTGTCACACCCGATTTTCTCCGAAACTATTTGTCATAGAAAGGTGAAATTTGGTAATAATATAGGAATTGATGGCCTCATCAGAGCCATGTAGTTTTGAGAATTAAATTTTGACTTAAGGGGTTAGTTTTGGGGGTGAATCGGAAGTAAAAAAAAAAAATTTTTTACTAGGTCATCGAGTGTGGTGTCAAATGAAAGCTTGTGAAAACACGAGTAAAAAATATATATATATATTATACTTGCGCGCACTTTTCTTTGTATTATTTTTAAAAATTCGCGAAAAATGGCTGTCCCGGGCCTTATCTCGAAAAGTACTTATCAAAAAATTTCGAAAAAATTCTGGAATATTCTCCACGGGGTGTAGATTGAACGAAAATTATCACGCGTGCATTACCTTTAATAATTTATTAGTATATAAAAAAAACAAAAATTTCAAGGTCATCAGATTTCAGTAAAGATTGGAAACAAACTTTGTTGAAAACTCATTTGGGGGTGTTTTTGTGAAGTCACTGATCATTTTATACCACCGTAACATAAATTTTGACTTAAGAGGTTCGTTTTAAGGGGGTGAAATCGGAAGTGAAAAAAAATTTTTTTTACTAGGTCATCGAGTGTGGTGTCTAATGAAAGCTTGTGAAAACACGAGTAAAAAATATATATATAATGTAATACTTGCGCACACTTTTCTTCGTATTACTTTTAAAAAATCGCTGTCCCCTACCTTATCTCGAAAAGGACTGATCAAAAAATTTTGAAAAAATTCTGGAATATTCTCCACGGGGTATAGATTGAAGGAAAATTATCACCTTTAATAATTTATTTGGTATATAAAAAAAAACAAAATTTCAAGGTCACCAGTTTTCAGTAGATTGGAAACAAACTTTGTTGAAAACTCATTTAGGGTGTGTTTTTTGAAGTCACTGATCATTTTATACCCACCCTAACCAATTTTTTTATTTTAAAAACAATCAACGTACGGAACACTAATTGTGCAAGTTCGACTTGCACTTGACCGGTTTTTTATTTTTTTAATAGACAATTTTTTATAAATAAATCTTTGGTCGAAAATTGCATACTAAAGTTTGAAACCGTCAATTTTTAATTTCTGAAAAAAAAACTCCTTCGACAATTTTTGACTGCTACATTATTTTACAAGATTAATTTTTATTTTTGCAGATTGAATCATTTTTTGTGAAGTTATCCTGCAGACAAGGAGGCGCCATAGTTTTCATCCGTTTGTCCATTTAATCCGATAAAAAATAATGTTAACATTTAAAACATATTTAAAAAAAAAAATTCTTATAGCTTAAGTACAATAAAAATATATGATCGCCATTTTTTAGTGTTCCGTACGGAACACTTAAAAGATCACTTCGGTGTCTGTCTGTCTGTCCGTCTGTCTGTCCACCCAATTTTCTCCGAAACTATTTGTCATAGAAAGTTGAAATTTGGTAATAATATAGGAATTGATGGCCTCATCAGAGCCATGTAATTTTGAAAGTTAAATTTTGACTTAAGGGGTTAGTTTTGGGGGGTGAAATCGGAAGTGAAAAAAAAAATTTTTTACTAAGTAATCGAGTGTGGTGTCAAATGAAAGCTTGTGAAAACACGAGTAAAAAATATATATATAATGTAATACTTGCGCACACTTTTCTTTGTATTATTTTTAAAAAAATCGCGAAAAATCGCTGTCCACCGCTTAAGTCGAAAAGTACTGATCAAAAAATTTTGAAAAAATTCTGGAATATTCTCCAAGGGGTGTAGATTGAAAGAAAATTATCACAAGTGCATTACCTTTAATTTATCCGGTATATAAAAAAAAAAATTCAAGGTCATCAATTTTCAGTAAAGATTGGAAACAAACTTTGTTGAAAACTCATTTGGGTGTGTTTTGTGAAGTCACTGATCATTTTATACCACCGTAACAACATTTTTTATTTTAAAAGCAATCAACGTACGGAACACTAATTGTGCAAGTTCAACTTACACTTGACCGGTTTTATCTGTATTATTCAGTTAATAATCTTTGAAATATTTTTTTAAAATATACATACTTTTTGAAGCGCCCAGGTGTATAGAACCCCTTAACTTAAATAGCTTGAATGAAGATATTACGCTTATTAATTTTGAGTTTTTTGTGTCAGTTGTGTTGTAAAATTATTAGAAGGCGTAAAATTATGCAATTTGGATATTGACATGCACATCATAAGGAATTGGTAGGATTAGTAAAATCATTTTCATCTATTTTGGACAGTATTTTAAGAATTTTAAATGCAGAAATTAATTTTTTTCCTATATTATCTTTTAAACGTATCATATATAAACAAAAAGGTCAAGTGCAAGTCAGACTTGCGCAATTAGTGTTCCGTACCGTAATTGCTGAAGTATTCATGAAATTCCTAACACAGACATACAATTTGTTTTGTTAAATACATAAGGAGTAATATGCTATGAATCTGTATGCTGTATATTTAATTTCGGTTGCTAAATATAAGCCGTTGTTTATTATGCTCCATCACTTCAGGATTTCAGATGGAAAAAACTCTAAACCTAACATAACCTAATGGAACAACTTTATACCAAAAACTCCGAAACTGTGCTCTATGTTTTGGTAGGTTTATAGCTCAATTCGATCATATACTCCACTTTATTCCTTAACGCATCGTTATAATATTATTAAATCAGTAACATACTCAAAAAGGATCGCTCTCGTACTTTGAGGTTAGGATTACATCCGAAATCCTGAAGTGATGGAGCAAAACGAACAACGGGATGTTTTTAGCGGACGAAATTAAATATACAGAATACAGATCCATAGCATATTACTTCTCATGTATTTAACAGAAAAAAAAATTGTGGGCCTGTGATTAGGATATGTTAGGTTAGGTTTTGTTAGAAGTTAGACCAGTTTATAATTTATATACGGAATTTAACTTGTAAGCTCGCATATTTTTTATCGGTAAAATTTCGGAACGCGGGCTCTTCAGAGGTTATTTTTGAAATAGGCTTAAAATGGCCAGATTTTGAAAACCGTACAAGAAAAAATCGGGAGGAGGCCGTTTTTATTAACCTGAACTAACCTAAACTAAATAATCAGTAATTACAAAATACATTAAATAATGAAAAAAAAGTCCTACCTGAATGTGAAAAAATGATGTACAGGGTGAGTTGACTCACCTCAGAGTAAAGTTCATTATCTTATTTGTTTCGGAAATGACGAAAAAATGTTAAATACAATAGTTTTAGGGAATGTTAAGGTGCACAGTTTAAAATTATTTTTGAGTATAAAGGGTACTTCAAAAAATTGTGGCCGATATAATATATGTTTTTTTAAATGGAACATCCTATTTTCTAATTTATTTTTAAAATTCTGCGTAAAACTTTATAACCTTTTATTAATAATGTTATATACCTAAACCTAGTAGTTTTTCTAATATTTCAATTTTAAAAAAAAAAAAAAAATACTAGTTTTCAGTTTTTGTAAAAAATTACCAGTAGCGCCATTGTTTCTGAAGATGGAATACTCATAATTGGTACGAACGTTCTATAGAGATGAAAAAAAGATATATGTAAAGAAATTTGAGTTAGATGCTACAGGATGTTCAAAATAAATTTATGCATTTCGACTATTTTAAATTGAAAAATCTCAAATTTTTTAAACGACACACCCTGTCAATTCAAGCGCAGGTCAGACTTGCGCAATTAGTGTTCCATACCGTAATACTGTACTGTATATTATTATTGTTTCTGATAGATTTTACAAAATCCTCCAACTTTTATTAAGTATGTCATAGACCTATTTCTAATAGTTTTCAATTTATTTTGAATTTTTTCAATTTTTACCCTCGTTTTTAATACACTTACGCTATAACATCATAGTTGCCAAGACAAAACAAAAAATGTAGGCATTGTCAAATTTTGACATGTCTATTAAGCAAGTAAAAATAGTTTAATTTGTTGTAGTAAGTGACGTAAAAAGGTAATAACTATGGATTTTCCTAAAAATGAATTAACTGACATGGTTTATATACTGGGCAAGGAGGGGAAAAAAAATTTAGAAAAAAAAAAGAAAAGTTTGCGCGAGTATTACGTCATATATATTTTTGAACTTTATATTTTCACAAGCTTTCATTTGACACCCCACTCTATGACCATGGAAACATTTTTTTTTCACTTCCCATAAGCTCACTCCTTAAGTCATATTTAAACTAAATTTCAACTTAGTATGTCAAATAGTTTCAGAGAAAATCAGATATGACAAACAAATGGACACCGAAGTGATCCCTTAAGTGTTCTGTGTGGAACACTAAAAACGCTAATAATAAGGCTGCTGAAAATTAAACGCGTCTTCAATTTTTTAAAATAAACCACCTTGTGCAGTTTTGGACCATCACGTTAATAATAAAAAAAACCAAAACTCTGTCATTATATTGATAAATTAGAAAGAGATAAAAATCTCTTCTTAATAATTTCATTTGGTGCCACACTTTTTGTTTCTTTAATTTCAGGGTCTAGATGTAGTTATTCTAATCATCTGATTTTTAAACCACCCAAATAATTTATCTTACTTTTAACATCATTTGCAATATTTATTTTAAACCTTCCCATTATATTTTTGGTAATAACCAGCGAAGTTGGTTTATAAAAAGAAATAAGTTTTTACTCCACAAAACTTAACAGAATTAATATATATATTACCCCATTACCATACAAATTCTTCCAATAATGTGCAACATTACAAGGGCTTTATTTATCTATGCAGGCCCAGTGAATCCATGATAAAAAAAATTAACAGCTTTATATTTCAATATAATCTCCAATTATCACAATACACTTTCTACATCTTTCATTTAATTTTTTCAATTCCTTTAACAAAGTCACCAAGTATTTGCATGTGAAATGCTCCTGTATGGCCGACATTATCTCTTCTTCATACCTGTATCTATGGCCCCTGAAGTCTTTTTTCAAATTGGGCGCTAGGTCGGTGGGTGTATTATTCATTTCCTTAAATCCAGCTTCACTAATAGCATATATCGCAATTTAATATATGTGGACAGGAGTTCTTTTAGATATATAAAAAACTGTTGCCAACTTTTCCACATCTTGCCTCTATTACAGCTTTACAAACTCTGTTAGTTAATTCAGCATATCTATTATCAGCCATTGTAGTGTTCTATAAAAGGTAGCCAATAAGAATAATTCCTTTTGTGTTCCAAAAAGTGGTGTGCATAGGCTTCGCTGAGCCTTAAAGTTGCAGGGTGGCTTATGTCCTTTTTATGTCCCCTGTAATAATTCGTGCTTTGTTTTTGGATCAAACTGGTAAATCCAAGTTTCAATAGAAATTATAATATGATCATAAATCGCATTCGGATTATTACAGTACAAAGCAAAGAAGTCACAACATCCCATATGGCAGTTGCAGTCATGTGGTGTCAGCTTTTTTGATATCCAAAGTTTACACTCACGTTACTCATAGGTAAATGTTATATAAAAATTCACTAAGGCATTCTTTGCTCATTTTCACTTTATCTTCTGTCTAGCTTATACCATTTCCATTATCATTAGTCACTAACTCTTTTATTTTATAATTTTTTTTTTAATCACTCTTATGTGATACAGACCCAAATATTCATTTTCAATTGACTTTCATTTTTTCAATTCCATATTACTTTACAGAGAGCTACTTACAAATTATCATACACATTTGAGTCTACACTTCTCATATATGTTTCAGAAGCACGTGTGCAGAGTTCGGTAGCAGAAATATTTCCACTTTATGTACCATCCTTGGTAGTCTACAGGAACATATGACTGCATATTTGGTTGCCCAAACACATGGTGACAGATGAAGATGTATTTATTTCAGTATAAACCAAAAATCTCTTAGAAAAAGTAATTATATTTCCTTTTATTCTAAAAGTAACATATTAGGTAAACGTAACTGCTTGGAAGACATGGTATTTAATAAATGTGAATGAGTATAGAGAATATATATGTTTTTAACGGTTAAAACCTTATAATTTTCTATCTTTCTTATTCCTTGTACTATTAAAAATATTTAGCAAAGAGCTTACCTTGTTTTACAAATTGGTTAGAAATACAGTGTTAAGTAAATCAGACAAATTGAGACCTATAATCTTGTAGTATTCACAGTCATTGGAAAGAACTTCAGCTAAATTTTGAGGTATCCTTAAAGAATCTGGCAACACTACAGACACCTTTAAAAAAAGAATAAAATTATAAGTCAACATATATTTTAAGTTTTTATTTAATTATTCAATTAACAGGGTTCTTGTTATACCTTATTATCATAACAATACTTCTATATAAAAAAAAAAGTTTTTTCCTTCGATTCACTTAGTTACAAATATATAATGGACATCAATCTATGCAGTTGACAGTCTCATTTATACATAAATCATAATAAATAAAGGAAATATGTTTATTATTATTACTGATTTTGATATAATAGGATATAATATTTAGAAGAATCTATGTAGTTAGTTTAGGTTAGGTGTTCCTTATTTTGTGAATAGGTTCATAAGTGTAAAATACACATTAATAATTTTAGTAATTCAGAATTCAATACACTAATCAGCATAATAATCAACACAATTTCAGGAATATGTATCAATTTATTTACCAAGTGATTAAAGTAAAAACTGCGTAAATTTTTAAGAGGTAAGTTGGAAGATTTGTTAAATTCTTGAGTTTGAAAAGATGACTGTGGCTCGCGAAAAGTCCACACTTCTGGATTTTGCATTCTATAATAAAATGCGTGGTTTCCGGCAAGATGTTTCACTATTTTTAATTATTAACAAACATGTTATTTTTATTAATATTCTACGTAATAAAAGCAAAGCAAAAGTCAAAAATGACTGTCAGCTGTTCTTTCGTTTCTCGGTTGAATTCGGGTTAGCAGCAAATTTGTTTTCATTGTTGCCAATAGCAGAACATGAAGTCATCGATGATCATGGTGAATGCACACAGTTTGTTTTTTCGCTCCAGGAACTAGCTGAAAGTACCCTAAAGATAGTGATTTTTCTAGTTTTGCCAACAGTCATCGTCATATGTGCAAGCAATATTTCATTCAAAAAATTTTAAAAATAAAAATTATAAGTACAAAAAATGGACTTCTTTAGAAACCTTTTTGGACTTCCAAAGAATCAACCCGATCATTCTCAAAGGTAATAAAACAAAGTGTTATTATAACATCAATTTTAATGATAATGGCCATGATTACAAAATTAATATTAATTAAGATAGAAAAAAATTGTTTAGATAACAATGAGAGAAATTTTCCTACTTCAACCAATTTGTCAAGTTTGAAAAAATGTTCGTTAATATTTTTACATTACAATATTACACAGGATTACCTAATAAAATAAATTTACACTATACATTGGATACTTATTAGAAAACAGAATATACTTTCAAGCTTAAAGCCACTTTTTTTTGATCTGTTCTTATATATATTATGCTTCTAGATTTTTTGACTATCATGAAGAAGATGACTTCAATGAACATTCTGAAAGGACATATGATAGAACATTTGATGTCTTTACAGAGCCATTTGAAATGCATCGTTATTTTGAGCAACAGATGGATGAACTAATAAAATCATTTGGAATGCTCTCAGATTGTCCATCTTTTGGACAATTTTTTGGTAATGTGTATTTTAGAACACCTTTTTATACTTTAATCAATTAAAACTATGTTAGTTATATTTCAGGTAATTTATAATCATATATTTTAAATATTTAATGAATGATAAAGACAATAAACTATAAATAACTAGTAAATGTACTTAGACCTTAAAGTCTTTTTTATTGATTTATTTCAAATCTACGATACTTAACTAACTTTTAATGCACAAAATAAACTTTCTGATTTATGAAGATGTAGGAATGCTAATCCTGTGTACATCATACAAATGAATTATTCCTATATATGGTAAATACATAGATATTTAAGATGTTACCTTCTCTGTCTTTTTAAACATAAATTTTAGATCAGCCTCCTGTCATTGAAGGTAGGCTACCTAAGGAAGAAAGAGAAGAAGAGCCAAGAAATCTTAGGGACAAATATTTAAAGAAGCGAGGTGAAAAACCTCACTATGAATATTCAGCTCCGAAAGTAGATAAGGACCTTGATGGAAAGTAAGTAAGATATTTCAAAATGGAATTATCCAAATTGACCCTATTGAAGATTATGTACAACTTACTTCTAAAGATGTTCCCAAGAAAATAAATTTTCTTACGATTATCTAGAAAAATCTTAATATACATATTTATTAGTGTCCTTAATATATAGAAAAACTTTCAATATTCCTTACAGCACTAAATTTGTAAATATTGGCTGTTAAAATTTGCATTTGCTACCCCGACCTATGTTGAAATTAATGTTTTATTATATAACAACGGTAATTTTCTTACGATTGTTTTAAAAACTTAGAATCATTAATTAAAAATATAACAAATATTTTTTTATAAAGAAAATTATAGCAAGCGGTATTCGTTTTTTCTTTATAAAAAGTGTTGAAAGTGAGCTACTTTGGATCGTTTTCAGTTTTCCTCACATAACTTGATAAACAAAAGTTCGCTACTTGGCAACGTCGCACCGCGCGGGAAGTGTGAAATACCGTCAACGCACAGCTGATTTTAATAAATGCGCGTAACTCACAGAGGTAGAAAAAATATGGGTTATCGTAAATGAAAAGTCGATATTTACAACAGATCAAATATTTATTAGTATTCAACATAAATAAGTAGCATATTGATATAAAAATATTGATTTATTTTAATATATAATATAGAATAGAGTTTTAATCAAGGGTTTTATTTTTCAAGTCTTAAACTTTGGCAATAATTTTTTTTTTTTTGTGTGTACATTCTTATTTATTTTTCTTTGTTTTGAACATTCTAATTTTGGAGAGGTTTAATTTTGAAAAGTCTTTAGTGATAATATCTACAGATTGAACTATTTCATTGTTGTTTGAATTTCCTGTTTTTTTTTTGCATCATACATACTTGCTAATGCTATATTTATTTTTTCAGCAGTTTTTTTTTACAAATCTGCCATTCTTTAATTGCAAAGTCATTATTTATGCACTATTAAAAATCTCCAATATAAACGTAATCTCGAAAAATACTTCAAAACATTAAAACCCAACATAAACAACTCGTGTCTCAATCAGAGTAAGAATGTAACGTGACCAGATCCGAAAAAACGACGCAGTGGGATTATTTTTGTATTTCTGCGCATATGGGACGGGGCAAAAGAGAACACTGCGCCTCAACTATTTTTTATTCTACGCATGGTAGTTTACCTAGGAGGAATCTTTCTGTAAGTTGAGGATGACCGTTTCTTGGGAACATCCTTAAGTTATTGTATTAAAAATTGGGTTAAGTAAATATCATTATAGTAAAAGATTTTTTTTTAGACTAAATCTAGGAGATTTGGATTCAATTTTTAAGAGACCTAACTCCAGCCCTAATAATAATAATAGTTTAGATTTATACAGAGGATCAACACCCTTTGGAGGAACTTTTTTTAACCAATCAGTTCAAGTTAAAACTGTAAGGAAACCTGACGGGGTAATAGACCAAATTTCTAATAAATAAAAATAAATTGAAGAATAATTATTTTTAGTCACTTGAAACACATCGAATAATCCGTGATAGTCAAGGTAATGAAGAAACAACTATAATCCAAAAATTTGAAGATAAAGAATATACTATTACAAAGAAAAGAGATAAAGATGGTAAAGAAGAAACACATGAACTAATGGTTAATATGGATGAAAAAGATAAAGCACACTTTTTGAAAAACCTGAGCAACATAAGCCTGTAAGGCCTTTTAATGAATATTTTGATAGTTCTTTATTTAACAAGTTTTTCAAATAATTTGATAAAACATAGATTTGTAAATATTTAAAAAATATTGATAAGGTAAATCGATGCATAAAAGGAATCAGGGAATAGGCAATCAGTAACTTTCTAGAGGAGCAGTTTGATGTAAATGTGTACAAATGGCGTTTGAAATTGTAAGGGGCAAAATACTTTTTACTTCTATATATAACTCAAACACTCAAAATTGTAAAAAAGGTGTAAAAGTAAAAAATGACTTACAATTTAATATTATCAAATGCCCTAGAAACAACATAGAAATTTGAAACATTACCCATTTTATGCAAATTTTGCATTTTTGCTTTTAAGCATCTAAATATACAGTATGCTTTATATAATTAAAATAATATTTGTTTTTTTACCACCTTTTTTGTATAAACAGGAACTTCCCGATTAATCACTACTAAATAGAACCTAAAACAGATTCTATCTATTTTGGGTCATTGCTGAATTTGTATTTAAAATTTTGTTATAGGTAGCACTATCTGTATTATTAATAGACCCGATACTCTGGGTATTATTTTCATAATAGATACTTACATTTATATTCATTAGAAAGAAAATATTCTTTTTCTATGGGATAGGTTGAAAAGTCTACAAAAAACTGGTGTTGGTTCACTTGCACATCTTTCGAGTAGTATTGCAATTATTTCGTCATGCACCAGACTCTTTATTGGTGTCTATCTTCCATAAAATACTTTTTATGACACATCGTCCAAAGACAATATCGGGCATGTTTGACTACACCACAGAAAATATAGCTATCGCTACAGAAAGATGAACAAGTGGAACAAATCTAAGTCAACTGGCTACTACCTGTACGCTAAAATGTTCCATTTCGTTTTTCTCAGAAATGCCCAACAAGTAGAAGGAGTATTATATGTTAAAATAATACGGAAAAATATGGGCGGCATCTCTGAAAAACTCGACGAGGCAAATTTTAACGTACCGGCAGTAGCCAGCTGGGTTCGTTTTGCGGCAGCATTTTATTCCACCTGTTTGTCTTTCTGTAGCGATAACTATATTTTCCGTGACTGCACGTTGGGAATGGTTTGTGGTGTCCCTGGAAATCAACGGAGTGTAAAGGAAAGAGTCCAGCTAAGAAGTTGGCTTTTCTCAACAAGTGTTGTTATGGTGACTAGGAGAAAGAACAAACAAACATTCTATTGATAAATAATTTATTATAGTTTGAGTTCATATTTATTTACAATATTTCTATTTACATATTTCTAGGTAATGATGTACATTTCTACATAACTATGGATATTTATATAAAATAACAGATTATATAACAGATAAAATATTATTGAGGCCAGATTTTTAATATTCAATAATGTACAATCCTTATTCAGAAAATACTGTGTACAGACAACATCGAGAAGTAATCTAGGGGGAGTAGTGCTGTAAAAATGGCACAAATCCAGCAAGACAGGGACAAACAAAAATATAAACAGCGAAACGATGAAACAAAAACAGTAAAAATAAAAGAAAGTATATCCACTACATTGGTATGGTAAAAATAGATAGTGACCCTCATTTTCCTGCCATTTGTTGTACTTTGCATATTGGCGGTGAAGGGGGGGGCCATCGCCCCATATTGCTATAATAACAGTATAGTGGATATTTTCCTATTTGTACTGGTTTATTTTACTTTATAATTGTAACAACCTCGCTTAGATTTTGTCACGTGGTCGTTTTTACACCACGCCGCGTTTCTGTGAGTGCTCAGCTTATTGCCGATTTGAATAAAATTGTTACTTTACAAATTGTAAGATTCATGTTTTTTTGCGGACAATACTTATTACAAGCAGAAAATTCAAATGATAATATTAAAAATACTGACCCTCAGACAATAAACTTTGGTTTAAAAATAGGCAATCTAAAAAGTATTGGAATGCATATACTTTAGCAATTATAAACAACAATCAAACAACAATATATACATAAATACAAGCTGTTAAGTAACTTTTCTTTAAGAAAATAGGACTGAACATTTAAACCGTTCTAATAAAAAAATATATAAAGTGATACGTCCTAACGAAAAATATTAACCTCGAATAACTCTACAACAAATCACTTCTGTAAAGAAGGTAAACATATAAGTTGGGAATGTGGAATTTTTGGCACAATGATACTACTCAGTATATATCACCACTACACCAAACACTTTATTTTTGCACTCGACGCGCGTCGCTAACCATGTTAGCTTCATCAGGAGCGATGATGACGTCAACATCGCTCCTGATGAAGCTAACATAGTTAGCGAAACGCGCGTCGAATGCAAAAATAAAGTGTTTGGTGTAGTGGTGATATATACTGAATAGGTAAACATATGTGAAAAGTTTTACTAATATAGACATCATTGCAATAATCACATCAAGAGTTGTTTTTACTTCCTGCTCAGGATTAGCTCTTCAATATTTGCAAGTAGTACCGTATTTATTTTGCTTCGAGCTAGGAGATTTTCACAGAAATTTAATAAATACATCTGTCTTTTATTATTCTCCCACAAACTAAAAAATTATGCCTTAAACCTGATGTTCTGATGACAGGAATTGATTACTAAAATTATGTTCAAGGAAATGTCCGTGTCAAAAAAGATAAACAGGTTATATACCGTAAATTTTCTTATCGATTTATAAGAAACCAAGAGGGGGGAAGAACGAGATTGTAATGAAAGATGCTATCACTGGTGAATCTTGTCCTGTGCTCTTAAGTTCTTTACAAAAATGATTTTGTTTTTGAGTTAGTTAAAGTGGATATTTATTATTTGGACACACCATATTTTGGATAAATTGGGACCTTCGTTTCTACATTTTTTGTGGAAATATTTTAAGATGGGACTCATATCTATGACACTAATGCATACAACAACAAAAAAACATTATTGCCATTAGTTTTGGTGTTTGGCCATCCAATAATTATTTGTAATAATTCTAAAATGTTATTTATTGTTATGGTAAATTCCTCAAGCCTGTGATTTCGGTCACGGGATATATCTATGCTGGTTTATTAAAAACTAATAGCTATTTTAAAGCTTCATATCATTATCAGATTTTTGCAAATTTTTATTGGTGTACAGAGATTATTTTTGTGTAGAAAATATATTTCTACATCAAATAAAAGTTTTTGGACATCGATACAAGTTTTTCATAGAGTAAGTTTCAGCTGGTAACGAAATGTGTTAAAATGTGTAGCTAAAACATTGTGTTGCGTTAAATTTTTCCCTAAAGCCACTATAATAGCATAAAACTTTAGTTGTGATAGTAAAATGGTAACAATTCTGTGTATGTGCCTAAAAATGACTTCAGGTTACTTTTATTATTTGGCAAAAAAAAACTGATAAAAATGGACCAAAGTAAACTTAGAATGCTAAATATTAAGCATTTCTAAACTTCTGTGTACATACGAATGTTTCGTGGCGATGGTTTTAACTGTTTTCCACATTGTGTGAATTATGCGCCTGGGTTAACGATTGCACGTGTGTGTGCATGCAAGTAAAATAAGAAAATAAGGTATATTGTATTACCTTGGTTATCAAAACAATGTGAATATTTGCAGAACTGTAGAATTTTCATAATGAATGCAAAATGTACCAAAAATTTTTGGTAATGGACCAGAATATTAATGATTAGTAAAACATGAGGGAAATGATCATTATTTATGATTTTTGACCCTGCAAATAACAACTATACTATAAAAATTTGTAATTTAACAACTCATTCAAGATGTTACAAAGCTTTAAAATGGACAGATATTTTAGGCACGTCGCCTATTTTGTGAGTGAGTGTATTATAAATATTAAAGGAAATCTGTATTTTTATAGAAAAATAGAGCCTAAATATCACAATAAATTTAAATACTGGAACAAAAAATATTTCAATAGTATCTTAAACTCATAGTTTTAATAGAACATAATTTGGTGTATTAATCTCAAATAGAATGGTCTGATAATCACAGAATAAAGTATACAATTCATTTTAGACAGGTTTAATATGCAGAATGTGCTATTTTTTAATAAAAAGTACTATTACATAATTAATAAGTGTCATTAAAGTTCACACTGTATTATAATACAGTTGGGTAACAGCTATTACCTATTTTATAGCTACATAAGCCTTAACGTAAACAGGCGGAAAAGCAGCAAAAAACAGTTTTTGTTTTTATTACATGGATTCCAAAATATGATTTTTTAATGTATACTGTACTTCTATGAATATCACACCTGTAATTAAAATTCATTTAATTAAAAATGTATAGATTTTATTTGGGATCAGGTACAGAATATGTTTTAATAGCGGTTGGTTTTTTTACTCTTGTCCAAAAGTGTCAGTTTCCTCAATAGCATAAGTAAGTTTTTCCACTAACTGTTCGTAACTCTTGTAGGGGGGTAAATCTAACCTGTTAAAGCAAGTATGCGATCGAGGTAACCAAGATTCTTTTCCTACCTTTTCTATGCAAAATCTTTGCGGTCCGTTCGATCCCATCAGTTCTGCGAATCCTCCTACCGGCACTCTACATGTTCCCGTGACAAACTGTAGTAATCTTGCTCTTTTTTCGTTGTCTGATTGTTTCACAAACTGAAAATAATTTAAAAAATGCTATACAGGCGAAATTATTCTTATTTTTTAAACTTAACAGCTTTGTCATTTTCGACCGATTTTAATAATTTTTGATTATCTTACTGACCTTGACCTAAAAGTTTTAATATCTTAAAACGTCCAGGGCTAAACTTAACAATGTGGATTTTATGAGACAGTGCCTTTAACTTTGTTATAAAATGTGGTTATTGTGATAGTATAAGCCGAACGTTGCCCCCATAAAGTACGGTATATTCTCGTTGTGCTTACTTTTTTGTTATAACCATTTTTAATAAATATTTTGTATATATCACTTTTTTCACTCTTCAAAATACACATTCAAGGACGAAAGTCAAATGCAGATTATGAACATCCTAATCCCTACCGCACAGGTGACGGAAGAACATATTACAAAAATGAAGGAATTGGTGACTTAAGATCGTAAAATTCGTACTAGGCAGATAGAAGATAAGAGAATAAAGAACTTATTTGCGAAATTTTATATAATCATTTACACATGAGTAAAGTGCATGGTGGGTATTAAAAATGCTAATACGGCTTGACCACAACCACCGTGTGGCATGCGGTAATAATTCAAATGCAATTTATGATCGTATTATTGTGTCTAGTAAAACTTAGATTTACCAGTACGAGTTCGCATCAAAACAAACATCAACGCGGTGGACAGAAAAGGATAACCAACTCCGTAAATTCAAGATTCAGAGAATGTCGACGAAGCCTGTGGTCACAGTTTTCTGAGAAATAAAAGGAATTATTCTTCGAAAGAACACCACAATGACAGATAATTATTAAGCTGAGTTAATTGACAGAGTTGGCAAAGCTATAAAGGAAAAACGGCGCAATTACCAGCGGAGATTTGCTTATCCACGACGACGTGGATTGAATATGAAACCGTTAAATTTTTTTACCATGCGTTTATTTATGAGAAGTCCCTCCTATATATAAACGGATATCTTAAAATAATAAAAATGTAACTTTGACGGTTTTTTCTTCTCATATTGTTTTATGGGACCCATTTTGATAAAAATTAGCTCAAGAATCATTTTCTTATAGAGAGTTTTCCCTTCGGGTAAAATAAATCAATTGTTACTTTATTACTGGGATAATGCTGTGGTGGTCCTTCATTTCAAAAAAGGCGATAAGTCTAAATTAACCAACTATAGACCAATCGGCCTACTATTCGTAATGTACAAGTTATTTATGAAAATAATAACTGCGAGACTCACAAAGAAATTGGATGCTTACCAACCCAGAGAACAAGCCAGATTTAGAAAAGGCTTTAGTACACTGGGCCACCTTTGAGTATTAAGAACCTTAATAGAAAAGTCAAACGAATATAATTTTAAAATTTGGGTAGTCTTTGTGAATTACAAGAAAGCGTTTGACTCTCTTGAAATCTGGGCAACATTAAATTGTCTAAGTAAATGTAGAATTGATAGCAGATACTCGCAGATTATTCAAAATATATATACAAATGTAACATTTCAGATAGTGTTGAAAGAAAACACCAATAGGATAGAAATGACAAGAGGGGTATGTCAAGGGGACACCATCTCGCCGAAATTGTTTACTTTGGCGCTAGAAGATTTTTTCAAACAACTTCCATAGACAAGTAAGGATATTAATATTGGAGGAAAGCAACTCAATCATTTGCGATTCGCGGATGATATTGTGCTTATATCGAACAACAAAGAAGAGTTAGACGAAATGCTGAATGAACTTAACAAAAAGTCCAGAGAGACTGATCTGAAGATAAACATCGCCAAAACCAGGTTCATGAAAAATGACGACTGTGATAGAGAAGCAGTACTAAACATGGAAAACGCGAAAATCACAAGAACAGATGCATATGTATGTCTTGGACAAAAAAATAGAAATATCCAAAGAAAACTTGAAAACGGATCTATCAAGGAGAATATCACCGGCTTGCTTTTGGCAGATTGTGGAACATCTTCCTTTCCAATATCTCAAATACACTAAAAGCGAACACATTTGATCAATGCGTGTTGCCAGTATTGACATATGGAACGGAAATGTGGGCTTCGAATCAAGAAATTATAAATCGCCTACAAGTAGCTCAATAAGGTTGGGAATATCATTGAGGGATAAGCTGACTAAAGAAGAAATTCGTGGAAGGCCTAAAATAACTGATGTAGCTGAGAGGGTAAGCAGGTTGAAGTGGAGCTGGGCGAGTCATATCACAAGACTCTGATAATCGACGGACCCATAAAGTAAGACCCTAGAATGAGAAAAGAAGTAGAGGATGCCCGCAAACCCGATGGTCTGACGACATGATAGGACTACTGGGATACAACTGGATAAACAAGGCCCAAAACCGAAGAAGATAGACATACTTAGGAGAGGCTTATGTCTGACGATGGACTGTAGAACTGCTGATGATGACTATTGTTAACAAAGTCATACATTCTTTACTGAACCAGCACAGCTCAAAAAAATGCTTCAATTAAAAATTGTATACTTACTTGCCAGAACCAAGCCACCGGTTTACTATTCCTAGTATAATGTCTGTAAATTGTATGTCTTTGCCAGTCTTCAACGTCAATCTCTTGCATTCCACATAAAAGAAGCTCAAGTTCTCTTTCATCGAAATATTTTAACCATTCTATAGGCACAACCTCATTGAACCCATCAAGGAATGCTTGTGTCTGCTGTTCTATTCCTCTAGTCATGCGCCAGTTAGTCATTAGGGTAAGGTATTCCTCTTTATTTTCTTCCGTCACTCTTTCAGTGTCTCCATTTTTCTGTAATTCATGATGTACTACTTGTCCCAGTACCTTAAAATTAGAAAAAAAAAAATCTAAGCTATTTTAAAAGTATTCACTAAAACCTGCTGCTGCACTGCACAAGCAAAACATATAATCATACTACCATAAAAATGGCGTCTACGTAAGATTTACCAAACCTTTATCGCCCATTCGAATGCGAAAGCAAGTGTGACCTTTTCAAAAAGAGGAGCATTTGTAATCGGGTCGCAGAAAAATTTTATATCGTCCGTAAACCTTGATATGTTGCACGTAATCAGAGACATTTTATATTAAGAGACTAATCATGTCATTCATAAAATCTATAGGACTAGTAAAAAAACATTAGATGGAGTTGCAGCCCTGACCGACGTTCAGCGTCTCTTGACGAAATGCAAAAAATTACTTTACTCTGTAACCATGTCGACGCCGCAACAAAACCGAATGGTGACCAGCTGTTCAGCTGCAGTACAAATCGCTTTGGATACCGTAGCGGTGCTGTCACTTATGTTTATTAATTTTAATAGCTGATTATATACAATTCTTAATTAATTAATTAAGTTTTTAAAATACAAATTTAGAAAATATTTAATTATAAATTATAATTATATACTTTCTATTAGCTGAAATATGTACTTTATTAGGTTACCAACCAGAAAAAAGCTTTTAAATTATGAAAGTCTGACAACAATGCCGCTTAACGGACGCTTAAACGAAATCAAAGGTAGTAAGGTAAGTATGCAACAAAGATGTTAAGTAATAGATAGTCAAGAACCAAGTTATAACGCACTCAACTGTTACCTTTGTATCTAAATGGTAAATCTGACAAAAATCGTAATAAATTGCCCCCAATTCCAACATGCCCGAGGCTTTGCTTGGTTACGTTTAAACGCAATCAAAGATTAACAGTGAACGCGAAGAGGGGCGACTGGAAACGATGAGTTACGATTACGAGTGAATTAAGTGTTGTCAGATTTCTAAAATTTATAATATTCACCGGCTTTCACTATATTATTAAAAGTCTAATCTAAAAAAGTAAAATTATCGTGCATATTTTTAGTTAATAAAGGAAGAAAGTAAATAATATTTCATACATATAACACATATCTGAATGTTTTCTAAATTTGTACTTTAATAAGTTATAACCTGCTATTAAAATTAACAAATATAAGTGTCAACATCGGACGTATCCACAGCTGTTTTGACTAGCAGAAAAGTGTAATCATTCACTTTTTAGAGGCGCTGCACGGGCGCGTGGGCGCGTGATATGGTAATTTTCATCCGTAAGGCAGGGTTGGAAATCCGTCCAGTGTTTTTTACTCGTCTTTACGGCACTCTTTTTTTATGGAAACAATATGAATAACATATTCTATCTTTATCTAGGGCTATGCCGGATTTGGCCAAAGCTCGGTGGCGGTCAAGGTCGATCTTGTCCACTGATTCAGACATTTAATTCTTAGGAAAAAAGCCTTGTTGACCTAAATTTAAAGTGTTGGTTAATAGAAAAAGTTACTTATTTCGGGACAGACGATTTTTCCTAAAGATTTACCGCTGAAGTTAAAAATTGTTACCTTTTAAAATAATTACTTCCTGACACCAACAAATTAATTACACAAGTTTTATATTTCAATATTTTATCATTGTAAGTAAAAATTCTAATACATGTAATTCCCTAAATTTTATTTGCTTCATCGTAGAAACCACGGCACAATAAATAAATTGTTAAGGTGGTTACAATGATTCTAAAACCGTTAAAAGATTTATTGTCGGCGTCCTACGCGGACAACAAAAGATTTGTCAGTGTCGGTTGACTTTGCGGGTAGCTTTTTAGTGGCTTTCTTTCGCCAACGCCCTCTACAAACTCGTCAAATTTACGTTTAGTTTGTTTATTTACAGCGAACGTTTATAAATTTTGCAATATGTCGTGGGTAAAGTAAGGTAAAGATCAATATTATCGCAGGTTCTTTTCATAGATATCCGTAGACTAATATAATGGTATTAAGAAATTTGTGAAAAAAGTGTAGAATATAACAGCAAGTGCGGTAGTTCATGTCGTTTGGTACAATAATTTAGTTGTAAATATGTCGTCACACACAACCTAAGATACTTTTACATGGAAATCCACTGCACATTTAAGGTATCGTTTACTATTTCGTTATTAATCTTGGAAAATTAAAACAAAAAAACCTATCTAAAACTCCGTTTTTATTTTGCCCCAACGACTGTTAACATAAAAGTCACAATTAGCTGTTAAGAGGCAATGACCCAGATGTTCTCGCGTGTTGCCAAGGATTTATTTCTTTTCAAATAATAGATAAAAAATTTTCTTAATTATGGGTAAACATTATTTTTACTTGGTGTTTTCTATTATTATTTTCATTTGTTATAAGGTTAATTTTACCTGAAATTTGAATATCTGTAATTGTTGAAGAAAATCATATGTTTTGTAACACAGGCCTGTGCTGGGCTAGTTCGCCAATGACGTGCCCTTTTTTTAATTTTTCAAAATGACTGCACGAGTCACCCGTTTCAATATATGCAGCGAATTTCATAATACACACACGCACACACACACACACACACACACACACACATATATATATATATATATATATATATATATATATATATATATATATATATATATATATATATATATATATTATAAAATTTAAAAAAAAAACACTCACCTCAAAGTCAACACTAAAGAACAACTCCAATCCACAATCATCAATATTATTCTCCTTTATCCAAACCAAAAAGAATTATAAAATTCAGGATCGATACTTTCAATATCTTTCATTACTAATTTCTTTCCAAGCATCCTTTTATAGAAAGGCATCGTAAATCCTGAGTAGATAAATCTACCATGGTATAAAGCCATAGCTATGAACCTGCCTATAAACTTGAAATAAGTTAAATGTTCAGGATTCACATACGAAGCAGGATTGATCTGCAAACTGTAGTTGTTTTTATTGGCATACTCGAACAGACAGTACATTGGGTTTAGTGCTTCGTGTGATACTAAAAAGAACCATTCCCTACTAACGCCACCATAGTCTAGACCTTCCTCTCCTTTAAACATTATATACAATCGTCTTCGAAGTTCGTAGGCAGGTAATCGCATTATTGTATGGAACGAGTCTTCGAATAATGTTTGCCTTGATACTTGAATTTTTATGTGACTTTGCAGAGCATTGCTTTGACACAAAAATCTAAAACAAATTATTAATTAATAAAAATAAAAGCGACTCACTAGCTGATGTCGATCATATACCAATTTACCGGATTCAACGCTAGGCAGCGCACACATCGGGTTTATAACTCCTAAATATGAATAAGAATATGATGAATAAAGTCCATTTTCTGCAAATAAATCAGTTAGAGGAAAAAACAATTGCAGATGTAACATAAGCAAAAATATATTTTTTGTGTCAATACATCATTTCTTGCAGTACTTAAACAGCAGAGAGTTCAAAGTTGAAGCAATGAAAAAAACATTAAACAAAATACATGTTAAAATTTCCAGAGGATCCGTGTCATTTCCCGCTTACCAAAATTAAAATGATTAATATTAATTAATATTTTGTTACCTGAACTGACTAATTTTCCATTTAAATGATCGCTCATAAGCCCTTGGAACACCGTAAGCTCCTTTAGGCCCTTTAGGAGCTCCAGGTCTTGGATCGTCAAATGTGGTTGTTTTTGTGTTATGATCCACAAAGTACCTAGTAAATAAAAATTAAATTTAAAAACGAAAAGTTGTATTTTGATACAGTAATGAATATTTAAAAAAACTGTAATAACCTTTAGGTAATATAAAATAACATTATAGTTAAAATGGTAAAAAATTGACAAAAATATGTTATAATAGTATCTAACCTTTTATTATCCTCTGTGTACCGAATTTCCCAGCCTGGTGGTAGTGGTAATTCGTCAATATCTCCGATCTCTTGTCCTTGCGTTCGAGGGTCCTCCCACTGCGTTGTTCGGTTCTTATTAAAAAAAAAAATAGTAAACTAGTATCTTTAAATCATTTCTATTAGTACAGTAGCAAAAATAAGTTATTTCTTAGTTTTAAGCTACTGAGCTTTGGGGGCAGATTCTAAGGTTTTAATAATTGACTGCCATTTATTTGCGTGTGCTAATTAGGCAATGTAATGTATCTTACATGAGAAATGTGTCATTACTCTGGAGTTCATCTCGTGAGTTACGTCGAGATGCATAGTATTTACAATTTTTTAAATATTTCGTACATGAATCAATCGGCAATACAAAAAGTGTTCCGTGTTCTAAATCCAAAAAGGATTATTCTTGCATTAACAAATAACTATGAACCTACGCGATATTAATTCATCCATCTAATCTTTTGATGGAAACGTGGAAAATTTCCCCACCATAGGAGCATGTTGTGCCGCTGTTAATGGTACAACATCACCGTCAGCGCGAGTCGATGCCTCGGTACGCGTATCTACATGGCCTTGCCGCGCCTATAAAATAGCGTTAGGCATGCTAGAACAGTTAATATCAGCCAATCGTTCGAACCGACAAGCAGACTAACAACCTGAGAGGTGAGTAAACCCAGCCAAGCAGATCACTCGATTCGACTTTGCCGGATTATATATATATATATATATATATATATATATATATATATATATATATATATATATATATATATAGAGAGAGAGAGAGAGAGAGAGAGAGAGAGAGAGAGGTATACGTTTGTAGATAAAAGGCTGATCGGCTAACTGAGCGAGAAAGATACTTCCTTTCTCTCTCTGACAAACATCAGCGTCGAGAGGGCGAACTGACTGCGGAACTATTGCTGGGAAATCTCTGGAGCTGTTTGAGCAGCAGGCCATCCCTCTCCAGTGCAGAACGAAGGGGATATTTGCGGACTCGTTTTGACCAGCATCTCGTCGTTGCGGTACTCACTAGACCTAGACCCACACATATAGATAGATAAGGAGGACCGTCTGTGGTTCCGTTCTTGACCAGCAGCCTGTCTCTGTCTGACGCACATCTAAAAGTATAATGCGGATCAATGCGACCAGTATGATAAGCTGAGACCGACATACCTACACTCGACAAGCGTATCGAGTACTTGATGCATAACCATGATAATGACGTTGGGCCGGCGAGGCCAAAACCAATTTGCGGACAGCCAAAGGAGCTTTCCATCGAGCCAGGGAAAGTGCGAACTACCATCACCACAGCCTACTGACTAAACCGTAAAGTTGCTCACCACTCGCTTTTTGAAATTAACTGCTACTCGCCGGAAGCAACGGATTCGTCATCATCTGCACTTTTCTTTACCAGCGCACGGGTAGCTTTCCGTTGACAGCTGACGACACATCGACCAGTGTACATAGTAGAGCCCGATAAATTTTACCACGAGACCGAATGTTGCTGAAAAAAAAATGGCTTACCTCACGAGACCGATCGATATTAAAACATTCCGGTGCGACTGGAACTATTGCTGGGAAATCTCTGGAGCTGTTTGAGGCCATTCCGGTGCGACTAAGGTTATTGCTAGGGAATGCTTGTAGCTGTTTGAAAAAGGGTACCGACCGGGGCAAGGCATTCTGGCATTCGTCGCGCTGCCACCTGCCATCCACGGTTCGCTTCCGTCGTAATCAATGGGCACACTTGGCATCGCTTCGATGACGTCACCGTACGGACCATTATCTGTCGTACGAACTCCGTTAGATTCCACGTGTCATTATCGCGGACACAAGCTTACGGCCTTTCTCCTCATTCGACATCCTTCATCTTCATTTAATTATATTTTGGTTAAGTCTTGTTTTTTTTTTCTTTTCCTCCATTCCTGCTCTTCAGGGTGTATCCAACAAAGGGCACCATCAGCTAATAGCGGACATGCGCATTGAGCCCTCGGTTGCCGTTTCTCCACTGTAACAAGTTGCTTGAGGCTCCGGCGGGCCCTTTATCACGTGAAAGCAAAGGTTGACCGTTGGATTACCGTCCGAAAGTCTGCAGACCGACAGAGAACTGATACTTCGCGCGCCGAAGCGACGAGAGAACATCAGGAGCGTTACAGATTAAACTGACATAAAAATTACAGAAAAACTATTAAAATTTTATTGCAAAAGATTTCTTGGTGAATTTTGATATGGGGAGATATATATGGTTGCGATGATAATTTGAAATAAGATATCGTCATTTTACTATTTTTGTTTACCATGGTAACCTCTAATAACTTTACTTTATTTGAATTTACCATCAAAAAAAAAAACATATAACTGCCAAATATTAAAGTCTAGCAGGAAGACTTTCTTCATAAACTTTTAACCGAGGCGTGTTTGAAACTCAACCTACAGTTAACATTTAATCTACAACGCGATACTTTGTTCGTCTATTTTTAAACACGCCCATTATCCAGAAAGGTGATATTAACTAAATATATCGAGGCTTGTTCGTTGTTCGGTAAGGGAGTCAAAGTCCATCATTCTGTTTTGGAATTTGTGGCCATTGGAATTTACTGTTATTTCTCAAACATAATTATTATTCTAGTATCTTTTTTAAATTATTTTTGTGAATTTATTCAGTATTATTCGACAGTAGCAACTCATCTATATTTAAATTATGTTACGGCGTGCAGCTAATGGACATAAGAAGAGAAGAAAACAATGGCAGCTCAGAAATTGACCAAGTGGTTTATTTACAGTAAGCGTTTAAAAAAAAAGTTTTGTGAACAAATGGAAATTTCATGTGAATGTTTTGTTGAATGATTTTTTACGATTTTAGAAAAGGCCTAACTTCAACAATAATGTCTCGAATCGCTTCGTTCAACTTTTGGTAATGACTCACCATCAGAAAAGACTGTTTACAATTGGTGTGTAGAATTTCTTCATGGTCGTGCTTCCGTCAGCAATGAATTTCGTGAAGGTCGACCAAAATTGGTTGTTGTTAGAAAAAACATCGATGTTGTGCGCAATATGATTAAAGAGGTTCAGCATGTGACTTCCCGTGAGATAGAGGCATCCTTACGCATATCGAATCCTTTCAAAACCATGTTTTTGTGGTACCAACTTAAGAGTGGAAAAAATGTTTTGAGAATTGGTTTGAACGCGTGCAAAAGTGTATAATTTTAAGAGCGAATATTCTGAGAAACAATAAAACGATTTGTAACATTTTTTTCTTTTATTGTTTTTGTAAAAACTTAAAAGATAGCCCTCAGAATACGAACTACTAAGATTGTTAAAACTCACTGATTTCTCAATTGAAGCGTGAAAAAGTTAAGATGGAAGTTATTTACAAAGTACCACTTAAAAAATGTATTTATTACTGATATATTTTGTAAATCTCTGAAAGACAATATTTTAAAAAAATAGTTTTTAACTACCTTGTGATTAACAAAATAGACTCTTCCTTCAGGTTGAACCCTTCTTTCCCATCCTGCTGGTAATGGACCTAGACCATCATCTTCTTCTACTGCAGCTGAAGGACCAGGAGTGGGCCCAGCTTGGTATTGTGGATACAAAAATCTTTGGTTGCCTAAACAAGTGTTTTAGATGAAAATTATATTTCATAGTTTTAGAGACACAATAATGACATATCTCAATCCAAATTAAATCATACTATTTGGCCTATTTTACAAATTAAATATTATTTGGGTATTTGTATATATTATGTGACTCGGACTCAAAATATTTTAAGGTAGACTCATTCTAATTTTGTTTTTCTTATATTCTGCGTTATAGTCTTAGTGTTTTACGGTATTTTCCCATGTGTAAATAGCTCTACCATAAATATTTTTAAGTTAGTCACCACTAAAAGATTAGTCATTTCATAACTAAATTACATACCTTGATGGACAACATTTTGCCTTTGTCCTTGCCACTGCTGATAGTGTTGTAACCTTTCTAAGTTTGGTCGCTGCCATGTTGTGGTCCGTGTATTATGGTCGACATAGTACACCCTACCTCTTGGATCCCTCCTCATTTCCCATCCTGCGGGAAGTGGCTGCGGTCTTTCCCAAGATGTTGACCTAAAATACAAACAAATAATGGTAAATAACTGTTATAAAAATGAAGAACGTACGAGGGGAGATATTTTATTCCGCTCCCCTACGGGGATAGAATAATAATAGGAAGTCGTTCAACTCAAAACAAACCTGGAAGAAATTCTATCTTAGGCTGACAGTAACCAAGTAGAAATTAAGGTTACAAAAACCCAGGGGGCAGTTTTTTCTGAAAAAGTTAGCGTTGCTGAACCCAACAGTTATGTCGGGGCACTCCATTCGTCTAGCATCATCACTCAATTTGCTGGGCGTTAATTTGGGAGCAAATATATCTTGACATGAACATGTTGCAAACATAGCAAAGAGAGCTTCTCAAGAGCGGGGAATATTATTTTCAACTAGGAAACTTTACATTCCACAACAACTATTAATTCTATACAAAGCTCAAATTTGACCAACGATGGAATGCTACTCCCATATTAAGACTCTGCTTCCAAACATACACTGCATTTATTGGGTTGTATTTAGAACAGAGCTGGTGCCTGATTGGAGACCCAGAACTGACCAACAACCTTGATTCAACGGAACATCGAAGAACGGTTGGCCACTTGAATCTATTCTAGTGTTTTCTAAACTGTTTGATGGATGTCTCACCTGTGCTATACCCATAAAAATAACTGGTCAAGTGCAAGTTATACTTGCGCAATTAGTGTTCCGTACGTTGATTGGTTTTAAGATAAAAAATTTTGTTATGGAGGTATAAAATGATCAGTGAATCACAAAACACACCCGAAATGTTTTCAACAAAATTTGTTTCCGATCTTTACCGAGATAAGGAGGGGCAGTGATTTTTCGCAAGTTTTAAAAAATAATACAAAGAAAAATGTATTTTTAACACATATTTTTACAAGCTTTCATTTGACACCCCACTCGGAGACCTATTAAATTTTTTTTTTTCACTCCGATTTCATCCCCCAAAACTAACCCCTTAAATCAAAATTTAACTTTCAAAACTACACGGCTCTGATGAGGCCATAAATTCCTATATCAATACCAAATTTCAACTTTCTATGTCAAATAGTTTCGGAGAAAATTGGGTGTAACAGACGGACGGACAGACACCGAAGTGTCTTATATCTTATAAGTGTTCCGTACGGGACAGTACAAATGTAATTGTGTAGATTTTATTTTATCATAACTCGATTTTATGAACAAAAAATATTTAAATTAATCCTGTCTCGAAAGTAAATGCAATAAAAACAATATATATAAATTATTTTAACTTTAGTAGTCACAGCTAAAATAACTGAATAAAATCACCTATTGTGTATATAACCTGCTATTAAAATTAACAAAATATAAGTGACAACACCGGTACACCATGCCAACAAGTTTTACTAGCAGACACCGTTCGAATTTCATCCGGTGTTTTTTACTCGTCCTTGCTGCGCTTATTTCAGTTTCTAATGGATCATTGATTCGGCGGGAAACGATGTTACAATTACTTTCCTTACCTTGTATTATGATCAACATAATATCGTCTTCCGTAGGTGTCATATCGCATTTCCCAACCAGGCGGTAAAGGTTCATCTTGTCTCTGGTCGTCCTGTTCGGCTTGTACGACTGAGCCGTTTGGCACTGTTGCAGGTGGTCCAATATTTTCTAAAATAATAAAAAAAAACGGTCAAGTGCAAGTCGGAGTTGCTCAATTAGGGTTCCGTACCGTGATTGCCGAAGCATTCTATGATATTCAGTAACATTTTTATCCTCAAAATAAGAATTACCAAGAATATATAAAAAGCGAGACATCTTTGTAGTAAAAGTTTAAAACATCTACCTAAATATGTGTTTGCATTTTCTGGAGAAATCGTATGATAAATAGTCTTGTCCCTGGAATTTTAATAGTGTATCTCTACGCATTTTGTTGACATAATGAAACTAATTTTGATACACACACCGTTACATTCTTATCCTAATCTCAAAAACATCTCAAAAATGGAAAAAAACTTGAAAATAGGTAAAAAAGTCTTCCAGTTGTAACACTAATATCATATTCCTTTTATATAAGGTCGCTTTTTTCGCCTGTATGTAGTTCAAGGAGCATTGCTTTTGAAGTGTTTTTTGAGATTATGAAAAAAATACAACATTGATCAATAAGGATATTGTAATCGGTTTTAGAACGTCAGAATATAAAAGAGATACAATATTAATGTTACACATAAAAGAGCTTTTTTACCTATTTTTCCATTTGTGGGGTATATTTTGAGGTTAAAAAAAATGTAACGTGGTGGGTTGGTATGAATATTGTAATTGGTTTAAGCAGGTCAAAATACAGAAGGAATATAATGTTGTAACTTGGTGTTACAGATACAAGACCTTTTTTACCTATTTTCAAATTTTATCCTATGCAACGTTATGGGTCGGTATGTGTACCAAAATCAGTTTCAGTATGTCAAAATGCATAGAGATACGCTATTAAAATTCTAGGTACAAGACAAGACTATTTATCATACGATTTCTTCAGAAAATGCAATGATTTCGTCATGTTTCCGCGGCTTTCTGGGTTAACGAGTGCTATTTCCAAGTAAGTCTGGGTACACATAACTCAAAACAATGTAATTTTTAGGTTACATCTTTGGACCAAAAATCACCTTTTTTCGATATTCCCCTTTATTTTATCCGTGATTGGCCAAATGCTTAAAGCAGTAATGTACTAAAAAGTATATGAGTATATTACTGATTGCATTGCAGTCGTGATAATTTCACTCCTTTTATACCTTATGGAGAATGTTCCAAAAATTTTTTCGAAATTTTCTCATCAGTACTCTTAGAAATAGGATGGGAGACCAACGATTTTTTTAAAAATAATATAAAGAAAAATTTGCGCGAGTATTATATATATATTGAACTCGTGTTTTCACAAGCTTTCATTTGACATCCCACTCAATTGATGATCTTGCAAACATTTTTTTTTTTGACTTCCTATTTAACCCCTCAAAACTAACCCCTCAAAATTTAACTTTCAAAACTACACAGCTCTGATTGGGCCATCAATTCTTATATTTGTGCCAAATTTAAACTTTCTATGTCAAATAGTTTCAGAGAACATCGGGTGTGATAGACAGACACCGAAGTAATCCCATAAGTGTTCCGTACGGAACACTAAAAATATATACTACCAGTTTTTGCGTAATAAATAAACAGATCAAAAAAATGTTCATTTTTGGCATCATTTTCAGATTCTGGTAGTTCCGGAGCGGCTTCGACAATTTTGATGAACTTTTCATTGTGATTTTCTGACATTTCGTCTACGATTATATAGAGCATCCTGAGAGATCTGTATTCTTTCAGATTAGATCATTAAATGAGCCAAGAGAGCACAAGCCATGACACAGACAATAGTCAGTTTTCGTGTTCTGATTCATTCGATGTTTCATCACGAAAAGTATGAAAGAAAGGTAAATCGTAGGTAAAACGTACAAGTCAGTCTAATTTAACACGGTATGACCCTAAGACATAACATCTAATATATATTGTCAAACATTCTTAACACAAACCAAACGAAATGTTTCAAGATATGATTTAAAAGAACTAAACTTGATGTTATTCAGCATTTCTAATCATTAAAATTAGGGCAATTACATTACAGAAATATTACAATAAGAATAATAAGATCAAAATTAAGATGTTTGGTTGCAGGGCAGATATCAAAAAATACAAACATGCTCGCCAGACTACCTAACTCAATGAATATAGTGAATATTGAAAAAAATTAATAATGAAATGAGTTGATGATAGACACACTTTTTCCAGTTTTATATTTCCTGATTTTCTACTCTGTATAAAATTCCAAAATTATTTTGTGTAATAAAGGTACTTCACCTATAAAAATCTAAAAAAAATCATTCCAAAGCTGAAAAGCTTTTCAAAATACGTCGAGCCTTCTCGGTTATATAAGCGTTCAATTAGACGCAAACAATATAATTTATTAATTTATTTTTTGACAAGCAGTTAACTTCCTACAATTCAAGCAAATATAGTGCAGTAAAAAAAGCATATGGAATTGCACAGTTTAAATAGAGCAATATTATGATTTTGTCCTTTCTGGGAATCACCAAGAGCATTGTCCTCGAAAAACTTGTGCTCTTTTGTCTATAAACAATTGAAAATTGTAAAACGCGTTTTTTGAGCTTAAAATACGAATAACTCCGGTTATAGATGTCGGATCGAGACAGAAAAAACCAAACTCTTCATAATGAAATTTCTCACAAATCCTCGTTAGTTTTAAGTCGCTCAAGCGCGTACATAACCTACAAAATTGAAAAAAACGACAAAAAACTGTTTTTTATTCATTTTATTGCAAAATTGAATTTGTTGTTTAAAATTTGAATTGCCCGCCATTTTATGCCAGTTAGTCTAAAATGGATCCTTTTTTCCAAATTTAGATCTTCGCTAGCTTTCTGATGCTATCAAAAAAAAAATTTTTTGGAGTCATTTTCACAGTTTTTTTTTGTTTATTAATCAAATAACAACAAATGCGTTTTTTTGGTCAATGTGAAAGAAAAAAAAATTGAAAATTTTTTTATCACATCTGGTAGGAATCGCGAGACATTTATTTAAAAATAAAAAAATTTCATTTTCATAGCATCTAACTCAAATTTCTTTACATATATCTTTTTTTTTCATCTCTCTAGAACGCTCGTACCAATTATGAGTATTCTCCACCTTCAGAAACAATGGCGCCACTGGCCATTTTTTACAAAACTGACAAATAGTATTTTTAAAAAAAAATTGAAATATTAGAAAAAACTACTAGGTTTAGGTATATAACATTATTAATAAAAAAAGTTATAAAATTTTACGCAGAATTTAAAAATAAATTAGAAAATAGGATGTTCCATTTAAAAAAAAAAACATATGTTATATCAGCCACACTTTTTTGAAGTACCCTGTATACTCAAAAATAACCTAATCTGTGCACCTAAACATTCCATAAAACTATTGTATTTAACACTTTTTCGTCATTCCCGAAACAAATGAGATAATGAACTTTACTCTATCGTTGACTCACCCTGTACAATAAAATGAAAAAAAAAAAAGATTTTTGCCTATTTTTCAATTTTGTAGGTTATGTACACATTTGAGCGATTTAAAACCAACAAAGATTTGTTGAAAATTTCATTCCGAAGAGTTTAGTTTTTCGTTTGTCTCGATCCGACTTATATAATCGGAGTTATTCACATTTTAAGCTCAAGGAACGCTTTTTGAAAACTTGTTTATAAACAAAAGAGCACAAGTTTTTCGAGGTCTAAAACTCAGGACAATACTCCTGGTGATACCCTAGAGAAGATAAAATCATAATATTGCTGTATCTAAACTATGCCTATCTCATCATTATTTTTTTTACTGCACTAATAGTACAGTGACTAAACACAGTTTATCTTATTAATGAGGTATTAAATTGCTAGTGTTTTTAGTAGTGTACCAAAAACCTATGTAAATTCGTTCAAAATAAAAAAAAAAACAGCCAAGTACAAGTCAGATTTGCACGATTAGTGTTCCGTACCGTGATTGATGAAGTATTCTATGAAATTCAGTCACACATTCATCTTCAATATAAGAATTTTTAAAACAAATATTTACTACCTAAATGTTTATTTAATTATAAACAAATAAAATAAAATTATTTTGTCTCAGTACCTATCCGTTGGTCACCAGTCATCATGGAAATTTATTTTATCTGTGAGTGGCCAAATGCTTAAAGCAGTAAAGTACTGAAAAGTATATGAGTATATTACTGATTGTATCAAATACGTATTGATATTTCATAGCTCTTAGTCCTGGTTAAATTCACAACTTTCCACAAAAAAATCTCCACTATATTGTCAAGTCAAATAGGTTTTTTTTTTTATACCCGATAAATTATCAAATGTAATGCACTTGTAATAATTTTCGCTCAATCTACGCTTTATGAAGAATATTTTTTGATCACTGATTGACTGAATTTTCATAGATAGATAGATAGTGGGGAACAATGATTTTTGGCCACAACAATATAAAAAAAATTGCGAGTATTGCATTATATACATTTTTGAACTCGTATTTTCACAAGCTTTCATTTGACATCCTCTCGATGACCTGGCAAAAAAAAAGTTCACTTCTGATATCACCACCCCCCCCCCCCCAAAATTAACCCAAACTCCCTAAAACTCAAAATTTAACTTTCAAAACTACGCGGCCCTGCTTGGGCCATCAATTCCTATATTTGTGCCAAACTTCAACCTTCTATGTCAAATAGTTTCGGAGGAAATCGGGTGTGACAGACTCCGAAGTGATCCCATAAGTGTTCCATATGGAACACTAAAAAAAAATGTATTTTTAAATTATTCAACGGCATAAAGGGGGGAAATCTGTTTTTGTTGTGTAGGATTTATTAATTCACAAGTTATTTTGTATTTTCTTTAAAAAAAGTCAGCATTATCATCTGGTTAGTTTTGGGTGCAAGATTCACCAGATTGTTGACAGTTAATTCACATCAAAGTTTCTATTTTTACCGACAGGGTAACAAAAATCACAGAGTAATACAAAGACTTTTTTCGGGATACATTTTCTGACGATCTCCACCGTTCATTAGTTAGCCAATAATAATAAAGACGTGCTCCGACACATTTAATCACAGAAGAATCTTTGGACTAATCTCATTTTGAACTACATATTTTGGAATATATAACAATTTTAGAACAAAGAATATTATCAATATGAGAGATTTCTGGAAGTACAATCGGTATGTGTAGTGAGGTGAAGAATTTAAAAGAAATGAATTTTATTTGCATTACTAATCTTTTCATGGAAATAGACGAACTCTCAGAACACATAAACAACAGCTTACAAACAATAACAACAGAAATATGCATCAAACATAAAGAAAAGGGTAGCAAAATTACTAACAACACAAAAAAGTTAATAAAAAATAAGAAGAGAATTACATCGATATGCTGAAAACTATAGAGCACTTAACAAGGAAATAAACAGGAACATCGGAAATGATCAACGAGATTACAATACAGACCTTGTTAAGAATACCATTACAAATAACAAAAATATGAGGATTTTAAAAACAAAATTATCGAGACAAAGGACAAAAATAGCAAAACTTAAAGACAGACAAGGTATAACAATAACCAATAAAAACGAGATGGTAACTGTAATGCAAGAATTTTATGAACAACTATATAGCTCAAAATCCCAAGACAATTATTACACCAGTTCTAAAATAAAAAATGTAGGTTCAGAGAAAATCCCTAAAATAGATAATCACGAACTAACAGCAGCTCTCCAGCACATGAAAACCAATAGAAGCCCGGGTGAAGATCGTATTACTACAGAAATGTTAAAAACGGGAGGAGAGAACTTAAGAGAAAGTGTAAAGATATTACTAAACAAGTGCCTATTACTGGGTAAAGTACCGAAAAAATGGGAAAATGCTGAGGTTGTTATATGGAAAAAAGGCGATAAAGACAAAATAGAAAATTATCGCCCAAATAGTTTACTGTCCCATTTATATAAGTTACTTACAAAAATAACAACTAATAAATTGACGCACCAGATGGATTTCAAAAGATTCAGCAAAATAGACCACCTACAGACACTACGTACGCTCATTGAGAAAGCCACATAATATACTCTTACACTTGGCTTTTGTAGAATACCAAAAAGCCTTTGACTGTATAGAAATGTGGGCAGTTTTAAGAGCCGTAGATAACGCTAGGATAGACACCAGATACTCAACTCTTATTAAATATATCTATGACAATGCATACATACTAGTAAATGAAGACATGAAGACCCCAAAAATACCCATAAAAAGAGTTAAGAAGAGACGATCTCGCCAAAAACTGTTCACACTGGCAAAATAAGGGAATTAACATAGACGGAACACGACTTAATCATCTACGATTTGCAGACGACATCGTTCTAATCGTTACTACACACCCAATGAATTAACAACCATGTTGGAAGAACTGCATCATGCATAGTCACGAGTCGGACTGGAAATGAACCTAAGCAAGACAAAGATAATGAGCCCAGAGCAAATAATGATTACCATCGAAAATCGCCCATTAGAGAACATATCCGAATACATAAACCTCAGACAAAAAATACTACTAGGAAAGAACCAAACAACAGAAATTTCTCAAAGAGTGGATCTTGGTTGGGCAGTTTTTGGTAAACTCGGGTTTATTTTCAAATCACGAATAATTCCTATAAATGTCAAAAGGAAAACGTACGAGTCGTGTGTACTGCCAGTTCTCACGTATGGTTTTAACATGATGTCGCTAATACGAAAATCGATGAACAGATTTGAAGTGGCGCAGCGTGCAACGGAGAGAGCTATGCTTGGAGTGAGTTTGAGAGATAGAATCCTAAATGAGGAAATCCAGAGAAGAACACGGCTGGCGGATGCTCTGGAAAGAGCGGCTCAACTAAAGTGGAGATAGGCTGGCCACGTAGCGAGAGAGAACAACGTCAGATGGGCCTACAAGCTTACAGTAGGGCGCCCAAGGGAGAGTATGAGGAGCGTGGGAAGACCTCAAAGAACCTGGCGAGACGACATCCAGAATATCGCAGGAAACAATTGGAACAGGACGGCTCTAGCCAGTGAAAGATAGAAAGATTTGGAAGAGGCCCACGTCTAGGAGTGGATGAGATCAGGCTAAAAAGAAGAAGAAGAACCTTTTCATGACACAAGTTAGAGCGATAAGGATTTGTAGAGAGAGGTTTTCATAAACGTTGGAGCCTATTTCTTTTGCAAAACAATGTAAAATAAGTTATAAAATTGGTTAATAATCTTGTATAAATTTGAGAAAGTATTTAAAGTTATAATCTAAAAATATCACTTATATCAACTCCTTAGTGTTATTAAATAAATGCTTAATAAGAATAAGAATTTTCTAGGATAATACTCACTTAACATCTCTCAATCACAAGGTCACTGCTATATTGCAGGAAAAATTCTGTTTCTAACAATTGAATTGCGAATATATCAGTTTCAATAGAAGTTGAGTGATTGAAAATTTGGTAACATATGGAAATCAATTGGTTGAAACAGAAAATGTCCTTATTTACATTAGAAAACACTTTAATCTACGGCAAAACAGACTAAATCTGTACCAAAATCGGCAATGCTAAATATTTTTTCCTTTTACATGTTAAAATTTTTTAATTTCTAATATAAAATATGCCATAATGTTTAAGTTATATTGGCAAAATCAATGATCTTTGTGTTTTTTGATGTATCAATATTTATCTAAGGATTTATCAGACTTTCAACGTCACATTTTGACGAACTTATCAGGTCTTTGTTATAAAAAAAACTTTATCAAAAGTGGCATAAATAAATGCACGATAAATTCACCATGTACGTAAACTATTTCTGGAACATCAGGTAAGATAAGTGTTATCTTGTAGAATTAACTCGCCTTATTAAGATAAGTTTTGTTATGAGGCCAGTTTTTTAAATAAATAATAATATAATTATTATATTATAATTATATAATATATTTCTCTAAATTATTTTTCAGCTTTTCAGTATTCTGTTATTCCCTCCTATTTACATCTTTCATAGTTATCTTCTCTTAAAAGTATTAGTCTGTATTAAAAATGGTAAAAAATACTGATATCTATGTGCCATCTTTATACTTGAAGATTAGGAAACTCATCATAAAATTTTACAGCTTGCATTTTTAATTTTTTTTAGAACACTAAATAGCATTTATTTAAACAGAAAATAAATAGCATTTATTTAAACAGAAAATACATAAAACAAATGTTCTTTCTTACCATGAGGAATATTGTTATTACTGGGCGATGTCGGTAGAGAGGCTACATTTTGAGGAGCAAGAGCGTTTGGTTGAACGGGTGGTGGAGGCGGCGCTGGTCTTTCCGGTCGCACAGGCCTTTCAGAGTTTGTATTTGAAGATGTAGGAGCAGCATTTTCAGTTCCTGAATGTCTAGGTTTAATTCTAATACCTGAAATATCATAATTAGATATTAGGGATGACAAGGCATTAAAACTGACGAAAGTATGCTAAAAGTCAAGATATAAAAAAGATCTATATGAGCAGTGCATAAATATGGTTAGTTTTTTTTTAAACAACAAATTTAGTCAAGAAGCTAGAATCACATCATCTAAAATATCAACCCAAACAAACTAGTTCAAATTAGGTCAAATAACAGTTCAGTTTTATCTCTATAACCTAGAAACAGTCATTATCTATGCCCCTTTAAGGGCAAGGCCACTCCAGATCCCAGAAAAAAAGGTTAATTTCGGAAATTTTTTCAAGAATATAATAAAAGCAGTCGAAAATTTATTTGAAGTACTTTATTAAACAAATATTTAGGTGCACATCTTTTTAATTTAAAATAGCTGCTTCAGAATCCAAGACGACAAGGCAGCACCTTTTATGCGAGGCCTGAAAGGGGCGAAACGATTGCTCCCGTAGATCTCAACCTAGAACAAAAAAAACCAAAAATTTTCATTAATATATGTCAAAAACTAGTGGATAACGTACGGAAATTTGAAAATATTGTTTTTTCGAAAAACATTTGAAAAAAATGTTCATTTTTCATCCAAAAATTTCACCAAAAATTGTTTATAAAAAAGGAAGTTTATAACTTATCGCAAAATCCGTACGCTACTAGTTTTTGACATATATTAATGACAATTTTTTGTTTTTTTTTTTGTTCTAGGTTGAAATCTACGGAAGCAATATTTCTCTCATTTCAAGCCTTGCATAAAAGGTGCCTTGTCGTCTTGGATTCTGAAGCGGCCATTTTGAATTAAAAATTAGCAGTGAAGGGCCACCCGTACTCTACATAAGGAAGGTTAGAGTGAGCGACAAATTGCATAAAAACAAGGTATTTTAAATAAACGCGTACACTATACCATTTTTAGTAAACAAGTAAAGGCAAAAAATATGGTCGGACTCAAGTCAGAACAGAATGTGAAGATCGTTTTATCACAGTGATGTCTAAACGCAATCTATGCTAACTGCTTCTCAAATTACCACTGCTTGAAATGAAACTCTTGTTGAACCAGTCTCGACTACCGGTGTTGAGAGACAATTGCTATCTGCCAGCCTAAATGGATGCATAGCTATCAGGGCACCTAAACTAACAATCAGACAAAAGCAATGAGCGAAGTATAGAAACTTGACGATAAACGAACGGAAGAAAATCCTTCAGATTGACAAATTTACATTCCAAATTTTTGGAACTAAAACGAGAATATTTGTCCGCTGTTGAACTAACAAAACAGATTCAAAGGTTACTATTAAGTTAAAGATTAAGCATAGAGGTGGCAGTGTTATGGTTTTGGGGATGTTTTAGTGAAAGCAAGCCAGGAAGTTTGATGAACATAGACGGAAAATTAAATTAAGCATACTTGAAAATCATCCAAAAGCACGCCATTCCATTTGGGCCAAATATAATTAAGTGCAATTTTATCTTTCACTCCTCAAAACTATGTCAAACATATCTTAACGGAAAAAAAAAAAAAGAAAAACTAATTTATGACTGATTTTGTAGAAACCACCTTAGTATAAAAAAAGCCTCAATTCATTTTGTATTTACAATTTTAATTAAAAATTCCTTAGTGCTTCAAAACAGTAAATGTTTGAACATAACTTTTTCCTACATTTTTTTTTATTAAATAGGCTACCTTATACACTCGCGGTCATAGAAATTGCATCACCTATTATTTTCGAATTTTTAATTCTAAACGTTGGTATAATTGAACGGTATTGTTTTTGTTTACTTATTACGATTAGAGCAAACTCAAAAAATGACTCTCAGTTTAGTTTTAATTACTGAAACGCCTAGTAAAACATATTATTATATATTATGAATTTTAAACAACTTTCTTCAACAGAAAAATTTTAAATTGTAACATTTACTGAAGAAGAGTTTTCTTCAAGAGAAATAGCGAAGAGGATAAAGTACCACCAATCAACTGTGGTAAGAGTTTTAAAGAAAAATCTTTCTCGGGGCAGCACAGAGCGGAAGAAAGGTACTGGGAGGAAAAGAAAGACAGATGAGCGATTAGACCGCTTGATGATGCGATTATCTTTAGAAGATCGCATCAAAACTGCAAAGGAAATATCAAAGGATCTAGCGGATTAGCAATTCTCTAATATAAGTTGACACATTGTTGACAGAAGGTTAAGGGAAATATATTTATGGGCATAAAAATCAGCCAAAGAACCATTTCTCAATAAAAAAAAATGAAGGAATCACGTCTGAATGGGGTGAAACAATATGAAAATTGGACAAGACTGGAGAAAAGTGCTGTTTTCACGCGAAAGTAAATTAACATCTTTAGTTCTGATGGTGCTCTCTATGTACAAATGAAAGATTTTACGAATCCTGCGCATTAAAAACAGTGAAAGATGCGGTAAGTGTAATAATCTAGGGATGTTTTTCCTACTTTGGGATAGACCAAATAAACTTTATACATAGAACTGTTAATGCAGAAAAATATAACAAAAAATCCATAAGACCATCTTTCAAACTATACGTGTCAAAATTTCGTAACATTTCGACAATTAGTTTACAAGTTACAGTGGTTTTAGTGACTTTTGATATTTTCAAAACAATGGAAAAAATCGAATTTCGTGTGTTGATTAAACACTGTTTTTTGATGGAAAAAAATACCGTTCAAACAGAGCAATGGCTTAATAAGTGTTCCGGGGACTCTGCCCCTGGAAAATCACTCATCATTTACTGGTATGCTGAATTTAAACGCAGTCGTACAGATGATGCTAAACGCTCTAGACGCCCAAATAAGGTGGTTACACGGGAAAATATCAAAAAAATCCACAAAATTGTTTTGGACGACCGTAAAGTGAAATTGCGTGAGATAGCTGACACCCTAAAGATATCAAAAGAACGTGTTAGTTATATTTTGCATGAACATTTGGGCATGAAACAGCTCTATTTGAAATAGGTACCGCGTTTGTTTACAGTGGATCAAAAACAACAACGTGTTGATGATTCTGAGCGCTGTTTGGACCTGTTTAAGCGCAATAAAAAGGATTTTTTCACGCGATATGTGACAATGGATAAAAACATGGATCCACCACTACATACCGGAACCAAATCCGCAGTGAGCTGAGTGGACAGCAGCTGGTGAAAGCGGCCCGAAGGAACCAAAGACACAACAGTCGGCTGGGAAGGTTTTGGCCTCTGTATTTTGAGATGCGCGTGGAATAATTTTCATCGACTATGCTGAGAAGGGAAAAACCATCAATAGCGAATATTATAAAATTATTTATTGGTGAGTTTGAAAGCAGAAATCGCAAAGAAACGGCCCCAAATGAACAAGAAAAAAGTGCTCTTTCATCAAGACAATGCACTGTGTCACAAGTCAATTGTTATGATAGCAAAATTGCATGAATTGAAGTTCGAATTACTTCCTCATCCACCGTATTCTCCAGATTTGGCCCCAGCGACTATTATCTATTCACAGACCTCAAAAAAAATGCTCGCGGGAAAGAGATGTGGTTCCAGTGAGGAAGTTATCGCCGAAACTGAGGCCTATTTTTACGGCAAAGACAAATCCTTCTACAAGAAAGGTATAGAAACGTTAGAAAAGCGTTGGACGGATTATATCGCTCTTGAAGGAGGATATATTGATGAATAAAGTCGAATTTTGCAAAAAAAAAATGTGTTTGAAATAGCTAGATCAAAAACTTTTCAGTCCACGTGTTAACATTTTGGAAGAGAGTTTGATTCCCTCAAAGAGAAACCATCATTCACATTGTGAATACTTCGGTTTTCAAGATAATTCTGTTCATAACACAGATAATCTGTGCGCACTCATATTGACTGAAAAAATGTTACCACCATAAAGTTTTGCATTTTTATTTTCTGTATGGTTATATTTTTGGAGCCCCGATTTAAACCTCATAGAGAACTTGTGGATGATTATTACGAAAAAATGTATGCAGCTAGGCGTAAAAGTAAAGATTAGCTAAAGCAAACATTGAGAATGTGTGAAATCAAGAGATCAGTGATGAAAAAAAAAATTTGACTCGATGCCAACCCGAATTGCATCAGTGATAAAGGCCAAAGGTGGCTCAATGAAATATTAGACGAGGCAAAAAAGGTTTAAAACATCTTTTTTAGTTCCATGAAAAATGGAAGTATTTTCTTAATCACCATCAAACACATTAGAGATTTATTTTTTTGCCTCCAATAGATGTTATTTATAGTTTTTCTTTTCACATCTTTTGTTAAAATCATCAGACGTAATAATCAATTTTCAGTTTTGGAAAAATGTCATTTTCATTAAGTGATACAATTACTATGACCGCGACTGTACATGCACAACTGTAACAACTTCCGTTTATTTATTCCAATACATGTTGCACTTACCATTGAGGACAGTATGTGAAGGAACATCATGATTACCTTGAGCCACAGAGTTAGAGCTAGCGCGCCTACCTAATACATCTCTTCTTCTAGTATTACTAGTTGAAACATCTATGTGCAGACCTTTGAAGAGGCACATAAGTTCTCCAACTTTTACCGGAGAATCAGATTGTTTATTGTTCATTAAATCCAATGTAACATCTAACATATCCCTTTAAATTAAAAAAAAATATATGGGTCATATCAAAAATAAGAAATACGTCATAGTCAGCCTCGTATGTCGCCGATTAACGCATTTCATAAACAATACCTAAAACCGGAAACGTTGACTAGTATTAATTACTAATACTTAGTTGATGTAATATAAGACACGCAGTCTACTTGGAATGTTTGCTATGGGATATTTCCTATTTGAACTTTATGTATTAGTACCATAAATCGCTTAAGAAAAGCAGGAGAAAAAACCTAAAAACTATGGTAATATGATATAGTATATTACAGAATAGTATATTACTATATTCAAAAATTAAAGGAACTAATTTTCTAAAAACTACACGCGCTACTGTTAGCTATTAAAGTATTTGTTTTTCTTTTTACGTTATAGCCCAGTGGCCAGAGGTTTTGACCTCTCATAAAATATTAACAGGCTGCGTTTTGGCACACAATAGTTTTCGGACGTAGAATACGATAAAAAAAAACTTTGCTAAACTTTGATGTACGCTAAACCCACAAAATCCAAAATAAAATTAAAAATTCGGTTTTTCGGTAATATCTCCGAAAAATAAAAAAGATATCGAAAAACTAATAGTACCACGTGAAAAAGAGGGAAATTTTACAAAAAAAAAAGTATATAGATTTTCTTTCCAGATTTTTTTTATTAATTAGCCTGAGAATTTATTAAAAATTCGGGTAGGTGATTCAAAAATGTAGCGCACCAAACAGATTAATTTGAAAGTCTACGCGCACCGCTTGAAGGTTAATCGATATTACTTGTTTTCAGAGTGTAAACAATTTAATTCAAATTAAAAGATAGCTTTTTGAAGAGGAGACATTTAGCTTTCCGATGATACTAATAGTTTTTAATTTTGTTGCTTTATAATTTGTAAAACTTAAAACGATATTTTTGTTTGCATGATTTTAACGGGCATACAGTAAATTACAAATATTTAATAAAATATACTATTGAAAAAAATCCTTGTGGATATATAATTATTATATCATAAGTTTCAATATAAGCATAATTAAAAATACCCACAATGTCTGTGTTATTTAAAAATTTAGGAGTTTTAAAATATGAAAATTTCCCTGCTGTAGTGCGCCGCCAGCAAATTTACGGTCAAAGTACGAAACGGTTAAAAAAAGTCGGACAATTTTTTTTAGTTACAGTTAAAAGTATACTTGGTATTAGAAAATCATTAAAAGCTTTAAAAAACTTTCCCTTTTTTTGTAATTTTGCTCTTAAAAAAGTGTTCATGATAAACGTATTTTTTGCTTATCATTAATCATACAACTTAAAAACTTAAAATAAAAAACTATTTAAAGGTGGAAAATGAAAGATGTCTAAGCTTTAAGTATAAAGTATTTATATTTCATTGAAACATCCAGGTACAAAGAAAACAGTTACTGAAAACGAAAAAATTCTAAATTATTCGAAGGAATTTTGTTAATAGAGTTTGGATCCGCCATTTCCAATTTTTCAATCTATCATCGGATTCTTAATCAACACCCCGAGAAACCCCTTAGTAGCAAATTTCAAAATATTTAGCGGTATAGCGTCAATTTAATCCTAAATTAGGTTGGAAGCATGATTCCCACTACAAGTGAAGGGGTTAAACCAGTCATTTTACTTTAAACATTTTTTTAAATTACAATAAAACTAAAAAATAATCTATGTATGTTCTTTCATGTGGTGCTATTAGTTTTTCGATATCTTTTTTAGTTTTCGAGATATTTGCGAAAAACCGAATTTTTCATTTTATTGTCGATTTTGTAGGCTTAGCGTAAACTTTAGAGCAGCAATTTTTTATCGTATTCTACTTCCAAAAAACTACTTTTATGCCAAAATGCAGCCTGTTAACATTTAATGAGAGGTTTTCGTCAAAATTTGCCTAAGATGACTGGGCTAGTTAGTAGAACTGACAGTAATTTTCTGGACGTTTGCTTTATGAGGTTAGAAATAAAAATATATTTTGTAATTATGAAAACTTCTAGACAACTTCGTAAATTAATAACGTTATTGAACAAAGAGGTTACATTAACCATTGTCTTAAAAATGAAGTTTCTCGTCCCGATACAATTTTCTCCAACCTAAAATTACCACTCCATGGACACCATTTCGAACCTTTAGAAGTCATAAAAAATAATTTGGTGGTCGTTTTGAAAGCAATATTTAAAATCCAGTATCAGTCTTTTAAAGATTGGAAAAAATGTTGCAACGGGAAAAGAATACTTTAAAGGGATTGAACAGATGTGGATGAAGAAATTAATAGTTTATGCCGTATTCAGGTCCCTTAATTTTTGAATACAATGGTATATATTATGAGTAGACTGTAATAATAATAATAAAAGTATAAAACAATGATGGCCGACTAATTAAAAAAGCCCCAAAATTAAGGTTGCAGGTCCTCTCTATAAAGGAAATATTCAGGAAAAAAAGCAAGGCAACATTGCAATAGATCTGAATATACTAGTCATTATAAGTAGTTTTAGGTAGCCAGATTAAGTTAAATACAATAGTATAGTCAAAGAAGTTTATTAAAAAACAATTAATAATCACTTCTCGGAAGGACACTCAATATATTATTCAAATTCTATGGAATTTAGAGTATCAAACAGTAATTTTATTCTGTGAAATTTGCAAATAGCTACTGAAAATATTTTGATTACTTCATGATGCAGCATACTAAAATTATAACCAAATTTAATATATATGATTCTTGGGATTAGACCGTATGAAATTGAAGTAACTTTCCGACATTTTACCTAGGATTCCCCGAGGCAATCGCGATTTTTCAATAACCAGAACCCTGAGAGCTTCCATGTTTAAAAACCGGCCAAAGTGCAAGTCGGACTTGCGCAATTAGTGTTCCGTACCGTAATTTGAAGTATTCTATGAAATTCAATCACACATTTATCTTCAATATAAGACTTACCAAGAATACCAGGTGCACAAGTATGAAATGCGGATTTCAGACAACAGAAGGTGCACCAATGCAGTTTGTGCTATAAAGATTTGACCCTGCGCCATTTTGTTGTGTCATCGACAAGTGTCAGACGCGCACGAGTTATAAATTGGAAGTGTGTGCATACCGTTGTGTTGTGTTCAATATGTCGAAATTTATACCGAAGAAAGAGTATTCGCGGACAGCATTAATTTTTTGTTTTCATTTGAAGAAAACTGCTGTTGAATCATACCGATTACTTCGAGAAGCTTATAGTGAACATGCTCCATCGCAAGATACGTGTGAGCGATGGTTTCGGCATTTCAAAAGTGGCGACTTCGATGTTGCAGACAAGGAACGTGGAAAACCGCCAAAAAAATACGAAGATGTGGAATTGCAAGCATTGTTGGACGAAGATGATTCGCAAACACAAAAACAACTCGCTGAGCAATTGGGCGTTAGTCAACAAGCTGTTTCCAATCGGCTACGAGAGACTCAGAAGACCGGTAGATGGGTACCACATGAGTGTGACATTTTGCTTGCTCGGTACAAAAGGAAGTCGTTTTTGCATCGTATAGTTACAGGGGATGAAATGTGGATTTATTTTGAGAATCCCAAGCGCAAAAAATTATGGGTACATCCAGGCGAACCATCCAGACCGAATCGCTTTGGCAGAAAAACGATGCTCTGTGTTTGGTGGGACCGGAGGGGCGTGATCTATTATGAGCTGTTAAAACCTGGGGAAACGGTTAATACTAAACGTTACCAACAACAATTGACCGATTTGAACCGTTCGCTGCTTGAAAAAAGGCCAGAATACCGAAAGAGGCAACACAAAGTCATTTTTCTTCATGACAATGCTCCACCATATACGTCAAAACCAGTTTGCGACACGTTGGAAGCACTCAGCTGGGAAGTTCTACCCCATGCGGCTTATTCACCAGGCTTGGCTCCTTCCGATTACCACTTGTTTGCATCGATGGGTCAAGCACTTGCTGAGCTTCGTACGAAGATGTGAAAAAATGGCTCGCTGAATGGTTCGAAGCAAAAGAGGAAGATTTTTAGTGGCGTGGTATTCACAAATTGCTCGAAAGGTGGGAAAAATGTATAACAAGCGATGGAGCATACTTTGAATAAAGCACTTTTTATCATTCTTCCGAATTTAACATGTTTTTTTAGAAAAAAAATCCGCATTTCATACTTGTACACCTGGTATATAAAAAGCGAGACATCTTTGTAGTAAAAGTTTGAAACAAATATTTATTACCTAATTAATTATAAACAAATAAAATAAAATTATTTTGTTTCAGTAGCTGGTCACCAGTCATCGCAAAAATTTATTTTATCTGTAAATGGCCAAATGCTTAAAGCAGTAATGTACTGAAAAATATATGAGTATGTTATTGATTGCACCGAATACGAAACGTGTATGTACTGATACTTCACAGCTGTTAGTTCCGGTTAAATTCACAACTTTCCACGAAAAAAATCTCTACCATATTGTCAAGTAAAATATATTTTTTATATCGGATAAATTATCAAAGGTAATGCACTCATGATAATTTTCGCTTATGGAGACTATTCCAGAATTTTTTTCAAAATTTTTTGAGATAAGATGGGGGACAGCGATTTTAGTATTACGTCAAATATATTTTTGAACTCTTTCACAAGCTTTCATTTGACACCCCACTCGATGACCTTGCAAAAAAATGTTACTTGCAAGGTCAAAATTTAATTTTCAAAATTACCGGCTCGATTGGGCCGTCAATTCCTATATTTGTGACAAATTTCAGCTTTCTATGTCAAATAGTTTCGGAGAAAATCGCGTGTGGCAGACAGATACCAAAATGATCCCATAAGTGTTCCACAAGGAACACTAAAATTTAATTTTCTTGTTCTTCCAAGCATTCTTGGTTAAACTGGCTGATTTTCAGAGGCCCTAGCTCACAAATTAGCTACAACATGAAAGTCGTCTGAATTTTCTATATGACATATATATATAGGATATATACAACATATAATATCGTATATATATATATATCTATATGATATATATATATTATATATATATATATATATATATATATATATATATATATATATATATATATATATATATATATATATATATATATATATATATATATTTATATCAAGGATTTTCTACAGCTGACGCTGTCTTCCTTCTCTCAGCCTTTGATTCCATCCGTTTCTATCTTCCCAGTCTCCATCTGTTAGACCCTTGTCCTCCACGATCGTCTGGGTCTTCCTCTTTTTCTTCTCCCTATAGGGCTCCACTCCGTTATTTTCTTTATCCACACCACATCTTCGCCCCGTCTTATGTGTCCATACCATTTTAATCGTTTTTCTTCAATGGTGTTTATTGCGTTCTCTTTGATGTTCATTCTGCTTCTTATTTCTTCATTTATTATTCTCTCCATACGTGTCACTCTACAACATCTTCTCCAATACTCCATCTCTACCGCGTTAATTTTAGATTTATTTCTTTTGTTGATCGTCCATGTTTCTGGCCCGTATGTCATTATGCTTTGTATTATTGATTTATATGTGCATGTTTTGTTTCTCTTTGTAATGTGTTTGTCCCACAGGATCGAATTTAATTGTCTTATGCATGTCCGCGTTTGTCCTAATCTAGCTTTGATCTCTTCTTCTGATGTTGCGTTTTTTGAAATGATGGTTCCTAAATATTTAAATCTATCGGTTCCTTTGATTATCGTTTCGTTATCGACTTCTAGATTCTCCGCATTTCCCTCCTTTGTTGTTAGATATTCCGTTTTATCAAATTGCTTATTGCTAATCCTACTTTAGTGTATTCTTCTACCATATAACTGAGGTCTTCCTCATCTTGCACTATAATTACTTGTCGTTTACGAAACTTAGAGTATATAAGTAATCTGCTCGTATTGGGACTCCCATTCCACTACATTTTTGCTTCCATTTTTTTAATGTTTGTTCGAGGTATATTTTGAATAGTGTTGGGGATGTAGAGCATCCTTCTAATAGACCTTTTGATGTATGTCGCCTCTTCCCTATTTTATATCCTATTTTTATGTTCACTATGTTGTTTTCGTAGAGAGCTTTTACTGCGTATATTAGTTCTTTGTCAATGTCTATTTCTTTCATTGCGTTCCATAATCTTTGTCTTGGTACTGAGTCATAGGCCTTTCTTATGTCTATGAAGGCTAGATGAACTTCTCTATTCTTTGCCAGTATTTTTTTTCCATTGTTTGTTTTATAGTGTATATGTGGTCTATACATGATTTTCCGGCCGTAAAGCCTGCTTGGTCTTCTCCAATTTTTCCTTCGATATTTTCCTCTATGATATTTTTAATAATTTTTCCATACAAACGTCCCATACTCGATATTATGTTTAGGCCTCTATAGTTTGTGCATTTTCTGCGGTCTCCGTTTTTAAATATAGATACTATATAGGCTTTTGACCATTCCTCTGGTATTTTTTCTCCATTTATTGCTCTGTGGAACATGTTTTTCAGCATTCCATGTAATTTATTAGACCCGTACTTAATTATTTCATTTACCACACCTCCAGGCCCTGCAGATTTATTATTTTTGAGTATTTTTATTGTCTTCTTTACTTCTTCATAGCTTAGTTCTATCTCTTTTTTTCCTTATTCTGTTCTTCTTCAGGGTTCTCTTCTTGGAATTCTTGTCTGTCTTCTGTTAGCAGTTTTTTATAATATTCTTCCCACTCGCTTTCTGGGATATACTCTATATACGTCTTTTCTCTATTGTTGGTCCTTAATGCTTTAATTATTCTCCATGACTCTGTGCTTTTAGTTCCTCCTATATACTGTTTTACATGTTCGCACGATTTTTCCCATCTCTCGTTCTTTTCTTTGTTTATCATCCTTCTCGTTTCTGCATTTTTTTCTTTATATTTCTGTAGATCTTCTTATGATTTTGTATTCAGCCATTTTTCGTATAGTCTTTTTTTCTCTTTTATAGATTCTTTGGTTTTTTTCACAGATTCTAATTTTATGTTTCTTATTCTAGTTGTCTTCTTTACCTATATGACTTAAAAACTTAATATATTCCATATAAAATAAGAAAAAACTCATATTTCCGGTGATACGATAGTGGGCTTTTCTAATTAGATGTCCACCACCATATAACTAAAAAACAGTAATTTTATAATACCTTCCATCCGAATGAGTCAACAACTGATAAAGATCAACTGTTTTTTCACCAACCATTGTGTCCTTACGAAAACTGTTTCTATCCAACACGGCGAAGTTTATTTTTGACTGAAGAGTTACAAGCAGATTAAACGTTTCATTCCATTTTGGTTGGGCGGTGTTTTTAACAGTTTCAGTCTTCCGAGGAGACTGCTCATCCACGGTAATTTCCACATAGGGACTTGGTTTTATGAAAGAAGACGCTCTTATGTGAGCACATTCCACTAAAATAAATGAATCAAATAAGATAATTTGTTATTAAAGTTACTGCAGTTATACCTGTAAAATTTGTGAGTCAAGAAAACTGACATCGGTACTTTACAATCCTACTCCTAGAAACTTTTAAGCTGATAAAAGTACTTGTATTGATATTTTCCCCTGAAAAAATTCTGAAACACCTAAACAATCAAATGAATGAAGGGACACATCAAATAATAAAACTTATAAATAACGATAACCAAGAGATCGCACAAATCCAAGAGATAAAGGAAGCTACAGAAAAATATTATCAAACACTATATGACATGAAAAAATCGCCATCGCCTGCCCAGGAAAGAAGGAAACAGAGCGCTAGTAAGAAATGTAAGATCTAAAGAAATTTCCGATATCACGACGGATGAAATAATGAACGCCATACAACATATGCACAACAAAGAACCAGGGGACGACGAAATAACTACAGAAAGGATAAGGTATGGAGGAGTATCGATAATACAATCTTTTTAAGCTCTATTTAATAGGTGCCTTACAGAAAGTAAAATACCAACACCTTGATTATGCTTATTTTTAAAAATAGGAACAAATTTAAATTGGAGAATTACAGACCCATCAGCCTGTTTTCGGTACTATACAAAACCCTCACTAGAATGATAACATATAGATTAACGAACAAATTAGACAGTTATCAACCACATGAACAAGCTGGATTTAGACGCGGATACAGCACTTTGGACTATCTTCAAACAATTAGACTACTAGTGGAACAAGCAAATGAATATAAGGTCACCTTGTAGATAGCAATGGTTTACTACGAAAAAGGATTTGATTCGATAGAGATATGGGCAGTCCTTAACGCCTTAAGTAATAGCAGAGTCGACAAAAGATACATATCCCTTCTTCAACACGTATGTGAAAAATGTACACATCTCTTGAACACGTATGTGAAAAATGCCACATCACGAATAATGCTCGAAAAAAAAAAAAAATAAAATCAAAATTAAAAGAGGAATTAGATAAGGCAACTCAATATCCCCAAAGCTGTTCACGTTGACTCTTGAAAACATGTTCAAATCGCTAAAGTGGGAAAATAAAGGAATACTAATAGACGGTGAACGATTAAATCACTTAAGGTTCGCAGATGATGTCATTCTGATCGCCACCACAAAAGAAGAATTACAAGAAATGCTGATAGAATTAAATAACAACTCTAGAGAAATAGGTCTAAAAATAAACTTCACCAAAACCAAATATCTGAACAACGAAACTGAACTAAGTTGGGAATGTGGAATCTTTGATACTACTCAGTATATATCACCACTACACCAAACACTTTATTTTTGCACTCGACGCGCGTTTTGCTAACCATGTTAGCTTCATCAGGAGCGATGATTGACTGTCAATCATCGCTCCTGATGAAGCTAACATGGTGAGCGAAATGCGCGTCGAGTGCAAAAATAAAGTGTTTGGTGTAGTGGTGATATATACTGAGTAGTAACGAAACTGAAGATAACAGCCAGGAACTGTTAATAAAAGGTGAAAGAATAGGAGCGGTACAAATATTCATATATTTAGGACAAAAAATCGACGTATCGAAAAATAATTTAAAGGCTGACTTGGATAGAGAGTCTCGTTAGTTTGGCCCACGTGCGGAAGGTTACAATCCACATTTAAATTGGAGATCTCAATACAATAAAAGCTAGGATGCAAAAGGCAAACAACAGCTCAGTGAAGACAACTTGGGGAGGCTTACATCCAACTATTGATGGAATATGATAATGATGATGACTGACCTTTTCTGTTTGTGTGCGTAAAAAGTAACCTTTTCAAAATGGCGTGCTAGAGTCAGATCTTGCAAGTGGTTGTTATAGTAAAATAATGAGTGAAAATTTTACTAAAATTTAGTGGCTAATTAGACAAGATTTACTAGAAATGGGGGTAAACAGTTTTCAAGATACTTACATATGGGTAGTGGAAACCTCCATATTGCTCGTTGAGCAGAGAGTTTCGATAAATTTACGGATATTACTAACAACACGCTTACTAGTATTGCCGAAATAAATAATTAAACGTCGAATTGACCATTCAAAATCAATAACCCCACGTTCTCAAACTTGGATACGTTAGTCACTTCAATGTCTTTAACAGGTTGGTAATTTTGAAAATTTACTCTTTACTACTACTAACTATATTTTAAAGGTGGGTTTTTACAATGAGTTTTTTTAGACTTTCGTACAAGTTATGTCTGATGAAATGACTCTGTTTACTAAGTATTATAACCAGAAAAAAATGATCTAGCAGCTTAAAAAATACCCTGTTCATAATATAAGAAAAATTGCCTATTAAAATTTTAAGGCCAAATAATCATTTATCCATTATAAATTTTCTTCAAAATCCACCACTAAGGATATTAAATAAATGGATTTAAAAACGTTCGTAGTTACAAAAATAATACTTTATTTTTCTTGCGTAATTAATGTTCCGTACGTTGATTGCTTTAAAATAAATTTTTTTGTTACGGATTTATAAAAGGATCAATAATTTCACAAAGCGCACCCCAAATGAGTTATCAACAAAGTTTTTTCCCGATCTTTACTGAAAACTGATGACCTTGAAATTTTTGTTTTTTTTTATATACCAGATAAATTATTAAAGCTAATTTTCGTTCACTCTACACCCTGTGGACAATACCACAATTTTTTTCATATTTTTTTGATCAGTACTTTTCCAGAAAAGGGGGGACAGCGATTTTTCGCAATTTTTGAAAATAATACAAAGAAAAGTGTGCGCAAGTATTACATTATATATATTTTCAAACTAGTGTTTTTACAAGCTTTCATTTGACACCCCACTCGATGACCTGGTAACAAAAATTTTTTTTTTCACTTCCGATTTCACTCCCCAAAACCAATCCCTTGAGTCAAAATTTAACTTTCAAAACTACACTGCTCTGATGAAGCCATCAATTCTTATATTAGACCAAATTTCAACTTTCTATGTCAAATAGTTTTTGAGAAAATCGGGTGTTCAGACGGATAAACAGACACCAAAGTGATCTTATAAGTGTTCCGTATGGAACACTAAAAACCAATATTAAATGTTTCCTTGTTTTAAACATTATTGTTTTAAATTACACTCGAACAAACATGGATTTAAGTATCGATCAAAATCACTTTGTTTATTTAAAAACCCTTATATTTGACAATCTATTGTTTCTTAAGATTTAAAATAATTTATGAATTCTTGTTTGTAATTATTAAGTACACTTTTTTTCAAGTCATGTAAGCAAAGTATTCGTTTTTATAAACGTTAAACAATTTACAAATAATGATATTTGTTTATGATTATTTTTAGTTGTATAATAGTATAACATAGTTTAAAATCAAAACAACACCATTATAAGTATGGATCACTGGAGAAATTTCTACATAAAAGGAACATTTAAATTGAGAGCCAGCTCTTCTATTTTACAGGAATCCAGTGATACTCTAGAGCAACTAACCCCCAAAGAAAGCTAGTAAGCCTGGTCTGGATCCATGGCCAAAATAAGGTACAAAGCTAGGAACTAACAGTTCTTTTAGGTGGCCTGCACTCACGCTCAGTATTTCCTGGCAGCAGGAAGGGACTATTTTACATAGGTTTGGTCTATCAGTTGCTCTTGCTAATAATGACTGCATACTTAAGGGTGCAACCAAAAAAGGACTTTTTGTAAGACTTTGAGGAGTCATTGCGTCATAAACTGTTCATAAAGATTCTAACAGAACAGAGTTTGGGTTGGTCTGTGTACCGGATATCCGGAAGAGGAGGAGGAGCAGGAGGAAACATTTTCTATGCACTTGTGAGGTACTATCAAAACTCAGGCATCATATATTCGGATCATCAGTGACAGATGAAGCAGTCAGTATTCTTGCTTGGTGCAATATTAACATTCTAACACTAATGGAGGAAAGACGGTTACACAAAAACCGAGGTAACAAAACAATATAGCAGACTACACACACAAATACAGAAAGAAAATCAAACAGCTAAAGATAGGTGGAATGGTGAAAAATGTAAAGAAATAGAGGGGCTGCAGGGAAAGTATGATAGTTTTAATATCTATCAACAAATCAAAGACTTAACTGGTGAACGGAGAACGAAATCAAATGGACGTTTAATAGATCATCAAGGAAACGTTATCGATAAAGAAGAGAAACTGAGGATATGGCAAGACTATATCACAGAGTCATTTTCTGATGCAAGATCAGGTCAACCACAATGCTCAATAGACTTATTTGGGCCCTGTATGACCACCGATGAAGTGCGCATTGCAATAAATCAATTAAAAAATGGAAAAGCCGCCAGCCCCGATGAATTTCATGAGGAGTTTCTTAAGCTCTTAGATGAAGATGGAATTAAATGGCTTATCTATAATAAAATCTATAATTTAGGCAGAATACCGGAAAGCTGGTTAAAGTCCGAGTTTATAACGATCCCAAAAAATGCAAGTGCTAAAAATGGCGGATAATATCGAACAATTAGCCTCGTAAGCCATCTTTTAAAAACATTTCTGAAAATCATTATAGAAGAATAAGCAAGTTGTGTGAGGAAAACATGTCAGCTACACAATTCAGCTTTCATGATGCCCTGGGAACCAGTTTGCAAGTTTTGATTTAGCAATGTAGAGACGTTAATTGTGACGTATACTTGTGGCTGATCGACTACCAAAAGGCTTTTGATAGAGTCCAACATCACAAAATGGTCACAATTCTGAAAGATCTTGGGCTAGATGGTAAGGATCTGCAGATTATTAGCAATCTTTACTAGGGACCAGATGGCACAGAAGGGGAGCGTTCAGAAGCAATATCGACTGAGAGTGGAGTAAGGTAGGGATGTGTCTTGTCTCCACTCTTGTTTAATATATACTCTGAGCAAATCTTCAGAGAGGTACTGGAAGAGGCTGATCAAGGAATACTGCTTAATGGGGAGTGAATAAATAATATTCTTTATGCTGACAATATGGAGGTTATGGCAGATAACTTAAAGTATCTACAACATCTTATGACAAAAATAAACGAAGTCAGTAATCGATACAGCCTCGAACTTAATATTAACAAAACAAAGTACATGGTAATCAGTTCCTGCTACCTTGTTGATGGTTAACAATCAACAAAGAACTCCACAATATTCATATCTAGGTACCATGATAAATAAACAGTGGGATCACTCACAGGAAATGTGTTGCTGTATCGCAAGAGCTAGAGCAGTGTTTCTCAAAAAGACATAGCTTTTCAAAAGCTCAGTAATAAAATTAGGCACAAAAATAAGATAAGATGTTATGTCTTCAGTGTCCTTCTTAAACACTTGAAGCATTTTAATTATAGCTATATTACAGAATTTTAAAAATTTCTTATACTGGCCATAATACCAACGAGGATTTATTATATCACATGAATAAGAAGTTGAAATTATGGAAACTATTAAAGTAGGACAATTGAAGTATTCAGGACACACAATGAGAAATTCCCACAGATATAGATTACTACAGCAAATACTCTAAGGATAGGTTTTTGGAAAAAGGAAACCAGGACGCAGAAGTATCTCCTGGCTAAACAATCTGCGAAATTGGTTCTCAACAAATACTACTGGTCTTTTGAGAGCCATTTATACAATTTTGCGGCAAGACATATTTTTTGAGATTTTTCAAAAAAATGCTTCCTTCTCTGAAGTTATCTTGCCACTTATAGAATTTGAATTTTTTTTCATTTATACTGATTTATCTAATTTTTCAATTATACCATATAATCCACTCTTACAGAACTCTTTTATTCTTAAGAATTGAGATCAATTTTACACAAACCAAATCCATAATATGACTGACTTTCTTTTAATTTAGTAAATTTTGACTTTCTTCTGTTTAGTTAATAATATGCCTTCTAACACCATTTGATTTTAAATATGAATTGTTTTTAGATCAATTCTTTTTTAATGGCAAAGAAATTTTGTTGGGCAATAAAATTTCAACTGAATATTTAAATATTATAAATAACTGGCAAAATTTTATTGATTACTTATTTGAAAAATGAATTTTTAAAGTCACAATTAATTGTGAATGATGTGGAAATATTTGCTGGGAAGAAGTCACTACACAATAAATTTGTATTCAACTAAGATGATGTTGAAATCAAAGTTACCAACCACAAAATTTACTAAATAAAGAAAACAATAGTAAACCATGATATTAATCCTGTAATTTCAAAACAAAATTCCTATAAAATTCATCTAAATTTCAAAAAATAAGAGTTTGGTGATTTTTATATAAAAAAAAGAATGAACTTTGTGGTGATACTGAAAAATAAGACAAAAGTTTAAGGGTAATCAGAAAAATTTAAAATAAATAAGTGACAAGCCAGCTTCATTTAAATTTTTTTTTTTTAAATATCTTCAGAAGTATATTTATACATACAGTGGCAAACACAAATATGGAAACATTCAAATTCCCATCTCTAGTCTTAACATTTAAATGGTTTACAATTACAATATTTATTTATTAATCGCGTACATACTACTAACAAACATTTTGAAGACTAAAACAGTTATTGTTTATTAGAAATGTGTTTAGTTTTTAACATAACAAAATTATGCACAAACAAAAGTATGAAAACATTTTTGTTATAAAATAAAAATTCAACTAAGACAGCAAAGATGTCGAAAATATTTAATATTTAGTAGGATATCCTTTTGCATCAGTCACTGCTTGACATCTTCTGCCCATAGAGTCAATAAGCTTAGCACAAAAATCGGGTATGGTATTTTTCCCATTCTTGTTTTAACGCGATCTAAAGTTCGTCCCGGTTTTTTATATTCCTTTTCCTAATTTGTTTATCCAGATAGTGCCAAAGATTTTCTATCGGGTTCAAATCAGGTGATTGTGAAGGCCACCGCATCACCTAACTCCTTTGTTCAAAAAAACCAATTCTTGGCCAAGCGAGATGTGTGTTTTGGGTCATTGTCTTGTTGAAAAATCCATGACAGTGACAAATCTTCTTTATAAGAAATCAAATTATTTTCCAATATCTCAAGATACATTTGAGCATCCAGTCTGCCATTTATCTCTACCAGTGACCCCATACCAGACTGTTGAAAACAACCACATACCGTGATATTTCCACCGCCGTGTTTGACAGTAGATACAAGGTACTTTGGACCATATCTTAGATCAACTGATCTTCTTACATAACCAGTAGAATTACTTCCAAAGAAATTGAACCTACTTTCGTCACTAAGGATTACTAGAGACCACCGATTTCGAGTCCAGTCTTTACGTTCCTCAGCAAATTTCAATCTCTCTTTTCTGCGATGCTTTGTATGGATTGGCTTTTTAACAGCATGCCTACCATGAAGATTTTCAGATAACAGACAACACCTTATAGTCATGTCTGACACCAATACACCCTGATATACCTGTCTTAGTTCTTTATTAATATTAACAGCAGTTTTCTTGGGATCATTTTTCGCTTTTCGAATTATAATTTTGTCTACTCTCTTACTTGTTTTTTGAGGCCTACCACTTTTAAATGCCGGATCGATCAAGTGTCCCTTCTCGAGAACTTCTTAACAATTTTACTGACAGTGCCCCTATGCATGTTTAAAGATTTTGCTATTTCAATTTGCTTCTTTCCACTTTAATATAGAGAAATAATTTCATGTTTCAGATCTGAACTGTAATATTTGCACTTTGGCATTTTGGCAAAAACCACACTCTTAAACAATGCTACTAAATTACTTCATATCGACAATAATGTACTCTTAAAGCACTATTTCAATGCTTTCGATAGGGACAAAACACGTTTCATAAAAACCTTATATACCAGAAAAGGTAAACAAAGCTTTCATAGTCAATAATTTTTTTATTTCTAAAGGGTAGTATTTTATATTTTTGATTAAGAAAATGTTTCCATACTTTTGTTCGCCACTGTATATAACATGTATATTCTGAAAAAAATGGTACAATTTGGCTTTGTATGGGATAACTATAAAACTACCTAGAATCTAGTCTTTTATTTCTCAATTAGAGAGGTTAAACCCAACTATACAATGAAATGAATTAATCATGATTATACATTTGTGTTTTAAGATACTTACATGTCAGTAATCTAAATAACTAAGCTTAGATAATGGGTTTTATATAAATATGGTAAGAGAGAACTTAAGATATTAGAATTTAAGATATTTCATGAGTATTATAAAATCACCTTAGTATAAGTTATTTTACTAATAAATGATCACTGATACTAACTATTTTTCCAGTTTGCTGTATTGCTTTTTTTTTTAAAAAAAAAAAAAGTACTAGACATATTCCAGTTCTAAAAATCATTTAATACCATGAAATGCCAATTAGTATTGACAATGACAATGTTTGAACCTGATAACACCTGGTACTAAAAACTTTTGCATTCAGTTACATGTTTCTTTGAAAATGCTCCCATTTTCAAACATAAAATAAGCTTATCATTTATTCACCATTATTAAGAGATTAAGTTTATATAAAAAAATATTTAAATATTTTGAAAAAAATAAAAAATATTATTCAGTTGTTTTGGAAAATTAAAATTTATAGTTTGCATATCACCTATACAACCTTAAAGACATTTAAGTCAATAAGCTGACATTAAACAATGTATATTAACAAATCATTAAATATTCTGAATTTATTTTATTTATGTTTTATCATACAGATTTTATACTAGATTATGTAACATAGATAACTAACAATTTAATTGAAGTTTTCTATTATGTATTACAACAAAAACAATGGGTCAAAAGTTAGGGAAGTATACTAGGTTCTTATTGTTTTCTATTCTGCTTTTGAGTGAATAAATACAATATTGTTA
>CM032447.1:57654890-57682390 GCA_019049505.1 Pachyrhynchus sulphureomaculatus
GATGAAAGTCGCTAGGAGCGAGGTCCGGGCTTTACGGAGGATGATCAAACACGTCCCAGTCAAATTCCTGTAGGAGTTCTTTTGTCACGTTCGCAGTGTGAGGTGGGGCATTATCGTGGAAAAAAACCAACACCTTTCGACAGTAATCCTCGGCGCTTGTTCTGTATTGCGCGGCGCAATCTCTTAATGGTCTCGCAGTAAACATGTGCATTGATTGTTTGGCCTCGTGGTAAGAAATCAATCAGCAAAATGCCTTTTCTATCCAAAAAAAACGGTGCACATGAGTTTTCGAGGTGTCAAGATTTGCTTAGGCTTAACTTTCGTTGGGGACGAAGTGTGCCTCCATTCCATTGATTGCCGTTTAGTTTCTGGGGTGTCGTAAGATAACCAAGTTTCATCCCCCGTGACTATCCGAGAAAGAAAATCATCACCGTCTTCATTGTAGCGTGTCAAAAACTGAAGTGCACTGCCCAACCGTTGTTTTGTGTTGTTCAGTAAGAATTTTGGGTACCCAACGTGAGCAAAGTTTTCGAAATTTCAGTTTTTCATTAACAATTTCATGAATTAGTGATCGTGAGATTTGCGGAAATTCCATAGCAAGAGCACTAATTGTAAACTTACGGTTTTGCTTAAGCTTCTCTTCAATTGCGTGAACCAGTTCATCAGTAACCAAAGACGGGCGTCCACATCGTTCTTCATCGTGCACTTGATCATGTCCTTCATTGAACTGTCTGACCCATCTTCTAACCATTGAATCACTCATAGCAGTTTGCCCGTAAACCTCGCAGTTTTGCCGATAAATTTCACTTGGTTTAACTTTCTTTGCATTTAAAAATGAATCACAGATCTGATTTCAAAAGCGGCGGCATTTTCAATTAAGGCCGACATCATAAAGAAGCACTACAAAGAACACGTCGGCAGCAGCGATCTGAAAATGGCGTACATTTCTTCTGCTTGAGTCAGAGTAACTGCCACGCATGCTCTGAACTGCGATCGCAGCGCTGCCGCGGATAGAAATAGAAATGGAACTTACTTTGTGGATATACCTCGTATTACATACAGTACTACTACTACATAACTGATCTCAGGTTACCGAGGCGCGACGTCTAAGCTGTGGAGGCAGTTCAATCGGTATCCGGTACAGTTAAATTTTATACAAAATATTAAAGCTTCCCTCTCAGAACTATTTTCCCATAAGCTTTGGAAATTACATAATTCTAGTACGATAGTACACAAAGCGCAGAAACTAAGACCCAAATAATTTGTTATAGCTTCCTAAAATTTATTTTGAATAAATATACTTTTTGAAAACTTTTAGCTTTCAAAAAGTATATTTTTTCAAAATAATTTGTTTTTTTTTTTCGCAATTTAAAAACCTAACCGGTTCCCTCTGAATTGTTTTCTTATATGAACATCCGATACTTTTAGAGTTCGTTAAACAACTATCAGTTAATCTTTATCAAATTTACCTTTCTGGTATGTCAGATTCGTTAAGAATTTCTTCGTAGCTAAGCTTCTCGTGATTATTAAACAGCATGAGGACTACCATTTGATAGGTCGAGACTTGAATGATGTGTTTCCGCGGACCGGCCCGTTGACCGTTGCTTACTAAACTCGTCGACGACGAACATGCCCCGTCAGTTTCCTCCTTTCTAGGTCCGTAAAATACAGCGTTGAGATCGGCGTTACCTAGTTGTGGCTGTAGGGTCAGTTGTCGTCCGCTATGCTTGGCTAAATAAAATCTAATAAAAATGAAAAATATATTATGTTTATATATATTATATTTCCTAAAAATTTATATTCCGTCAATATACAATCCTTTAAAATAAGTTTTAGTAAAGACATATGTTCTATAACAGCACCTTTCGAGTATGAAACTGTGCGCTACCTACACAGACCTCTAAGAACTGATCAATCCCGGGCGGGAAAGACGTAACAATTGTTTCGTCGTAATTTGGACTTATTGGCAATAAGATGTAAGAAACTGAAACTTATGTCAAGGTTTTTCTGTATGGAGGCGTGAAGTTGCAACATCTCGCTACGCCAATATTTCCATTCAGTAATGGGGGATCAAAAAATGGTAAGCCGGTGCTATCGGGATTCAAAGGATAGAAACTAATTCTGGGAGCGTAATGTTTCTACCGTCTGCCTTGTGGCTTCAGCTCGATGTCGTACCCGTAGAACAATGATTCGTCACCTATGATGATCCTTTCTAAAAAATTTATCACTTTTCTCTGAACATAAAGGGATGTACTTCGTATTCTTCATAGCCCTGTAGCAACATTTGATGAATTTCAGACCCGTTCTTGTTTCACCAAACACTTGATGTTAATTCATTACTCAAGCTGTTGATTTATCTCCATAGAGTGGTGGGGCTCATACTGAACATCAATTTGGCCCTGTTAAATAAAGGAGCTGGAGTGGTGTATTACCAGTTCACTTCCTACTCTTCCGCCAAACCTTCTACACAGGACAGACTCTGTATGTTTAATGGAGACTTTCAGCTCTTTCATAAATAAATCATTTAAATATTTTTAAGAGTATTCATAAATACAGCTTATAAATTTAATTTGGATAAGGACTAAGGATTTATTGTCCTGAAAATGACAAATAAAAAAAAATCCAGGTTATATTAATGCAATTACTACATTGCTGGCTTACCTTCTAAAACATTCAAAAGCAGCTAATGGCGATGCTGGTATATGACATTTAGGAGTTGCGCTTTGTGTGGGCCAAAATCCTGTAGTGAGAACGCGCATAAACAGATCGACCCCTCCCAAATTGGCCTATAAAAAGATAAGACGCTTAAATTCATGAACAAAAATCACTAAAACACCAACGTACAAACTAAATGCTATATGGATCTTAATAATGTAACAAAACCCATAATAGTTTTATATAGTCACATAAAGTAAAACGAACTTAAAATTAATCTTAAAGAAATCACCAAAGTGAAGACCTAAAATATTTAAATGAAAAAAAGAGTTTTATGCCATTTCACTTACATCGGTTTTGGTGACATGTTCTTTAAATTCTTCCATAATCGTATTTGATACTGTCATATCCTTAAACATGCCTTCTAACTTTGAGGTAAACTGGCAACCACACTCGGTCTGCAAACAAATTTATGATAAGTTAAGGAGTTAAATATACCCATGCGCTGCTAATATATATATATATATATATATATATATATATATATATATATATATATATATATACATATATATATATATATATATATATATATATATATATATATATATATATATGTATATATATATATATATATATATATATATATATATATATATATATATATATATATATATATATATATATATACATATATATATATATATATATATATATATATATATATATATATATATATATATATAATGGCGCGTATATATTATTATTGTACTTTAAATTATAAATATAAAAAACTTTTTTAAAATATATTTTAAATGTTATTTTTTATCGGATTAAATGTTGAAAACTATGGCGCCTCTTGGTCAGTAGGATAACTTCACAAAAAATAATCGATTGTGCAAAATTAAAAATTAATCTTGGATTTTTTTTCAAAAATAAAAAATTTACGCTGTTTTCAAACTTTAGTATGCAATTTTCGACAAAAAATTTATGTTTAATTATTATATAAAAAAATTGTCTATTAGAAAAATTTAAAAAACCGCTCGACATTTTGTAGAAAAAGTAATTATTAAAATTTAAAAAAAAAGTTAAAAAATATTTAAAATTTACTGAGTAATATTGCAAACAGTGTCTGAAAAGAAGTAGCAGTTCCAATCCAACGCCAGGTCACATTTAATGCTATAACTTTGTAACAGAATGGGATTTTCTTATTTTTTTTTTTGAATAATTCTTAGAAGTATAGAGAATAAAAATCCATAAATAGAATCGAATTTTTGAAAATTTGAGGTGTATGTAACTACTTAATTGAGGAGTATTTTTTTTCAAAACTTATTTTCTGATATAAACATTTTTTGGAATTTACCCGTATTTTTAGCGTTCCGTACGGAACACTTATAAGATCACTCTGAAACTATTTGACACAGAAAGTTGAAATTTGGCACTAATATAGGAATTGATAGCCTCATCAGATCCGTGTAGTTTTAAAAATTAAATTTTGACTTAAGCGATTAGTTTTGGGGGTGAAATCGGAAGTGAAAAAATTTTTTTTTACCAGGTCGAGTGACTGAGACAACTGTTAATTCTATACAAAGCTCAAATTCGACCAATGATGGAATACTACTCCCATGTTTGGGATTTTGCAAACATACACTAAATTTGTTGGATTCTATTTTGAAGAGAGCTGTTCGCTCGAATGGAGACCGTGAACTGACTAGCAACCTTGATTCCTTGGAACATCGAACAACGGTTGGCGACTTGAGGCTATTCTACAAGTAGTTTCATGGAAAGTGTTCGATGGATGTAGTCCGTTTCCGTCCCATGCTAGGAATACACGTCGCGCTTATACTTCATATCACATCAACTTGTCACTCCTCGTACAACCCTTTTCAAGAAGTCTTTTATATGGAGAATCGCAGCTCTTTGGCATGATTTGCTCAGGACTGTGTTTCCCACCAAGTACAATTACCGCGACCAACGTGAAATGCTTTTTCCGCACACGCGTCGCCCCTGTAGCGCGTAGGGATTTCCCTGCAGCACGTATGCTATGCTCATAAAAAAAAAACTTTGGAAATTGTCAAAAGATAAATTTTGAATTAAGGCAGTTCCCTGAACAAACAAGCCGTCTGACTAGGTGTAACGAGTAGTATTTTTTAGGATCCGGCAAAACCGGTACCGGTCTACGTAGGATATTCCACAATCGGCTATCCAGCTGGGTAGGATGCGGCAATATTATATTACGTTTATTCTTTTACGTTTTATAAACATTTTCTGCCAACTTCAGGTTTTTTTTTTTTATGATTTGGCAATATTGTTAAGACACAATAAATTAGCGCTTAGGCTAAAGCTCTCATTAAATGTTAAGAGGCTGCATTTTGGCATACGATAAAAAAAAGTTTGCTGCTCTAAAGTATAAGCTAAGCTAAGTTTACAAGATCGAAAACAAAATGAATAATTTGGTTTTTCGCTAATATCTCGCAAAATAAAAAAGATATATCGAAAAACTAATAGCACCACGGGAAAGAACGGGAAACTTTGCAAAAAAATAGTATATAGATTTTTTTTTGGTTTTACCGTAATTTAAAAAAAATATTTAAAGTAAATGGCTGGTTTAACCCCTTTAGATGTAGTGGGAATCATGCTTCCAACCTCATTTATGATTAAATTGTATGCCGTCAAATATTTTGAAATTGGCTGTTAAGGGGTTTCTCGGGGTGCTGATTAAGAATCCGATGACAGATTTGCAAAACTCAAAATGGCGGATTCAATATGACCATAGAGATATTAGAATAGAGGAGGTAAGTTCTTGTGAAAAGCGTGGTGCTCATAGAAAGACAAAGAAATAATATAATAGTCATTCGGTCTGTTACTCGGCGTCGGAATTCGGTACTCAAGCGCAGAGTAATAGAGACAGAATTGTCTCATATTATTTCCTTCTCTTTTTAACGACTATACGCTTTCGCTTACAGCAGGCTAGGCTCTCCACTACTCTAATATTTCTATGAATATGACGGCCAGAGTACGTAATTCATTTAATTTCTTCGGGTAATTTAGAATTTTTATGTTTTCAATAACTGTTTTCTTTGTACCTGGATGTTTAAATGAAATATAAATACTTTATACTTAAAGCTTAGACTTTTATCTTTCATTTTCCACCTTTGAATATTTTTTTTATTTTAAGTTTAAGCTGTATGATTAAAAATAAGCAAAGAATACTAAAAAAAAATATCATGAACACTTTTTAAGAGTAAAATTACAAAAAAAGAGACGGTTTTTTAAAGTTTTTAATGACTTTCTGATATCAAGTATACTTTTAACTGTAACTAAAAAAAATTGTCCGACTTTTTTTGACCATTTCGTACTGCTTTGAAGGTAAAATTGCCGGCGGCGCACTACAGCAGGAAAATTTTCAATGTGGGTATTTTTAATTATTCTTATATTGAAACCTATGTTATATGCATAAGGATTTATTTTAATACTATATTTTATTAAATATTTGTAATTTACTGTATGCCCGTTTTTTTTAAAATCATGCAAACAAAAATTTCGTTTTAAGTTTTACAAATTATAAAGCAAAAAAAAAAAACTATTAGTATCATCGGAAAGCTGAAAGTCTCCTCTTCAAAAAGCTATCTTTTAATTTTTTATTTTGCATTCTGAAAACAAGTAATATCGATTAACCTTCAAGCGGTGCCTGTAGACTTTCAAATTTTTGAATCACCTATCCGAATTATTAATAAATTCTCAAAAAAAATCCGGGAAAAAATCTATATACTATTTTTGTTTTTGTAAAATTTCCCTCTCTTTCACGTGGTGCTATTAGATTTTCGATATTTTTTTTTTTATTTTTCGAGATATTACCGATAAAAAAAAAAAAACCGAATTTTTTATTTTATTTTGGAATCTGTGGGCTTAGCGTACATCAAACTTTAACAAAGTTTTTTTTTATCGGATTCTACGTCCTACCTGTGTGCCAAAATGCAGCCTGTTAACATTTAATGAGAGCTAGCGACTGAGCTACTGGGCGTTTGGTTGCTTGGTATGTATTTAGCGGTAATACGATGAATCTCCGAGTGAAATAAAAAATTTATTCTGATATTTTATACGGAAGGTCTTTTTTAACGATTTTTGGGTTCTAAAAAATAAGCAAAGTCTGGAACTACTTTTTAGTTGACGAGGAAGATGAATCAAAAGCAGTATGTGACAAACAGTGGAATATTAGTGATTCTAAAGCAAAATTTGTGCACACGGCATATGTGGCCTTGAACGACCAGCCTTTTTCGTTTGTAGAAAATATAGGTAAGCGTAAAGATATTAAGCGTATCTTGTTATTTATTCTTGTACAGTAAAATGCACCTATAACTTGAAAGATAAAGGTAACAATAAATTATTTTAAAAATAATTTTCATCTTTCTTCATCAAAAAAAAAGTCAGCAAAATATTCTTCTAGTTAAAAAATAACCAGCCAAGTGCAAGTCGGACTTGCGCAATTAGTGTTCCATACGTTGATTGCTTTTAAAGTTTTTGTTACAGAGGTATAAAATGATCAATGACTTCACAAAACACATCCCAAATGACTTTTTATCAAAGTTTTTTTTTTGATCTTCGTTAAAAACTGATGACCTTGAAATTTTTATTTTTTATGTACCAGATAAATGAATAAAGTTACGGCACTCGTGATAACTTTCATGTAATCTACACCTCGTGGAAAATATTTCCGAATTTTATCAAAATTTTTTGATCGGTACTATTCGAGATAAGGGGGAACACCGATTTTTCGCAATTTTTTAAAAATAATACAAAGAAAAGTGTTTATTACATTATATATATTTTTGAACTCGTGTTTTTACAAGCTTTCATTTGACACCCCACTTGATAAAATTTTTTTTTCACTTCCGATTTCACCCACCAAATCTAACCGCTTAAGTCAAAATTTAACTTTCAAAACTAAAAGGCTCTAATGCGGTCATCAATTCCTATATTAGTGCCAAATTTCAACTTTTTATGTCGAAATAGCCAAATAGTTTCGGAGAAAATCGAGTGTGACAGACGGACAAACAGACGGACGGACAGAACCAAAGTGATCTTATAAGTGTTCCGTATCGAACACTAAAAAGCTACAAGAGACATAGGAGTAAATAATGACGCATATTTTATAGATATCCAATAACTCGTAGTAATCGACTCTCTAAAAGTGCAAAGATCTGTACTGGACGTTATAAGTGTCGAAGGAAGGGGCGTAACTCATTTAAGTCATCTCCTTCCAGAGTGAAATTAGGAGAAATCCAGAGAAATTTTAATATTGGAGTAAAGAAAATGGTACAAGATATACCTACACGCTGGAACTCCACATATTATCTATTGAAAAGGCTTTCTGAACAAAGAAGAACTAACAACTTGCTTGCTGCTGAATATAATTAACTTTTTTCTTTAAGACCGAATCAGTGGGTGTTAATTAAAACGTTACTGGAACTTTTCCAACCATTTGAACAAACTACCAAACATTTAGTAGTTCACTGTGTATAATATCAAAAGCAATTCTAACAATGTTGTCATTACATAAATATTTAATGGAAATCGAAGTTCATGATTTGGGATCGACTTGAAGAATAACAATTCCCTTTACTAACATGGCACCTATGGATTGAGCCTAGAGATACTTGCCCTCTCGAAAACCCAGCATAGTAACTTTCATATCTTCTCAAAACAACGAAGAACAAGAGATACAAAAATAACTTTTAGGGACAGACCAACAATAATAAGCACAAGAAAACACACCGAAACTATTTACCTTCTACTAACAGGCAACCCAATGTCGGGACACTTTGAGCTTCTGACACCACAAAACACTAAAAACATCCCAAACAACAGTAGACCAATAAAGCATCGGGCGAGCGACGTAACGGTCGAGGACGTCGCGGGAAATGGCAGCTCGACCAAAACTATGAAGACTGGGCAACTGAAAATGGACCTGTCAAAAGTGTTGTACGGGCGAGTAAGCCGACCTCCACCAAGGCGGGAAAATCAAAGCAACACAAGAGTTACACTACAGGAATCAACGAACACACCATGCGTTGCTTTAATAAAAGCGAGTTACACTACAGAAATCAACAAACAGCAGGGGAAAAAAGACAATAAACTGTTTTTTATCACGCATGCGTCCCCCATCATACCAACAACATGGCTGCCAGCACGGTCGCGGTTGTATTTACATCTGGACTCCAAGGAGAATCATTTTATACCGTGCTCCGAAATTCATTATTAAAAATTTTTCAATAAGTAAATGACTCGTTTGACGTTATAATTGAAAATAATTATAAAAAAGATGTCAAGAGGAAGTTTTTGTTGTGCAGTTAGTGCTTGTAAAAATATATGTGGTATCTCCAAAGGAGTCAGTTTTTTTAGATTTTCCAAAGATCCTAAAAGGTAATTTATTCATAATTCTTTATTTCTATTATGCAATATATTAAATAAAGAATATAATTGTGTTCTCATATTATAAATACATTTTACTTGTAAAACAGTTGATGTTTTATTATTGTTAAGTATTGGTTTATGTTATTCCACATTTTTTTTTTCTTCTTCAATATTTAGTAAAAGGTTATTTTCCGAGGTTGAAAATATATATGAAATATATATATATATATATATATATATATATATATATATATATATATATATATATATAGTGAAATACTGACATTTCCACATCACATTTTACCTCTGCTCGAGTTTCAATATTCTATATGTAAGTTATGTACTAATATAAATTGTTTAGGTTTATTATTACTGTTATCTTTAAAATGTTTCTCTTATGAATATTTTGAAATAAATGTTACTTTTAATTTGGTTTCATATTTGGCAGGATACCTAGCAGGGTAACAAAGTATCTGGCCAAACCAGGAACTCGGTCAAATTAGCCACGTAGCTAGTTTTGGACAGATAGACCGTGTTGCCTCTCTACTTTTTACCTTAAGTTTTGAAATCATATTCTTCTCCCAGTCATCACTAACAGACTTATTGAGAAGCAATCGTTTAGCCAAATGTTGTTTGTAGTATCGTTCAAATACATCTTTCTCTTGTAGAAATCGGAAAAGCACCATTGATTTGTCAAGCACCATTTCTATATCTTGTTCAGACATCTAAAAAGAAAATTTACAAAAATAACAATAATATAATTCCTAATCTTATAAAATCAACAATTCCTAATCTTATAAAATCAACTCACCCCTTTAACACCTTTCTTCAACTTATCATCAATAAAATAGTGATAAATATTCTGGAGATTTAGGATTTAGATTCAAAAAGTGTTCAAAATCTGACGCGATCATTTGCTTAAAGATCTTATCTTTGTTAAACGAATTGTTTAAGAAATGATCGAATCCATCTTTAAGATCTAACAAAGATTGGACAAATGTTATAGCATTAGTGCCAGGCTGCACTTCATCTTCTTGTACTAATGCTTTTCCCTGCTCTCTTAAATAATGACTAACACAGTCCGACATTGTTTTAAAGGCCATCCTGTACTCTACCGAATATCTTGTACATGCAAGCCAGATCTTCAGTCTTCTGGTGTTTTAAAACATATGGACTACGCCAGAATTTTCCATCTAAAACAGATATATATATTGCAAAAATCATATTTATACATATTAATTTTTCTACTAAGCCTATCTCTTTGAATATGTAAATATATTGAACGCAAATATATATTTTTTCTTTTATAGGCATAGCACAAATAGATAACACACAATTTGGATTCCGAAAAGGTATGGGTATACATGAAGCTTTATTCTCATTAAATGTACTGGTCCAGCGTTGTAAAGAAATGAATGTAGATGTATATGCATATTTTATAAATTACAATAAAACTTTCGACTGTGTTATGAATAAAAATTCTAGAAACAACAAATATAGACAAAAGAGATCTAAATATTACTAAAAATCTGTATAATTAATAATATTTAAATATTTGGGAACCAATATAAATGATAAGTGGGACCCCAACAAAGAGTAATATATGTGAATATGAATTCCATCGCCCAAGGCTCAGTCTCGAACTCCGAATGAGAATGGTGAGAGGGTATGTACTCTACGTGCTATTGTATGTATGTGAATACTGTACCCTTGACTCCGGTTCAGAGAAACGACTGGAATCTTTTCAAATGTACATTTATAGACGCCTTCTTCGCATCTCCTGGGTACAGAAAATAAAAAACACAGCAGTACTGGAAAGAATGAACAAAATAAAGGAATTACTATCAACCATAAAAATAAGAAAAACTCAATTCTTCGAACATATAACGAGGAGCCCAAAGTACGAATTGCTGCGTCTAATTATTGAAGGTAAAATAAAGGGCAGACGATCGATCGGAGAAGGTGGTTTGGATGTGCTTCGAGTGATATTTTTCGAACAGCAGTTTCTAAAGTTCGTTTAGCTATATGGATCGCCAACCTTCGTGAGGAGACGGCGTCGTAAGAAGGCATAGCACATGTGTTGCAGGGAAATCCCTAAAGCGCTACAGAAGCGACACGTGTGCGGAAAAAGCGATTCACGTTAGTTTTGAATCGCTGTAAATTGTACTCGGTGGGAAACACAGCCTTGAAAGGGGTTGTATGACGTGTGACAAGTTGAACTTTATAAGGAGGTGAAGTATAAGGACGACGTATACTCCTAGCAAGCACCGTTTGATGTCAAGACATATTTGCTTCCAAATTAACGCACAGCAAATTGAGTGACGATGCTAGAGGAATTAAGTGCTCCGACATAACTGTCGGATTCAGCTACATTAACTTTTTAGGAAAAAACTGCCACCTGGGTCTTTGTAGCATTAAGTTCTACTTTATTATTGTCACCCCCAAGATAAAATTTCTTCCAGGTCTTTGTTGAGTTGAACGACGTCCTACCGTCTGCGGATATTATCGAGTAGTCGATGTTCGAGCGTTCAAAGTGACTGAGGAAATAAACTTATTGTCATCTGTAAAGCTGTGCAGATCGTTAATGTAAATGAGAAAGAGAGCTGGACACAGTGTGGAGCCTTAGGGCACACGGGCGTTGATAGTGAAGGTGTCGCAAAGAAATCCGTCGAGTGCCACTTGTAAAGAACGTTCTGAGGAAACACCAGCCATAAACAGGACTTCTCAACAATACCATAAAAAAGTAACTTAGCCAACAATCCAGAGTGCCAAACAGGGTCGAATGCCTTGCATATATTAAGTGCAGCCGCTCGAGATTCAATTGCGTTGCTCCAAACATGTGTAACATAAAGAAGATCTCCTAGTGATTTTTGCTTATCAAAGTCATATTGATAGTCACTAATAATATTTAATCCTTCAAGAGAAGTAGTGCAACTGGTCGGTAATTGTTTGGAAAGGTCTTATTGCCTTTTTGGCGTATCGGCTGAACTGTAGTGCATTTCCAGCAGGAAGGAAATATTCCTTTTTTATAGGATAGGTTGAAATGCGAGAGAAAACTGGCGTTAGTTTTCTCTCGCATTTTGAAACTGGAAGCAGATAATGTTTATTAATTATGGAAAATTTCTTTTCTACACTAGTAAAGACTTTACTTACCTCTACAATCGTCTTCATATGCTTTTTGATAAGTTCCTCTTCTACTACTTCGACTATTCTTGGCTCAGTTGACTCATCTAAATAATGTTTGGCTCTATCCGATTCTTCATTTATTCGAGCCTCAACTTTTTTTATGTATACCGAAGCACTATTTTCAGCTAAGAACTTCTGACTTTCAACCTACAACGGAGGTATCTTGATATACAAAATCACTACTATGAAACTAAACTCTACTTTGACATGGGTAATTCTTGCTTGCGAACTGCCCAAATATCGGTAGTGACTGATGCTACAATAAAGTCATTTGGCTGGTTTAATAGAACAGTATTAATTTCTTGGCAAGGTATTCCTATCGGCAATACTTTATGTGTAAACTTTGAGATTTTTCAGTTCGAAAATTAGTAAAGGTCGTATATATAAACTGGCTATGATATGTTACTATTATTAACGGATTTTTACATTTTCTTTTAGTATGATTTCTTAAGAACATTTTCTGTAAGTTTCAAAACAATCGGTTAAGAATTGACGAAGTTATACCGGTTTAAAAGAAGTATTGTTGCGTAGAGTTTTCGGAGCAGGTAGCGAGCAGCTATTGTCGCCGACCTCGATTTTAATGTATTTTCTTTTATAATATAGTCCAAAGAGATTCTTCAATTGTCTTTCTTAGAAGGAACAAGGCTATTCTAAGGTTCTATATTCGAAGCTGGGAGGTTCTTCAGTACCGTTGTACAGTTCAGTCGTAGCAGTTCACTCGTAGCAATTCAGTCGTAGCAGTTATTACAGTTAAATATAATGACAGCTATGGGAATTCATTGTAGCCGAAATGCAACGAGTTGACCTGGACGAGTGCTAATTGCTACAAAGTACAGAAGTTAGAATGCCTCATAGACAAGAACAAATTAGTATTCTAGAAGCTCAAATAGCAGATGAAGATTCAGCATATGACCCTGGTGTCGATGATTCATTGACAGGTAACAATTTGTTTTTGTATTACTGTTTTTTAACCTGATTTTTTCAAACCTAAATGTTTAAACGCGTTTTTCTCGAAACTACTGTTTCTTGAAGACCGATTTTGATGAAATTTGGTACATATTTTCTCTATACAAATCGTCTTAGAGCGAAAGAAGATTTTACAGGGTTGTCACAAAAGGGAGCTGACGCACTGAAGAAAGAAATGGCCTCGAGCACAGGGCTGCTCGCTCGTAGTATGGTGAGAGACTCGACAGACCAGCCAATGTGCTCGCGGGGTGTTTTGTTTTTTTGCACTAGTCCCCCTCCTCAGCCTATAATTTGATTTTCTTGAAGTTTAATAACATGTTGACTTGATGTTATGTTTTTGAAGACGAAAAGGCCTGTTGTTTTGTTATTCGGAGTTTTAAGATCCTTTCATTCTTTTTGTAGGCATATTATAGGTACTTGGTATCAAGAGGTACTAAATAACAATAAAAACATTTATTTACATTTTTTTTATTATTATTAGTGTATTTCTGTTCAATAAGTACCTAATAGTATAGTATATTATTTTAGTAATCTTCCTTAATTTAGATATACCTACCTACTTCATTTAGTTTTGAGTTGTCTGCTATTTAGTAAGAGTGTTCTGAAATATCTACTAAAATCGTGTGCGATTATTGCATTTCCTGTCACAATTATTACGTGGCTAATTTCAGTTTTAGGTGTACGAAGCAATTGTTTAATTTTTATTAAAGTAGTTCTTAGTATTCTGTACGAAACACTTATGGGATCACTTCGCTGTCCGTACGTCCGTCTGTCATACCAGACTTTTTTCAGAACCTATTTGAGACAGAAAGTTGAAATTTGGCACAAATATAGGAATTCATGGGCTAATCAGAGCTTTGTAGTTTTGAAAGCTAAATTTTGACTTAAGGGGTTAGTTTTTGGGGGGTGAATTAGGAAGTGAAAATAAAATGTTTACCAGGTCATGGAGTGCGGTGTCAAATGAAAGCATGTAAAAACACGAGTTTAAAAATAAATATGATGTAATACTTGCACACACTTTACTTTGTATTATTTTTAAAAAATTGTCAAAAATCGTTATTCCTCCACTCTATCTCGAAAAGTACCGATCAACATAAAGTATAGGTTGAGTGAAAATTATCATGAGTGCATTTCGTCTATAATTTATCTGGTAAAAAAAAATTATAATGCAAAACAACATAGTAAAAGTTTTTTAATACAGTTTTCAGTACATTACTGCTAACGCTCGCTGTACCGAGACAAAATAATTTTATTTTATTTTTTTATAACTAAACAAAGACTGAGGTAGTAAATATTTGTTTTACACTTTTTACTACTAGATTCTAGATTGAGTTAGATTAATTTATTAGTTATTAGGTAGCTAAGATGCTGTAACTATTATACATTACTGACTAAAAAAAAACGTGAAAATACATATTGGATCTTAAGATTATACATACATACTTAGCATAGGTAAGAATTTTATTTTATTTTAAAGGCAATCACGGTACAGAACACTTGTTCCGTAAGTCCAACTTGCACTTGATGTTTTTTTTTTTTATTTTTGGGAAACTGTGCATATGTGAGTGCTATTAAAGATTAAGAAGTATCTCAAGACAACATTATGCCAAAAAGAAAATCGCAACTTTTTAGAAATATGTTTGAGGCGAGAGCAGCTAGAAAATGTCAAATTGGAGAGTCTAGCGTTGAAATCTCACAGCGGCTTGACAGGCAAAATATAAGAACAATAGCGTCTATTTCTCATATTCCTATGATCTCAACGGATCTACCGAGTCATTTCATGCGGTTGCAGTTTCCGGTGAAAGGGTCGTTTGCTCTCACAAACGAGTCCTAGGGACAAACCTTCAAACTCATGGGAATGGATTTGAGATAGGAATGTTTTTCTCATGGCCAATTATATGTCGGCTTATCAGAGTCGGAACTCCAGAAAACCAATATATTTTGCTACCAGAAAATAATGAAACATTAAACATAGTATACAGAGAAGCTCTAACCAATTAACATAGGTGCCTAAATTAAAACAAAAAAACGTTAAAAAAATAACGCTTCCACGCGAACGAAGTTTGGTTGCTAGTTAAATTATAAAACAAAAATATATACTAATTAGTGAAGCTAGATGTCATATTACAAGAATACATTTTCAAGCGCATTTACTGACATAACTTTCAATCATAATAATCATTTAACCAGCTTAAAGTACTTTCATACTGTAATTTTCATTCAATGACTTAACTTACTGTCTGTTATCGACAAAAACTTACCTTATAAAATTCGGCGGACTGTTGTAAAAATGGACGCTCAAAATCTTCTTCATACACTGCTCTAGAATTTATTCCCAAAACCATTAACATTTGACACGCGTTTTTAATAGAAATACGATCGACTTTTTCACCACGTCTTTCTCTCATGACCATTTCCAGTAACGTTTCTCTTAAATGATCACGAATACAACCGTGTCTTACAACCTACAGTAATAAAATTTTAGTACTATTACTCACGAATTCTAAAAGCAACTTTTGGTTTACCTGATCTCTAAAAATAATTAGACCTAAATTATAAACATTATCAACATCGTTTTGTTGAACATAAACTCTATCCATATACATGAGTATGTCACGTATCATAACCATTGATGTTTGATGGTCGTTCCATGCTTGATTTAAGGTCATTAAAAAATTGTTGTGTAAAGATTTTAGTACATCTTCCCTGACCTAAAATATTTAAATTAACCAAAAATTAAAAAAAAAATGTTGCTAAGTTTGAACAATGTTAGCAAGGTCGAACAACTGCTTTTCAAGGTAAACTTACCGGGTGGCAATTTTAAAATTAGCATTGGGAAGCTATTTTTCAGTTTAAATGGCAAATAGTGGTCTGACATTAGCCATATGCAAGATTAAACGTTGATCTTCAGTTTAAACTGAATTAGAAAAATCGATCCATACGCGTGTTGTAAATGTTGCACGAACAGTATTTTTGAGGCAATGAATTCAAGTGTGACGTTAAGGATGCTTTGAGAAATCACGGTCCTTCGCATGTTACAGTTTTTTAAAGCGAGATGAAAAGTCGCCTTTCGCGACGGACTCAAATTTCTCGTGTTCAAACACAAACACCCTATTTAAATATTTACGATAATGAGGAAAGGTGCACTCGATGTAGGTTTCGCTAACCATATTAGCATCATCAGGAACGATGTGGGACTAAATCTAAAAGTCAAAACTAGGCTACTTTTACTAAAAATCAATATCAATTACTAAAAATGAACAAAGTTCATATTTCAGCAGTGACCCACTATTCTCTTATTTGTCAATCCATCTCTAGGACCGACAAACAAGAGAACAAAACTTGCAGTACTTATAGCAGAACTTAGCGTAACATCACGAAAAGATACAACAAATTGTATCTGGCTGATGAAAGCCTCACAGCAATAGTCGGTCACTGCTGAAATCTGGACTTTGTTCATTTGTAGTAGTTGATATTGATTCTTATATACGTTGGGTGGAACTCTGACGTCGTGCTGCCTGGCGATAATTGTTGCCAGCTTAGTTGGACAATTCTCTGTTGTTATGTGGCCTTAAAAGCCCCTGACGAAGAGCAGGTATGCTTTTAAACTTTAGGTTTTCATCGGCCAGAGATATAATTTGTTGTATCTTACCACGATATTTATACTAAAATTGTGATTTACTCCAGTGGAAATAGTTCCGGTCGAGAAACCCATACAGAGTAATATGAGGATATGTCCTTGGTCCTTATTTAGACTATTTTCACATTTTATAATTTCTATACTTTCATATGCATCTAATACCTTCCTATCAGATACATTTCTTACAAACCTTAAGTTAATGTTACTGTATGATTATGTTCAAGAACATGTTCGGTAATAATGGATTTCAGTAACAGTAACTTAAATGCCATTTACGACTTAAAGTTTCTGCCAAATACTACCTTTAAAACCAGGTCAGGAGTGGAATTTCGGATCACGATGTATGTACATGTGAATCGAACGCCCGGCAATAGTCAACTTGTTCAACGATCATTATTACGGTAGTGTTTCGATCTATTTAATTATTTTGTCGATTGCAAACGAAAGGGACTAGAAATAAAGCAGAGTGTAGTGTTAGATTAAGACAATAAGTAAAAAAATTTGAAGATTTATGAGAATAATTTTGTGAAATTATATGAAGCTAACAAAACGATAAGCGACGACCTTGATCATTTTACTTTTTACAGTGATAAGAAATATAAACAACAATTTTTTTCTTTTTCACCCGTGTTTGAACGAGGTACACACGTAAAGTTTTTATAACAGAAAGAACAATAGATAGCGATGATTATACCTCAGGAGACTCGAAAAGAGGAAGAGTCGAAGAAAAAGAAGAGCCAAGGGAATTATTCAAGAAGAGTAAAAAGTTGATAAGACACCACAGAAAGAGAAAAACGAAGGAGTAGATAAGATAGACAATTTGATAGAAATGATCAGAGAGAGCTAATGTCAGATATAAAGGATATAAAACAAGATCAGAAGAGATACCAACAAGAGTTGAAGAAACTAAGAAAGGAGAATGAAGTATTGAAAGAGGAAAATAAGATAATTAGAGAACACATGAGAAGTATAGATTTGAAGATGAGTAGACTGAAAAAAGACAACGTAAGGAATAATACTGTAATATCAGGAATGAGATTTGAAGCGAATAGCCAACCAGATCTGAAAATGGGTGTAGAACATTTTATGGAGAGGAGTATGGACACAAAAGTACAGATTAAATATGTGATAAAAATAGGAGCAACTATATACAAGATAGAATTTGGAAACACGGGAGATAAGGAAACTGTAATGAAAAATAAAAACAAACTGAGAAACCTAAAAGAGAGTTTATATAAACAACGATTTAACAAAAGATGAACGGGAAATTGAAAAGAAATTGAAGCATATAGCAGAGAACGAGAGAAAGAATGGAAAAAGGGTAAAAAATAGGATATCATAAAATCGTAATCGAAGGAAGAGAATATAAATGGGACATTGAGGAAGAAAAATGAAAGAACAAACAAAGAATATTACAACCATCAAGTCAAAAAACTGAGAAAAAGGAGAGAGATAGGTAGATTGACGACGACCCTGGCAAAGATAAAGGATACAGAAGAGAAGACTAGTAAAAGGAATACAAATAAAAGATAATCAAAGAAATAGATAGGAAGAAAGAAATGGGAAATAATTATCGAGTTTTTAGACTGAAAACACGGAATAATAGGGCTATAAACGGAAAAGAAGATGAACTGACAAAAGAACAACAAATGCACTATGTAGGAATCACTGAAACAGAAAGGAAAGGAAATGGATGCAAAAAATTAGAGAGAAAAGCATACAAAAATTAACATAGAGACATAATACCGGAATAAGATACAGAACTCATACAAACAGAAGAAACTAACGCAGAAGAAGCAAAGAGGCAATCGGCAATTTAAACAGGATGGAAGGATATAGAAGGAAATATGGAAAAGACAGTTATAGAATAACTCAACTCCACGGGTCTTACACTCCTCAAGAGGTAGAAAGGCATAAGGATTAAGTAAGTAAGTAAAACCAGATCTACGCTGAATTTAACTTAAACTAAACTTGAGCTTTATAGAACCCACCTTAAATTCTAAATGTTGTGTTACAACTTCTTTAAGACCTGTATACAGTCTTTCGCCATGCTTGTGAAGGACCATAGTATATGCATTTCGATACAGTTCTTCGAAACTAAGACCTGAGTTGTTTTTCTTCTGAATTTCTTGTATAGCATTTTTCAAAAGAGCCCATATACTCTCCACATACTTTTCATCCATGGTCATCTGAAATTAAAAAAATAAAATTAATGTTTAACTAAAACTAAAAAAATTCTTAGTTCTTACAGTTGTCCTAGGTTGTCATGCAACCTGGAATTTTTTACAATTTTTAGCTTATGAGTGTCCTAAGCATTAAGTATAGTAATACTACTGGGTTTTTAATAGTGTTGAAGTTATTTTAATAGTGTTGAAGTTAATTTTTAATAGGTCATTTCTAAAACACCTAATAAGTAAATAGAGAATGATCCATGGCTTTTGAAGTACTCAATTTATGACGGATTTCTTTCGTTAGTCTTAAAGGTGTACACGAATACAACAGGTCTTGTACCGATCTCACTTTAGAACTGTTAGAACATAACTAGCTGGAAGATCCTTTAAAAGAAAGGCACAAGCATATTGTTTACGTTAAGAAAAAATAAACAATAAATTCCAATGACTTTCATCGTTATTAAATGAAAATATAAGTGCCTTTACTGGCACAATTTTTTAGGAAGCATTGTAAAGTGTATATTTTGTGTTGACAAGATCGACAGTAGTAGTAAATAAGACCGCCAGCGGGTGAGATGATAATGATTGCACGGGAATGCAATTAAATTTCGAATAATTTTTTATTCTTTAACTTTTAATATGGGTCATATGTGGCGAAGTAAATCATATATCGTATGGTAACATGGTAAAAATGCTCCAGTTTAGCAAACGCCCTTTGTATTATTAAGCAAGTAAAAATTAAATTATTCAAGATCTTATCTTTCAATTTTTATTACAATTCTCAAAATTTATTTAATGACAATTACAATAAAAAAATATCAGTGGTATAGCTAAGAGGAACATGCGGGAGCAGATATCTTCCCCCTGTTTCTAACTATGTCATTCCGACTTATTGTAGGCCGTCAATATCCCATTTTTTTCTTTTGGAAAAACGCCCTTTGAATGAAAGTCCAATTTAGTTCTACTTTGAAGTGAGCTCATAAAAATTATGAAATGAGTGGTTTTTTGAAAGAAAACTGCAACACATTTTGTAGTTTCCTTTTATAAATTATATATCCCTTCTCTATCAAATGAACAGAAAAACTTTTATTATTTAAAAAATATTCCCAACGTATTGAAAAGTTCATCGTCTCTTTTGATTTAAATATTAAATAAATAAATAAATAAGTTTTACGTTGTCTCCTGGTGGATCCCATTTAGTGGAATAATCTGAATGCCCACTCATTGTAAAAATTGAATTACGCATTAATCATTGGTAAATCTTGCGAGTCGCTTTCTTTTAATATGTATTATCTTTAAATATTTTTAAAACTTTAGTAAAAAAATATAAAATGTGTAAAATGACAAACAATAATTTTTGTTTTATTTTTTATCGAAAAAATGACAAGTTGATGTTATTATTAATGACAGATTTCAAATTAAAAGCTTGGTTTCAATAACAAAAATATAGTGCAGTAAAAAAAAAAAGGCCAAAATAATGATGAGATAGGCATAGTTTAGATACAGCAATATTATGATTTTATCCTCTCTTGGGTATCACACGGCGTATTGTCCTGGGTTTTGGACCTCGAAAGATTTGTGCTCTTTTGTTCATAAACAACTGAAGTTTTCAAAAAAAACGCGTTTTTTGAGCTAAAAATGTGAATAACTCCGGTTATATCAGTCGGATCGAGACAAACAAAAAACTAAACTCTTCGTAAACAAATACTAGTTGGTTTTAAATCGCTCAAATGTGCACATAACCTACAAAATTGAAAAAACAGGCAAAAATCTATTTCTTTTTCATTTTATTATACAGGTCGACTAGGTGAACCGATCAGCTTGTAACTTTCAGAAAATATTCTTTTTGTTAAAGCAAAAATATCCTGAAATTTTGGTACAAAAATATTGAACCAGTGGGTACAATTGAATTTATTACTTAAAATTTGAATTACCTGCTATTTTATGTCATTTAGTCCAAAATGGATTGTTTTTTTTCTTTTCAAAATTAAGGTCTCGACGTCAGCTCTCCGATGCCATTAAAAAAAATTTTTTTAGGGTCATTTTAACCGTTTTTTTTTTTCATTTTTTTATTAATCAAATAATAACAATTGACATTTTGAGAAAAAAAAATTGTTACAGAAAATTATTTTTTTTTTTTAAAAAAAAAAAAGGTCTCGCGATTCTCTACCAGAAGTGATAAAAAATTTTCAATTGTTTTTTCAAAATAACCGAAAAAAACGCATTTGTTTTTATTTGATTAATAAACAAATGTTAAAAAAAAAACTGTTAAAAATGTAACAAAAAAAAATTTTTTTAATGGCATCGGAAAGCTGGCGTCAAAACCTAAATTTTGAAAAAAAAAAAAAAAGATCCATTTTGAACTAAATGGCATAAAATGGCGGGCAATTCAAATTTTAAATAACAAATTCAATTGTGTCCACTGCGTTCACTATCTCTGAACCAAAATTTCAGGGTATTTTTGCTATAACAGAAGGCATATTTTCTGAAAGTTTCAAGCCGATCGGTTCACTTAATCGGCCTGTACAATAAAATGAAAAAAAAAAAAAAAAAACCGTTTTTTTTTGCCGTTTTTTTTCAATTTTGTAGATTATGTACACATTTGCGGTGCGTCTAATTTCTTCCTTGAGCTCCGGAATGGTCTGGGAATCATTGGCATACACTTTTCCTTTCAGAAAACCCCAAAGAAAGAAGTCCAGTGGCGTCAAATCGCACGAGATACCACGACCATGAAACTTCATCTGCAATAACTGCATTGTTTCGTCCGCAGTGTGGCAGGTTGCGCCATCCTGTGGAAAGAATATGTCTTCCAAGTCAATGTCGTTTAATTCATTCCATAAAAAGTTGGTTATCATGTCACGATAACGAACACCATTGACGAAAACCGCATTTCCAGTAGCATTCTCGAAAAAGTACAGCCTAAACACTCCTCCAACCCGAAATCCACATCAAACAATGACTCGTGGTGGCTGCATTTGGTCCCCCAAATTCGACAGTTCTGTTTATTTAGGTAGCCACTAAGTTTAAAATGCGCCTTATCGCTGAAGATGATTTTCTTCGAAAAGTCACCATCGATTTGTTGATGCTCAAAAATCCAATTGGCGAATGTATAGCGCTGCGCGTGGTTTGCTGGCTGCAGTTCTTATGTCAATTGAATCTTATAGCATGCAAATGCAAATCTTTCGTCAAAATTCGCTGCACAAAGCATCTTGAAATGTTCAATTGCTGAACACGGTGGCGAATCGAGGTAGAAGGACTTTCGTCAACACTCGCACTCACTGCAGCTATGTTTTCATTTGACCAGCAGGAACGAGGACAGCCACTATTTTTCACGGTCAAAATTAAACTACTAACCTCAAATTTTTTAATTAACTGCACAACAGTGTTGTGAGATGGTGCGTTCTGATGACCAAAAGACGGGCGGACTTTTCGAACCATCTCTGCAAAATTTTCACCATTTTTGTAGTGAATTTTCACAATTTCTATGCGTTGTTCGATCGTGTAATTCTCCATGACTAAACCTTAATACTTCCTGATGCCAGTTGTCAAAGATTAGTACTTTATGTTTGCCACAAAAAAAGAAATAGCACGCCATTTAAAATGTCAGGTCATTTTGAGACACCCTTTATATAACCGGAGGAAAACTTCAATCGTTTATAAATAAAAGAGCACAAGTGTTTCCGAGGTCCAAAACTCCTGATGATACCCCAGAGAGGATAAAATCATAATATTGCTGTATCTAAACTGTGCAATTTCAAATGCTTTTTTTTACTGTACTTTCTGTACATTATCAATTTCTGAATTCAACAAAAAAACTGTAACTGACTAACAGACAGACAGACGAACGATTACTGAGTTGGTTCAGTTACGTTTTTCGGTTAATATATTTCTTCTAAATCAAATGAGTCTTTTTAGTGTTCGGTTCGGAACACTTATGGGAACACTTCGGTGTCCGTCTGTCACACCCCATTTTATCTGAAACTATTTGACATTTAAACTTAAGGGGTAGCTTGTAGGGGGTAGTAAAAAACAAAAATGTTTTCTAAGGCCATCGAGTGGGGTGTCAAATGAAAGCTTGTTAAAACACGAGTTCAAAAATATGTATGATGTAATAACATGTAAGCTAAAAAAAATTTTGGTCCGACACATAGAGCTTTTCAAAAAAATCCATATGATTTTTAGAAAGTACCAACCTTTAAACGATACGTGTCGAAATTTCATGACATTTCGACGATTAGTTTACAAGTTACAGTGGTTTTAGTGACGTTACTTTTGATATTAACAATGGAATAAATCGAATTTCGTGTGTTGATTAAACACTCTTTTTTTGATGGGAAAAAAATACCGTTCAAGCAAAGCAATGGCTTAATAAGTATTATGGGGACTCTGCCCTAGGAAAATCACTCACCATCTACTGGCATACTGAATTTAAACGCGCTCGTACAGACACTAATGATGATGAACGCTCTAGACACCCAAATGAGATGGTTATACAAACAATCCACAAAATTGTTTTGGATGACCATAAAGTGAAATTGCGTGAGATAGCTGACACTCTAAAGATACTAATATTTTACATAGACATTTGGGCATGAGAAAGCTCTGTTCGAAATCGGTACCGCGTTTGCTCACAGTGGATCAAAAACAACTCTTTAAGGTCAATAAAAAGGATTTTTTCACGCAATATGTGACAGCGGATGAAACATGGATCCACCACTACACACAAGAATTAAACCGGCAGTCAGCTGAGTGGACAGCAGTCGTGAAAGCCGTCCAAAGCGACTAAAGACACAACAGCCGGCTGGGAAGGGTTTGGCCTCTGTATTTTGGGATATGCATGGAATAATTTTCATTGACAATGCTGAGAAGGGAAAAACCATCAATAGCCAATATTATATAAAGTTATTGGTGCGTTTGAAGACAAAATCGCAAAGAAACGACCCCAAATGAACAAAAAAAGGGTTCTTTCATCAAGACAATATACGATGGCAAAACTGTATGAATTGAAGTTCGAATTGCTTCCTCATTCACCGTATTCTCCAGATTTGGCCCCCAGCAACTATTATCTATTCGCATACCTCAAAAAAATGCTCGCGGGAAAGAGATTTGGCTCCAATGAAGAAGTTATCGCCGAAACTGAAGCCTATTTTAAGGGCAAAGACAAATCCTTCTACAAGAATATAATATATAGTATAAAAATTTTAGAAAAGCCTTAGACTGATTGTATTGCTCTTGAAGGAGATTATGTTGATGAAAAAAAATCGAATTTTGCAAAAAAATGTGTTTTAAGTAGCTAGCCCAAAAACTTTTCAGTCTACGTGTTACTTGCGCACACTTTTCATTGTATTATTTAAAAAAATCTCTGTCCCCCACCCTACCTCGAAAAGTAAAGATTACAAAATTTTGAAAATATCCTGGAATATTCCTTATAAAATGTATATTGAGCGAAAATTATCATGAGTGCGTTACGTTTGATAATTTATCTGGTATAAAAAAAAAACTATGTGCCTTGACAATATCGAGGAGGTTTCACAACATAATGGTGGAGATAAATGTATGTTCAGTACCGCGCGTCGCTCTTCTAGAGACAAAATAATTTTATTTCATTTATTTATAATTAAACAAATATTTAGGTAGTAAATATTTGTTTTGCGCTTTCATTACTAGATTCTAGATTAAGCTAGATTGATTTATTGGCTATTAGGTAGCTAAGATGCTATAATTATTGTACATTATTGACTAAGAAACCATTTTTAAGGAGGTTAATAAGTTTTAATTTATATTGTACATTTTTCCAATGTTATCTAATGGCGTAAACTTATAATTTCAAGTGATATCACCTTAAAAGGAGAGAATGAAAAGAGTGAAGTAGATTTTTAGAATTTTTTATACTATAGTTTGTTGGTATGTCCGTGTGCCCTCCTACTGACTATTATCACGCACACATTTTATTGTATTTTTTTGAATTTAATTATTGTAAATATATTCTAAATTTTAATACTAATTTATATTTTCGCGTTTGTATGTTAATTGTTGTAGTTTGTTTTGTATATGATAAATTTATTTTTTCTTAAGCTAGAGCATACATAACTGAACTTCTATCAAGAATTTGTAAGTGAATGGCGAATCAATATATAGGGTGTCCTAAGGGGTATGGTCAAAAATGAAGGATCTAGTAGATTGGACCAAAATAAGGTCAGAAGTTCCTATAAAAATGTCTCCTATCTCCCCCCGTTAGGAAGCTACAGCCACCCAACCGTTAAAGATAAAAACATGAAATTCAGGTTCTAAAGTAAAATTTATGTGCTGAATCGGAATTTTATCTTATAATCGTCGATAATTCAATTTTTATTGCATTTTCGCGTCGAATTAGGGAAGCTTGAGATCTTTGGCGAAAAAAAGGTACTCTTAGTTTAAGACGATTAGACGGACCAATTCCGAGTCGAATTGATAAAGAATTTCTGTCAGAAAAAGAGCCTGCTATTTTATTACAGTTATTAACAATACTTCAAAATATCTAGATATTTTTAAATGACCATACAACTAAATAATAATTAAAGAAAACATAATCATCAAATGAAACAAAAAACTTATTTTTATTTATCAAATCAAGGAAAAAAACATAAAACACCGTTAAAAAAATCGGAAATATTAATTTAAAGGAAAAACAAAATCCATGTGTAATTTCAACTAGGGAATATGTTCGATATGGGCACCTTGTACAGTTATGCATTTCCTTAAGTTAGTGAGGAAAGCCCTTTGAACTCTAAATAATGACATACCGGGATTATTCCCACAGTGAAAGAAAATTCGTTCTAACAGCTGTTCTCTAGTTTGTACAGAAGTCGAATAAACAAGATATTTAAGGTGGCCCCATAGAAAGAAGTGTAAGGGATTTAGATCTGGTGATCGGGGTGGCCACGGGAATGGCCCACCCCGACCTATCCAACGATTGGAAAGCTGGTTATCTAAATATCCCCTAGCAATGTTGCTGAAATGTGGTGGTGCATCGTCGTGCATTAACCATATATTGTTGCGAATATGCAACGGAACTTATTTAAATCATCTCGAAGAAATTGCAAATATTTCTCAGCATTCAGCCGCCCGTCAATGTCATATGGTCCAATCAAATAATTCCCGATAATTCCCATCCAGATATTTATCAAAAATTTATGTTGGTTTTTAGTCTGAATTATCGCATGTAGGTTATCCTCATCCCATAAGTGAAGATTATGAGAGTTTATTAAACCCTCCCTAGAAAATCCCGATTCATCTGTAAAAAGCACTTTGCTTACAAATATATTCTCTTCTCGTTGCTTTTGTAGAAACCAATTAGCGAATTCCACTGGTACAGGATAATTATCGGGTAACATAGAATGAACTTTTTGGAAATGGTAGGGATGGAGTAATTGCTCCTGAAGTACCCTATGCACCAACGATTTGCAAGTAGGAAGTGGTGCTGCCAATTTCCTTTGCATTATTAGTTGGACCGTTTGTTATTAGGTCCAAAATATTTTCTTCCATTTCAATGGTACGAGCAGTTCTTGAACGACCTACTCTTTCAGGTTTTGGTATAAGACTACCTAAAAGATATCCAATAATAAGCACACAATTTGAAAAAGCAAGACACAATAAACCTGATGCCCACAGATTGCGATCAACTCGTTCAATAGTTCTGCGATCAGGCAAGTATCGATCAGGAAATCGTTCTGCGTAAATTCATATCCGCATACTCGACAAAAGGAAAATTTGGCATAATGAAATCGACCGCAATTTTTTGAACTTTCAGATTTGACTTGTGTATTGACATTGGATTAATTATCATTGCACTTGGCAGAAGCCAGGTAATAGGCTCTTTTTCTGACATGGAAAATCTTTATCGATTTTAACTCGGAATTGGTGCGTCTAATCATGTTAAGAGTACCTTTTTTTCGCCAAAGATCTCAAGCTTCCCTAATCCGACGCAAAAATGCAATTAAAGTTGTTGCAAAAAAAGTTAAGTCCATTTTTACAACGCCCTCCCCTACTTTTGACGAACCGATTGAATTATCTACGATTATAAGGTAAAATTCCGATTCAGCACATAAACTTTAGAACCTGAATTTCATGTTTTTATCTTTAACGGTTTCTGAAATCTTCAATGAAAACCCATCTTCAGGCTCCCCATTTGGGTGGCTATAGCTCCCTAACGGAGGGAGATAGGAGACATTTTTATAGGAACTTCTAACCTTATTTGGGTTCAATCTACTAGATCCTTCATTTTTGACCATACCTTTTGAGACACCCTGTATTTATCACGCTGATTGTCGTTATCTTAGTCTAGGCCGTCCAGAATCAAATCTTAGCGGTTTTCTTGCAAGATTATTAAATGCATAGTTTTTAAGTCAAAATACATCATTAATTTTTTAAAGAGTGAGACATATGCATAAAATAACAAATAATAGGTAATTTTGTCAAATAATTAATTT
>CM032447.1:57689890-57769890 GCA_019049505.1 Pachyrhynchus sulphureomaculatus
ATTCAAGCTGCAGCTGAGTTTCCAGACAAGTTTCAAGACTTCGTTAGACGAGAGAAAATTCCTGCTTGTCTCATCTTCAATGTTGATGAGACCGCACTTTACTGGAAAAAAATGCCATCTCGAACATTCATTTCTAAGGAAGAACGTCAAGCCAGTGGTTTCAAAGCTGCGAAAGATCGACTAACACTTCTGCTGGGTGGTAATGCCACTGGTGATTTCAAACTGAAACCTTTACTAGTGTACCATTCAGAAACACCCCGTGCAATGCGAGGCACAGACAAGACAAGTCTACCAGTTGTGTGGCGATCAAACAGAAAGGCGTGGGTTACACGGGAAATTTTTCAAGAATGGTATTCTAATAGTTTTTGCCCATCAGTCAAATCATACTGTGACAGAAATGGGCTTGAACCTAAAGTTATATTACTCTTAGACAATGCCCCAGGACATCCAACCTCACTTGATACGCCCAGAGACTTAAAAAGTGTACGTAAAGTTCCTTCCACCAAACACTACGTCAATATTACAACCTATGGACCAGGGAGCAATAGCAAACTTCAAAGCTTATTACCATCGCCGCACTTTTAGCCAACTAATTCATGAAACTGACGGGGAAGGAAGACAGTCTATGCGAGAGTGGTGGAAGTCATACAACATTATGAAGTCTATTCACAACATAGAAGAGGCTTGGAAGGAAGTTAAAATGAGTTGTATGAATGGGGTGTGGCGTAATCTTTGGCCAGATGTAGTGGAAACACCTAGAAGAATTGTCCAGATGCAGAGACAAGTGCTTGAAGACATTGCTGCAATGATTGAGGGGTCTGAACTTGAAGATGTCACGGTAGAAGATCTCGTAGAACTTGTAGCAACGCACGACGATCCTATTAGCAATGAAGATCTGATCGAGTTACAGAATAATCCTATCTACGATGAGGAAGAACAAGTAGAAGAGAAAGTTTTATCTTCAGGGGAAATACAAAATGCACTTTTCAAAAATTTATTCAGGTTTGGACATATTGCAGAGTATAGACAATAATGATGACCGTGTCTTGACCGTGTGTCAAACAATTAAAAACAGTGTTGGGTGTTATGAACGTATTTTACAAGAACGTAAACAAAACGTTACCCAAAAGACAATAGATGTATTTTTCCGTAAAAAATAAGAGTATGTATTGCATAAAGTGTTCTTAGAATTAAAGTGATTGATTAAAATGATTTGTATTTTTTTGTATTAAATTTTGACTATGTTTAATCATAAACCTCGATATACGCGAATTTCAGTTAACGCGATTTTTTTCGGAACGTATCCCTCGCGTAAAGCGGGGTATTACTGTATATATATATATATATATATATATATATATATATACATACATATATATATATATATATATATATATATATATATATATATAAATATATATATATATATACATATATCAGGTACTGTTTATAAGTATAGCTACTTTTGCATTTATGTTCCAGTACTATGACATGTATGATGAATCACTTTTTCCACACATATGCCGCTCCTGGGGCGCTTTAGGGACTTGCCTGTAGCATGTATGCTAGACCCATGAAAAAAAATAAAAAAAATGACCAAGAATATGATACCCCATGGTATTATATTTACGAAAGTTTATGCATTTCATATTTCACTACCCATGTTGGACTGTTTGATAAACATTTAGTGAGGTTTATTAGTACAGATAAAATAATTTAATTAAAAATTAGAGTAAAAAATTGAAATCAATAATTATATATTTTTTATAAATTTATTACTGGCATATCTTATCTAGTTTCAAATTTGAATTGACATCACACAACAACATTTAAATGCTTAACAATAAAATAACATAGGTATCTAAGAAACAATTTTTAAAAAATAATAAAATCACATTCAAATAAAAACATCTTGATGTATATTAAGAATATATAACAGATTTATTATCAATATGGGAAAAAGTTTTCTTCAAAAATTGTTAGATATTGGATGGTTTCTAAAGGAAAACAAAAAGGTGTAAAGGTGTTAAAGATGGGCCCATTCCTTAATCAGCAAGATATTTGAGGTTTTTCTATATTTTATGTAGTTTTTACAAACTTTATTATGATAAAATAACTGGCTAATATGATACAGAATAATGTTCTGAGACAGAAATATAGTTTTTATAGATACATTATTTTGGTCCCAGGCATATAAATGCATTTCTAATTTTAAGGCAGATTCTTCATTTATACAGTAATGTAGACCACTTATTTAGTTAAAGTATATGTTGAAAACTTTTCATTATCTATGAAAAAATTTGAATTTCCAAGTTGTACGAGGACATTCATGTCTAACTGTATTTGACCTGATATGAACTTGAAACATGATACTGTTTAAATTCTATACCTATTGCCTATAATCTGTAGAGTTCATATACATTTTCTGAGATGTTAATATTCAATTATACTTACGGGGAAGGCACGAATTCTCATCTTGCCTTCTTTTTTGGCCAAACTTCCACTCTTCATAGTTGACATAGTTCCTAATTTGTTATTTTTCTTTTCAATTACCAAAAAGTTCACTTTAAACAGTCATTATTTAAAATTCAACGAGAATCTGAAACAAGAACTTGCGTACTTCATATTCATACATTGAATGTTAAAACAATATGAAAAAGTTGGGCATTAATTACAAAGATCGTCTTGTTGTTTAAACACTGACAGACATTTTCCCTTGTCATTTATGACGTTTTCTCAGGTTGCAGTTATAAGCTAACTTTCACTATTAAATTAACACGAGTACTAAGGATCACACGAATTAACCAATACTATTAATATTATTTTTCTTCTCAAAAGGGTAAGATTAATGCAGAAAAACTTAAATAAATTCAACGCTGGATCTTTTTCTATATCCCAAATTGCAAACAAATGGATGTTTTTGTTCAATAGGGATTTTGTTTTTCTGATAATGTAAACTAATTCGAATGCCTTGTCAACGATTTCTATATTGGTAACATTGCTTCTGACGATTTTTGGGTGTATTCGGCATTACAGATATGAGATTAATCGGGTTGTATCTAAATCTCAAATGTCGGTTATATACCAAGTCCAGATAACAACACAAATAGAAATTTACCAAAGATGTGTGACGACACAAGGACGTCGAAATTCGCTAGTTGGGAAAGAAAACATTTTTTTTTCCAGTTTATGTGATGTTGCAAATTAAATACGGGAGTTTTTTGTAAAAAGTCTATTAATAAGCTCTAAGTAAATTCCATTTAGAATATTATAACCTAAAATAAAATATTTCTAAGTACTAGTAGTACTTAAAGACGTATGCACCAATATTTTTTCAGACTGTGATAATTAACAGTTAAATATTTTATTCACACACAAGTTTTTGTGGCAACTAATAGAGGATATTCGAATGCAAAAAATGTTGGTACCAGATATTACCAGGTTCAAACTTTTATTTTTTACTGACCATATTAAAACTGAAGAACTACTCCCGATCGACCAATTTTTCTGGCATCTCACGTCGTCTGGAATCAAATTCGTTTGAAATCGACTAACGCCTTAAATTAACAAAATAATGGAGATTGATTTAAGTGTATTGTTTTTTATTCTAATATAACAAATATATACTAAGAGGTAAAAAATTTCGTCTTGTACTCCTACTCTGATAACACCTTTAACTATTTTATCCTATCCCAATTAGGCAACTGATTTGGTTAGTTTACATTATGACGCAGCTTTACCACAACCGAACTGAATCGGTCAGGTTTCCTTTTACCAAAATAACCATATGAAAGGGTATTTTGCAGCTGGTCCTCGGTCTTCTGCCTCGGCCTCCCGCCGGTGTGCTTCCCTGTTTTTTTTATATTCACTTTTTATTGGTATTCCGAAAAAATTAGTAGGACACAGAAAGAGCGTTTTCCAAAAGATCTCATTTCATATTTTTAGTGCCAAAAATGGCCACTTCCTCTGTAGAACACCTAGAATTTACAAATTGGCTGGATATGAAGTTAAAGGAATTGAACACTGACGAAACCGTATTTGGATCTTACATACGGGGAATATTGGATGGTGACGATTCTTCCGAAGAAAAATCAGAAGCATTACAAGGAATTCTAGCAGAAATTCTTGAAAATGTAAGCATGGTGAGCTGCAGGAAACCCTGTTACCTATTTAATGTGGGTCATAGTTATAGGTAAAAACCATTCACAATTCAGCACTAAGATTGTTGTAACTTGCCTTCATATTCGAAAAAGTCTTATAATTTGCTTATGCAACATCTAATGTACTTTTCTTTAATCAAAATTGTTTAGAATATTATGCTTGAAAGAATAATAATTAGATCCAAAACCAATTATGTTATCCCCAGAACTTATTTAAACCTAACAAACAATTATTTAGATAAAATTCGTAGTTCTACTATAGAAGAATCCTCCTTAAGTTAGCTGTATATTTTATTAGGCACCTTTTTCATTATAAAAAAACTGTAATGTTCGAAGAATTATTCTGTAGCATACTGGTTTACGTCCAACTTATGCTAGAAACAAAAATATATATTTTTTTAATTATCATTTTTAATATTCAGTAAACGATTAAACCATTTTCTTTCGTTGACATTACAATCTGCAATACTACACATTTGTTTTTTTGAAGGTTTACTGTTTTTTTTTTTAATTTGGTATATTACAACCTCTATAAATTTTTCTGTTAAGATGAATTATGATTATAATATTTTTAATATTATATCTCAAGTTACAGGAATTGAAAACAGGGAACGCTTTAACTTTTAGACAGTTTTAGAAACAAACATGTAGAATCAACTTTAAAAAAATATGTGCAGGAATAATATACTAACTAATTAGAAAAGTAATAATAACGTTAATTTGAGTAATTGTTTTTGTCTATATATATTTCTTGTGGAATAAATAACTAGGTAATGTTACAAAAAGTATGCGGTTGCATAATTAAGTAATTTTTTACTAAATAGTACAATATTCAACTTTACGTTAATTTTTAGGGCAATGACATAACTAAAGTTTGTGATGAAATTCTTGAAAAATGGCAAACACTTAAGCCTAAAGAACCTCCCCCTGCAGAAACTTCCAAAGAAGATATAAATGAGAAACTAGCCAAACTTTTAGAATCTCAGTCACTGGCAACAACAAAACAAAAGGAATATACTGAGGAAGAGAAAAAAATAAGGTATATTAAAAGTGGAAAAAAGTACAAAATAAGTGTATATGTATACTGCTCACTGCAAAATTGAATAATTTAATTATGATCGCTGTATTTTAAACATTGTATTAAGGTGAATTTAAAAAATCTTTATAATAAAAACTACATTTCTAATACAACACACGTCACCAACATTAATTCAAAAAAAAAACTTTTTACAAGAAAAATAAGATTTAAATATGTTTACTTATTCACCACTTTTTAGAAAATACTAAATAACAAGATCAATGTTTAGTTCTGATTTTTATTATTTTTTTTTATTTGCCGAAAGTAACCTTTTATTTTTTATATTCTAAACAAGTTTTCAGAAGATTCAAGTTGTATTTTTTCCGATTGTTCTTATACAATTCATTGATATTTAAAAGAAGCAAATCATACTCTTTCAGTAATTTATTTTCTGGAAAAAAACATTAATTCTCTAGAGGATTCAAGTCAGGGCTGCAAGCCGGTCACTTTAAAGCCTGGAATACTTGCCTACCTAACCAGGTTTTTATTAACTTTGAGATGTGCTGAAAATCATTCTAGTGTTTGTCTTTGGATGGAGCATATTTCTCCCAATTTGGTGTATTGGTCCAACTCTGAATGTTGTGAAATACCCAACACTTTAAGATTACCTCCATCATACTTCAGTCTGGAGGAAATGCTTTGCCTTCAGTGATTCCTTGTCTCGTTGCTCGCTTCAGTAGGGTCCATTAGTTAGATATTTATTAATCTTAGTTTCATTGGAGAATATAACTTTCCTCCAATCATCATCAGTCCAAAGAATATAGTTTTTGTGAAAGACTTTCAAACTTCAATATTTTTTTCCAGTAAGAAGTGGTTTCTTTTTCTTCTTGCTAGTTCTCAATTTTGAGAAATTTGGTGTTCGGGATACAGTCTACTTACTTACAGTTCTTATTATTATCTCTCAGAAGCTAAAGATGCTTTGCCTGAAATTAAATATTATATAACTAACTCTTCTCACGTATTTGTAAGACAGTACTTAGGTTGACCTTCACCCACCACTCTGGAATATTAAAACTACTTTTTTTACTATTCTTTTTACTGTTGATTGACTAATTCTATGGTTTATGCAATATATCACGTAGATTCACCTCTTCAACTCGATTCACAAAATCCTTTCAGTAGGTTTCATTGTCAAAAAAAAGAAAAAATAGCAAATTCGTATACTACTGATTATAAAATAAGTCTGACAAATAATGAATATGACTATTTGTTTACTCCTATTTTGTTGTTATAACATATGGTTATATATTACAAGATTTGTCATATAGTTTATTCTTGTATTTACCAAAGATATGAAATAGTAACCGTCAATGTCTCAGCCATTGATGTGTAAATCATCAATAATCAAAAAATTTAAAATACACCACAATTTTTTTTCATTTGGAGAGATAAATTTTTTTAAGAAGGAAAGAGGCTAAAAAAAGTAGTAATAAAAACCTTGTTCTTAATTTCAACACCAATGATTTTTACTTGACTATTGACTTTTGAAAAATAATCATTCATAAATCAATTAGTAAAAGGTATGAATTTAAAAAATTACTTATTTTTACCAAAAATTTACATTGCTTACTATTTACAAATTAATATTTTAGACAAGCCATATTATCTCAATATAGTCAGATGACTGATTCAGAAGATGAAGAGGAAGAAGGTGGATCAGGAGAGGCCAAAGTAAATGATTTAGAAAAAAATGTGAATGCTCAGTTGGTGGCTGATGCTGAAAGGCAAAAGAGGGAGCAGTCACGAATGGATAGCCAGAAAAAGAAAGAAAAGGATAAGGAAGATCGGTAAGAAGATATTAAAAGTAAAATTGTTGTCATTTTGTCTGAAAAAATAACCATATGCATAAAATTGCTTTAGTATAGACATAGATTCAAATATATGTTGGTTCTTTGACTACCTAAAAACTGTACCTCGTTTTTTATGTGACACCGTGTTATGTAGAACCTGAACAGTTTTAAGAGCACTACTTTATAATTTGTCTATATGTAAAGATTCGTTGATAAGTAGGTAGTTTAGAAATTTGGTCAGATTGTAATTTTATGTAGAATATGATTTAAACATTAATTTCACAAGTCGCCTATCATTGACTTTTGGTTACTTTATTTAATTCTTCACTTGAATCGTGTTTAAACAGGGATTGACTCCAATTAGAATTACTTAAATATGCACTGGTCAAGAAAGTGGCGCCATCTATAATTGTGGACTTTCAGCCACTATTTAAATGAAAGTGTGGTTCTAGGTATGAATATTGCTTTGATTATATTTAACATCAAATTACACAAAATTGTAAACTTAAGGAAATCATTCTTGTCTTTTTTTAGAGAAAAACAAAAACAATTGAAAGAAGAAAAAAAGGAGAAAAGAAAGACTCAAAAAGGAGAAAGAAAAAGATAGCAGAAGTAAAATTGGGACTAAAAATACTTGTACATTATTTTTCTCAGTGAGTTTTATGTTATTAGGTTTACTTTTATGAATATTAGCTAGCCATCACACATAATAAATTTTTGGAAAATTTGTTGAGTTACTTCATGCTTTTCTAAAAAAAAATCTTATCTGCGAATCAAAAAAAACGACGCTAATGTTCATCATCTGAGAAAAATATTGGGCCTTGAGGTTTTTCTTGAGATGCTTGAACAAAAAGAGTCTCAGGGCGCTAAATCACGAGTATATTGTGGATAATGTAACTCAACGAAGCTTTCGGTAATGGTTGAACTGTGCAATCGTGATGAACCCTGTGTTTGTTATGCAGTAGTAATTTTTAGATTCTTCATCAATTCGGACGTTCTTCTCTAATAATCTACTTGTTCCATTCCTTCACAGTCCGAAAAAACGGTTGCCATGAACTTTCCAAAAGACATCTGGTTTTTTTGGGGTTCGAGAGCCTCTATGAACTCATTGCATCCACTACTGCTTCAGGAGGGCCTATAATAATTCGTCGTCGTTCGTCATTGTTCTCTAAACCAGCCAAATGTTTTTGAAACCTTTTTTCCTCACCAGTTTCTGCCATAGTGTAAGGAGTTTGGCGATCTGTCGTGCAGAAACCGTTGACTGGATTATGTTGTTGAAAGTGTTGAAATTTTTTTTGTTGTGAGTGGCCTTTGTTCATAAATAAACTTTGCCTGCGAATTTTCTATCATCCCGTGATTTGGATAAAGCCGGAATTAAGATTTTGTGTACAATTTTCACAAGTTAAAATAGTCTTGAAGATGAATTGATTTATTTTTAATATTTTATAACTTTTCAAGAACACATCAATGCTAAAAAAAAAACTCAATAATGCATTGGAGGTAACTGTTCATCTGGATCTACTCTTAAAATTTTATCAGCCAAAACTAGCTTATTGATAGATTCATGCTGATTTGTTCCACCAGCAATTTTTGCTAAATTAAATGCTTTTTTAAGCATATCCTTACTAGTTCTAGGTAGATATGTCGGAAAGGTTATGTTGAACCTTAAAATTAGATCACCTTTTTCTGGATATTTATCTAAAATTGGCAGTCCTTCATTTTCTACTCTTTTTTCATATGAGGACCTGAAATAATAACAATTTATTTGGTACCTTTAAATTATGTTAAATAACTCTTTGTTAACAGTTGACAGATTATTTGCATTATGATTACCAAAATGGGAGAAAACTTTATCTAGCATAAAAACTGAAAAACCAGTCCAACTTTCCGGCCGTTTTATCATCTCATGACACATCCATTCAAACTAAGGCCAACATAGGAGGGTCAGAAAGTACTTTTCGCCGTTTTAGTACAATATGCCAGTAAGAAACAACAGTTAGTAATTCTGACTAATGGGAACCCAATATTAAACAGGTCTCTGACAGAGGATAGGTAAACTCGACTGATGACGAAATGCATCCCGAACATAGAGATATTAGAATAGAGGAGGTATAGTATTGAGCCTGCTGTAAGTGAAAGCGTGGCGTCGTTAAAAAGAGAAAGAAATAATATGAGTAATTCTGTCTCTTACTCGGCGTACGCACACAACACTCGCACGAGTACGCACTCTTAGTGTTGTGGGCGTGCGCCGAGTAAGAGACAGAATGACTCGGAGAGGGAGATGGTTTAATAGAAGGGAGAACGAAAATGGACTGTTTAATTTTGACATTTAACATTGTTTCTTTATATGTAGGTTGGCCCTACCTTCGATATTGTGGTGCTTCACGGTGACTGATGACAAATTTTGTCCTTAACAAGAAATTCTTGGCCGGTTGCTAGCTTGCACTGTCTCCAACAGTGCAAGCTAGAGTAGTGAAACTCAGGTAACAGTATAGGAAAAATTAGGTCTCAGTTTTCAAGAGGTCACTTGGCAGTCCGCCAAAGGGGACCAGCGAAAAATTTTAAATAGAAATAATGTTCCTGGGCAAAGTTTTATTATTCAAAATCATAGATATTAGACAAATGTTTGAAAATTTTTGATTTAATAAAATGTCAAGTTAATGCAGCATGAGTAATATAAAAAAAACAAAAAGAACAGAGCGCTGTGTTAGAAAAGAAATGAATACAAGTGAAAAACTTGATAGGAAGGCATTTTCAGAAAAAATGTTACAAACAAAAGTTTTAGCTTTTTCTTCAAGGAACTGACGAGGCATAACAGATTTTTAGTCCAACACTTTGTTAAGACTCTATAAGACCCAGAAGTAAAAACTAAAACTGGAACTCGAATGCTTAAATACATATTTGAATTCAGCAAGGAATTTTATGTCCAAATATATATTGAATGTTTCTGGGTCTGATTGTAACTACAATAAAATCCGATTCTTACAAGGATGTTTACTTGTATTATTAGTCTTTGGCACACGGAATATTCTTTTCTCAGAGATAGAATTATATTCAAGCTAAGCCCGATGAATTTGAATTTTTTTACCACTCTAATAAATATGTTTTGAAATGTAACTTTATCAGCGCGATTTAAATAGTCTTTCTAATCTTGAAGCCTATGGAAATTGCATATTTTAGAAAAAATATGTTTTATTTACAATTTACGCAAATATAAATAGTTTTAAATAAAAAGTAACTGAATACTCCTAGATTATACAAAAATAAACCTTTCTAAAAACCAGAATTTAAAGGATTGTTTATTAATCATAAAAAAAATTACACAAGCACACAAAAAAAGAAAGTTTTGCACTACTGAACAGACTGCTATATCTAGATGAGTTGGGCACGAATCCGAGGTCAGAATTGAGCAATCACGTCAGAATTTTTAAATAACCTCAAAAAGCTTGTGAAAACTAGCCAAAACTAAGTTTGAAATTACATTTCAAGGTTTAACGACCAAATCACTTACATCTTTGGGGAAGAAAAAGAAACTCGCTCCTGGCGTACTTTTCGATTTATTTTCACAATTGTCAACGACACAATAACCTCTGTTCCCCATGGTTATATAAATTGTTTGTTAACCTTTTCGATTCTCTTCACTCACAAATTTTAATTCTATTTGTATACAAACTCTCTTTCTTCTGTCTTTAAATTCATATAAACCGCAGTCGCATCAAGAAATGATCGACAATACATTTCAAAAAGACACATTCCGAAATTAGATGTCAACATTGAGCGGCCATTTTAAAAGAGTGGCCCGTCGACGCACGCGCTGTCAAAATCTCGTCACCAACTTGGAACTCACTTTCGCTACTATATTGGGTTTACTGAGACAGTGATAAATATTTCTTGTTCTGTTCTCTTCTCTGTTCGATGGTTCGATAGATGAGAAAATAGTAAACAATTGCTGAAATATAGCCTGTTCAATTTTAGCAGTTATTATTGATTTATAAGGTTGTTTAATAACAGTTTTATCTATTGACATTGTCTCTGGTTTTCCCCCTTTCCTCTTATCTCCTGTTTTGAAAATAACGATCGTTTCTATTTTTGTTATATTGCATCGATTTTAACTATATTTTTTCATTTTTATCTGATAAAAACAAATTAACAAAACTAGATCAAACCAAAATCAGTATTTATTTTGGATCTTCATAAAGATTATTGTACTTCAGAAGAATTCAACTTTGGTACTAAGAACCTGATCAGATACAAATTCCTAGTTCCTTTCCCCTGACCAGAATTTTAGATCTACCACTGGTATCTATTGGAAAAAACGCAATTTTGGGAAAATATACTGAAAAAAACTCGGTACTTTAAATGGAAAAATAAATAATCTGCTTTGATATTAAAACACAAAATTGTTTTCAAAATTTTTCCCAACCCTATATTTAAAATACTTACGAAACTACATCAGTTATAGGCACTCTAATTGTTCTGTGATCAATAGTGTGAACAGTAACCACGATTCCTGTAAGAGCGTCTTCTAAAGATATTTGTGTTGTTAAAATAAGGTTATCATCTTGTCTTACAAATGTTTCATGCGGTCGATCTTCGGTGACAAATATGACATCCGCTAAAATTATGAGTAAAGCTTTTGTTTAATATGATATCTTAAAAATATTTTGTGCAGCAGTATCTCTAAGGCAATTGCCCTATAACTAACTTCAGACTTAGAGAAGTAGTATATATTACAACACATAGTAGAAAGATGGGCTAACTTCTATTTTATTAATTTTATGTGTCACAAAAAACACACGTCTCAAACGATATTCAAAGCTGTGCAAGCTTGTGTTTAATCTTTCTCTTATGGGTTGTATTAAATACATAATGAGACGTTTTTACAGAAATTGTAGAAGCAGTCGAGCAAAAAGCCAGGTAAGTTTTAAAATAAAACAAAGCTTACCTGGAATATGAGCCGGGTTTTGATCTCCTTCATTGGGAAATACAAGTTCAGTACCGGCCCTAATACCAGGTTTTATTGGAATGGATAATATACTTTCCCGTACATCCGTTTTTGTGCGTTTTCTTCATTAATAAAAACCAATTTGTGTATTTTCATTTTTTTAACACCTCCAAAAAACACCTCATGTAAAGTTAATTGAAGGTGGTGCCTTATAGGGGGCTGTTTCTTACATATTTCTATACCTCTTAGGGTTTTGCAAAACTTAGGTGGATCACGAAGTACATCCAGTAAATCTGCATATGGAGAATTTGTTCCAAAAAAATTCCTGTTTTAATAATAAAAATCAGAAAAAATTTATACACATGGTATAAACATATATATATATATATATATATATATATATATATATATATATATATATATATGCATATGCATATGCATATGCATATACATATACATATACATATACATATACATACATACATACATACATACATACATACATACATACATACATACATACATACATACATATATACATACATACATATATACATACAGTGATCTAGGGAATTCTCCGAAACTCGCTGAAACCCCTATTCTACTTGTTTCCACCGCGTCGCTAGTTCGAGTAGTATTATTTTCAATTTACTTGTTGTGTTATGCGGTTTTGATGCTTGTTTGATCAAAGTTTTTATTTTAAAATGAATACACAAAAACGTGAAGCGTTTACTTTAAAAGACAAACACGATATTATAAGGAAAATGGGAGTTAAAGTTATGTTTGCAAACAGTTGAATTTAACTAAATCTACGGTACCTACCATATGCAAGAAGTCTTGTTAATCTATGATAAAAAAAAAACTTTAGTTGTAAAAAAGTAAGAAAATCTACACATGACCAAGTCGATCACGGACACAAGATAACGCCTGATACGACATTGCCGTTTGCCGGAGAGAATTGTGCTGGTGGAAAATTATCAAAAGTAAGGATTATTGTGTTGGTAACTGTAAATATGTCTGGAACAGAGAAAAAAAAATTGTTGGTGACAGGAAAGTCCGTCAATCCCAGGTGTAAGCCTGGATGACATCAGAAATTTTTAAAAACGAACTGATCGAATGGGACATAGAATTAAAATTCACAAACAGAAAAATATTACTTTTGATTGACAACTGTCCAGTGCACCCTGAAGTTGATCTACAGCAAACCAAATTGGTTTTTATGCCTCCAAACACAAGTGCAAAGCTCCAGCCTATGGATCAAGGTGTGATACATTCTTTAAAATGTCATTATAGAAAGATTTTGCTTATGAAAATGTTAGCGACGATCGATTAAGGTAACTGTAACTTTCTTGGACGCTATAAACTTTATCTATATGGCTTGGCAGAGTCATTGCAAATTGTTTTAAGCATGGCGGATTTTTAAGGAAGGAATGTAGATATGACTCAGGTGATGAGCTACCGTTGACTCATTGGATTAAAAAACATCGAGAAGATCCTACTGATTGTCTAGAATTAAAAAAGATGTTTAATCATCTTAATTTTGAAGAATTTATATGTGCTGATAATGAATTAATGACACGAGAAATATTAACTGGTGATCAAATTGTGACATCAGTAACTTTTGGAAAGATTTCAAGCGATAATGACGACGAACGAGCTTGGAGAAGAAGACAATATTTATGTTCCATTCATTTCAGAAATGACTAAGAAAATAACTGAAACTCTCAATTTTTTGGAATCTCATGAAGTTCCTGAACATATATGGAGTAGTTTTTTGTGACCTTGACAATTATATAAACACAATTTCTTTTTCAAGTAAAATTGTACAAACGACAATTAATAATTTTATTGTATAAACCAAATATGGACACAAAGTCCAAAAATATATAGATTATTATAGAAAATTATGTTTTTTAAGTCAATAATTAGGAAATAATAATTCGAATAGCGTTTATTTTTGGCCATATAACTTTCACCATTCTTTCTTAACAATTTCCTTAGAGTTGTTTGAAATAAAGTATAACTTTTGTATGTTCTAGTCTAATTAAATCCAGAAAAGGGTCAAAAGTTAGCCAAAAATAAGCACTATTGGAAAGTAGGATCGAATTGGTTCAGAATAATTATATTCGTAATTATTAACATAAAATTCCGTTAGAATTTTTCGCAAGAATATGTTTTAGACGAATTAAATCAAAATGACCAATAACCGCTCCAGTGGACTTGCGCAATTAATGTTCCGTACGTTGATTGCTTTTAAAATAAACATTTTCGTTACGGAAGTATAAAATGATCCGTGACTTTACAAAACACATCCCAAATGAGTTTTCAACAAGGTTTCTTTTCGGACCTTTAGTAGAAACTAATGACCTTGACATATATATATATATATATATATATATATATATATATATATATATATATATATATATATATATATATATATATATATATATGTTCACTTCCGTTTAACTTTTAAAACTACACGGCTCTGATGAGGCCATCAATTCCTATATTATTGTCAAATTTAAACTTGTGTCAAATAATTTCGGAGAAAATCGGGTATGACAGACAGACGGACACCGAATTGATGTTATAAGTGTTCCGTACGGAACACTAAAAAGACTCCAGAAATGGACAAAAGGGCCAATATTCGAAAGTAGGACCAAAGTGGGTCAAAATATTTATTATATTCATAATTAGTAACCGAAAAAAATGTAATCCTGTTGGATTTTTTCGTAAAATCATGTTCTAGTCAAAATAAGTCCTTAGAAAAATAGCATTTTCTCAGCGGTTTTTTTTTACTAATTTCACTCTCGATAATTCCTTAATCTATCAATTTCTGGACTTTGTGTCCATGGAGACTTTTGATCAGAATAGCTTGAAGCATAACATGCTACATTTGCAGCCGATTTGACCAGGATCCAATTTCCATAGGATTAGTGTGGGGTTTTTTATTTGCTAACATGGAATTACATTTATAATGTAACCGCATATATTAAGCGTTTTGAAACTCTGATTTGACCATAGAAGTATTAGAATAGAGGAGGTAAGTTCGCGCGAGAAACGTGGTGCTCACAGAAAAAGAAAGAAATAATATGAGTCATTCTGTCTCTCGGCACACGCCCACAACACTGAGTCAAAGTGCGTACCTGTGCGAGAAGGTTATTCGTATCTCGTCCATAGAGATATTACAATAGAAGAGGTAAGCTCTCGCTAGAAGCGTGGTGTTCATAGAAAGACAAAGAAATAATATGAGTCGTTCTGTCCCTCTTACTCGGCACACGCCCACAACACTAAGTTAAAGTGCGTACCTGAACGAGAATGTTATTCGTATTTCGTCCGGAGCCAACGAAGAACAAGGAAAATCCTTTGTTCTTCGCTCGCTCTGAGTAAAATACGAGTAACATTCTCGCACGGGTAATGTTTAGATAGGAACGCAAGTAGGGAAAGATTTTAAAAGATGAATAAATTAATGCATATTAATAACATTTAAAAAAAAAAACTTTATTATACAGTATAACTTGACTCATGGAACATAGAAACTCTGACATATGAATAAAAGTAACAAATGATATTACCGCATACAATTATATTAACGCATACAATATGTTTTTTTTCTGACTGAGTAAAAAAACAAATAAATTTCTGAAAATCTGAATATATTTTTTTAATATCGTTTAAAGTAATGATTTCACTAAATATAAAATAACCGGTCAAGTGCAAGTTGAACTTGCGCAATTAGTGTTCCGTACGTTGATTACTTCTAAAATAAAATTTTTGTTACGGAGGTATAAAATGATCAATGACTTCACAAAACACATCCCAAATCAATTTTCAACCAAAAATGACCTTGAAATTATTGGTTTTTTATATACCAGTTAAATTATTAAAGATAATGCACTCGTGATAATTTTCGTTCAATCTACACCCCGTGAAGAATATTCCAAAATTTTTGGATCGGTACTTTTCGAGATAGAGGGGGGGACAGCGATTTTTTTAAAATAATACAAAGAAAAAGTGTGCGCATGTACGACATTATATATATTTTTGAACTCGGGTTTTTACAAGCTCACACCCGACTCGATGACCTAGTAAAAAATTGTTTTTTTCACTTCCGATTTCACCCCCCAAAACTAACCCCTTAAATCAAAATTTAACTTTCAAAACTACACGGCTCTGATGAGGCCATCAATTTTTATATTAGTATCAAATTTCAACTTTTTACGTCAAATAGTTTCGGAGAAAATCGGGTGTGACAGACGGACAGACACCGAAGTGATCTTATAAGTGTTCCGTACGAAACACTAATAACATCTTAAAGCGAAAAAATATTTACTCGACAACTAAATAAACACTTGATACAGCTTGTATATTCTTATAAATTTAATATAAATACCTACAGATGAAAACTTAAAGGATTAATAGGAGATGAGTCCTTTTTGCATAGAATGCAAATTCTAACTATTTTGTAAATATTTTGTCAAATCAATCGAAAAACTACTTAAATAAACAAACCGAAACGAAATATATCGTCAAATAGTGACATGATACTTTTTTACATCGCCGGCGCCGGAATTCAGCCCTCAAGCGCAGAGTAAGAGAAAGAATGACTCTTCCTTCTCTTTTTAATGACTATAGGCTTTCACTTATAGCAGGCTATATACTTTCTCTCCTCTATTCTAATATCTCTATGATTCAGCATTAACTGTTTTTCGATCCTCTAAAGCAATGGTTGCAACATGTCCAGTATAACCAAAGAAACAAGAGATCATTTTCTTGGAAGTGCTTCGCGACCTTTTGTTGAATTCGTTCCATCTTGAAAAACCCAAACAGTTGATTGTTGCTTAGTCTTCGACTCATACTCCTGTTTCGATGTTGTATACGGATTTTTCATGTCCTCGGTGGAATTTTTTGAGCATTTCCTTACATCAATTGACACAAACCTGTCTTTGAGTGTTGGTCAAATTATGCGAAATCAATAGGGAACAGTTCTTTTTCACAGCTAATTGTTCATACTAAATCGAATGTACTGCAGTCCTAGATATGCCTAAAGATGCCTCTATCTCACGGTAAGTCTCAAATCGATCTTTTTCAATTATGTTGCGCACAACATCGACGTTTTTTGAAACAACAACCGATTTTTTTTGGTCGACCTTCACGAAATTCTTTTTGATGGTGATTCATTACCAAAAATTGAACGAAGCGATTTGAGGTATTCTTGTTGATTAGCCCTTTACTAAAATTGTAAAGAATCATCCAACGAAAACCTTCTCGTGAAATTTCTATTTATTTACAAAACTTTTTTTTTAAAGGCTCATAAGCAAACTACTTGGCCAGTTTCTGAGCTGCCACTGTTTGAACAATAACAAATGTCGAATTTTACAACAATGATAATGACATATCTCAATAGGGCCATCTAGTGTAAAAACTTAAAAGAGACCCTTGTATGGGCTCTGAGCATCATGTGGTATTTGACTATCTATATATATATATAAATATATATATATATATATATATATATAAATATATATATATATATATATATATATATATATATATATATATATATATTATATATATATATATATATATATATATATATATATATATATATATATATATATATATATATATATATAATATATACATATATATATATATATATATATATATATATATATATATATATATATATCAAGGATTTTCTACAGCTGACGCTGTCTTCCTTCTCTCAGCCCTTGATTCCATCCGTTTCTATCTTCCCAGTCTCCATTTGTTAGACCCCTGTCCCCCATAGCCTCGTCCACATCGTCTCTCCACGATCGTCTGGGTCTTCCTCTTTTTCTTCTCCCTATAGGGCTCCACTCCGTTATTTTCTTTATCTTCGCTCCGTCTTATGTTTCCATACCATTTTCATCGTTTTTCTTCAATGGTGATTATTGCGTTCTCTTTGATGTTCATTCTGCTTCTTATTTCTTCATTTGTTATTCTCTCCATACGTGTCACTCTACAACATATTCTCCAATACTCCATCTCTACCGCGTTAATTTTAGATTTATTTCTTTTGTTGATCGTCCACGTTTCTGACCCGTATGTCATTATGCTTTGTATTATTGATTTGTATATGCGTGTTTTGTTTCTCTTTGTAATGTGCTTGTCCCACAGGATTGAATTTAATTGTCTTATTCATGTCCGCGTTTGTCCTAATCTAGCTTTAATCTCTTCTCTGATGTTGGGTTTTTTGAAATGATGGTTCCTAAATATTTAAATTTATCGGTTCCTTTGATTATTGTTTCATTTTCGACTTCTAGGTTCTCCACGTTTCCCTCCTTTGTTGTTAGATATTCCGTTTTATCAAAGTTTATTGCTAATCCTGCTTTAGCGTATTCTTCTTTCAGTTTTCTTACCATATAACTGAGGTCTTCCTCATCTTGCGCTATGATTACTTGGTCATCTGCGAAACTTAGAGTATATAAGTAATCTTCTCGTATTGGGACTCCCATTCAATACATTTTTGCTTCCATTTTTTTAATGTTTGTTCGAGGTATATTTTGAATAGTGTTGGGGATGTAGAGCATCCTTGTAATAGGCCTTTTGATGTTTGGAGTCTCTTCCCTATTTTATCTCCTATTTTTATGTTCACTGTGTTGTTTTCGTAGAGAGCTTTTACTGCGTATATTAGTGCTTTGTCAATGCCTATTTCTTTCATTGCGTTCCATAATCTTTGTCTTGGTTCTGAGTCATAGGGCTTTCTTATGTCTGTGAAGGCTAGATGAACTTCTCTATTCTTTGCCAGTTTTTTTTCCATTGTTTGTTTTATAGTTTATATGTTGTCTATACATCATTTTCCGGCCGTAAAGCCTGCTTGGTCTTCTCCAATTTTTCCTTTTATTTTTTCCTCCATGATATTTTTAATAATTTTTCCATACAAACGTCCCATACTCGATATTATGCTTGGGCCCCTATAGTTTGTGCATTTTCTACGGCCTCCCTTTTTAAATATAGATACTATATAAGCTTTTGACCATTCCTCTGGTATTTTTTCTCCATTTATCGTTCTGTGGAACATGTTTCTCAGCATTCGATGTAATTTATTAGGCCCGTACTTAATCATTTCATTTATCACACCCCCAGGCCCTGCAGATTTATTATTTTTGAGTGTTTTTATTATCTTCTTTACTTCTTCATAGCTTAGTTCTATCTCTTTTATTTCCTTATTCTGTTCTTCTTCAGGGTTCTCTTCTTGGAATTCTTGTCTGTCTTCTGTTAGCCGCTTCTTATAATATTCTTCCCACTCGCTTTCTGTGATGTACTCTATATACGTCTTCTCTCTATTGTTAGTCCTTAACGCTTTAATTATTCTCCATGACTCTGTGCTTCTAGTTCCTCCTATATACTGTTCTACATGTTCGCAAGATTTTTCCCATCTCTCTTTCTTTTCTTTGTTTATCATCCTCCTCGTTTCTGCATTTTTCTTTTTATATTTCTGTAGATCTTCTTCTGATTTTGTATTCAGCCAGCCATTTTTCGTATAGTATTTTTTTCTCCTTAATAGATTCTTTGGTTTTTTTCACAGATTCTAATTTTATGTTTCTCATTCTCGTTGTCTTCTTTACCTAATGCTTCTAGGGCCGCCTGTTTGATGCATTCTTTTATGTGGTCATACATCTGATGGAGGTTGTCGTAGTTAAATTCATTTAATTTTTGATATAATCGTCATATATATAGGTCTCTTATCGTTTCGTCTTGCAGTAAGTGTATTTTTTTTTGTATTTTGTATTTTATGTATATATTTGACTAAAAATACTTAAATAAATACGTATACCTTCTGGAGAATTTTTTCAAAAATACAATATCATTACCTTAAACGTAGTGTTTTAATTTTTTCAACTTATTTCTGCTAGAATATTTTAGTTTTCGGTAAAGGGTACGAGACTATCGAACTTTCCCCTGATTTTCACGGCTTGTATTTGTTTAAATGATTAATAAAACGATATTAAAGCTGTTCTTACTTGTAGGTTTTCATTGGGTCGCTATGATAATGATATCCTGGAATATATTTATTGGGGGCTGGTACACCTCTTTTAAGACCCTCTTCTCCATATTGATCAAAAATTGCTCTTCTTAACGGATCACTTAACACTTCATATGCTTCCGCAATTAAAGCAAAAACTTGTCGCGCGTTCTTATTTTGACATTTTCCACTGTTAAATTCTAATGCTAAATTTCTGTACCTATTTATGAATATTGTTAGAATAAAGTATTTATTTTATGTATTGTGCTTAACTTACGCCTTTTTTATTTCCAAGTCTGTGCTAGTTCTAGGAATTTGCAGAACTCCATAATAATCAATACCCATTTTTTAATTTGTCAGATTTGATGTAGAAATGATATATTTGACTTTTTTATTACATTGGTAGTACAAATAATGATAAGTAATATAGAATACAGTTATACTAAAAAAATATAGAATACATACTAGGATTCGCTATTTTCATCAAACTTTTTAGTGTTCCGTACGGAACACTTATAAGATCACTTCGGTGTCTGTCCGTCTGTCTGTCCGTCTGTCACACCCGATTTTCTCCGAAACTATTTGTCATAGAAAGTTGAAATTTGGTAGTAATATAGGAATTGATGGCCTCATCAGAGCCATGTAGTTTTGAAAGTTAAATTTTGACTTAAGGGGTTAGTTTTGGGGGGTGAAATCGGAAGTGAAAAAAAAATTTTTTTACTAGGTAATCGAGTGTGGTGTCAAATGAAAGCTTGTGAAAACACGAGTAAAAAATATATATATAATGTAATACTTGCGCGCACTTTTCTTTGTATTATTTTTAAAAAATCGCGAAAAATCGCTGTCCACCCGCCTTATCTCGGAAAGTACTTATCAAAATATTTTGAAAAAAATTCTGGAATATTCTCCACGGGGTGTAGATTGAACGAAAATTATCGCGAGTGCATTACCTGTAATAATTTATCTGATATATAAAAAAAAACAGAAATTTCAAGGTCATCAATTTTCAGTAAAGATTGGAAATAAACTTTGTTGAAACTTATTTGGGGTGTTTTTGTGAAGTCATCATTTTATATCACCGTAACATAAATTTTCACTTAAGGGATTCGTTTTGAGGGGTGAAATCGGAAGTGAAAAAAAAAAATTTTTTACTAGATCATCGAGTGTGGTGTCAAATGAAAGCTTGTGAAAACACGAGTAAAAAATATATATATAATGTAATACTTGCGCACACTTTTCTTCGTATTACTTTTAAAAAATCGTGAAAAATCGCTGTCCTCTATCTTATCTCGAAAAGTACTGACCAAAAAATTTTGAAAAAATCCTGAAATATACTCCACGGGGTATAGATTGAACGAAAATTATCATTACCTTTAATAATTTATCTGGTATAGAAAAAAAAAACAAAATTTCGAGGTCACTAGTTTTCAGTAAAGATTGGAAACAAACTTTGTTGAAAACTCATTTGGGGTCTGTTTTGTGAAGTCACTGATCATTTTATACCACCCTAACAAAATTTTTTTATTTTAAAAACAATCAACGTACGGAACACTAATTGTGCAAGTTCAACTTGCACTTGACCGGTTTTTTTATATTAAGTGATTTCGACTAGAAATGAAGACTTGGGGTGAAATTATAATTATTCATAATAATTTGGATTAGATTATATCAAACATAACGCTACAAATTACTTTGTTATTACTCTTGATTGACCAATAGAAGATTATTAACTGCTGCTTCATAATTTTGAGGTACTTCCGCTTTATAATGTATTTTCGTTCTGATTAGAGTTCCCGTTTAATTCCGTAATATATGTTTAATATAGATATGATCCCAGCAGTCATAAATGTTTTGAAAGCCTTCGACCTAGTCTGGCGCGAAGGTCTAATCCTCAAATTCATCCTTTATGGCTCTCCTACGAATATCACTAAACTAATCCTCTCTTTCCCCTCGGACCGCACATTCTAAGTCAGAGTCTATTCACTTCCAGAATTAAGGCCATACAAACTTGAGTCCCTCAAGGTTCCGTTCTCTCCCCCCACTTATCCAATATCTTTACCGCTTACGACACTGTCACCACCAAGTCCATCAGAATCATCTCCAGCCGCTGTCAACGCCACCTAAACAAGTTAGTATCTTGGCTCGAACATTAAAGAATTCAACTGAACTCAGTCAAGACACAATCTGTTTATAAAATCCACCAGCTCCATGCCGGCCCGCCTTACCATTTATGGTATCAGACTACAGTGGACTAATAACATCAAATACTTTGGCCTCCACTACGACAAGAGGCTAATATGGAACGGCCAGGTCGATGCATCCATCAAGAAGATCAACCAGCTATTAGCCAAGCTCTACTCACTCCTTAGCAAGTCCACTAAATTGCTAACAAGCAACAAGTTGACAACTTACAAAGTGATTAACAGGGCCGACGCGACCTACTCCAATCCGGCATAATACCATATATAAGGTACCCACAGATCCACCCTACAGACCATTCAAAACAAGACTGACCTGCAGATGCCACCTATCCGGGAATTTGTGAGCAACGTTTAGCTCAGATTTCTGAATAAAGCCATCCGCCACCCCAACCCCGCCGTCAGAAATGCATATGGACCTCCACTTAACGACAGTACTCGTTACACAAGACCCTTAGAACTCCTCCCCCAGGAACTCGACTAGGTATAGTTTTAAGTTAGTAATACCTCAAATATCTTAACTTCCATACTGTAACCGAAATATCTTAATTTTTCATCTCATTTATATAAAACTCTTACCTAGATTAAGCTACTGACATGTACATATCTTAAGAACTAATCAGTATACCCATGTATTTCAGCTCATGTAATAGTAGCTAGAGGGCTCAGTCCTACCTAGTTTTCTAATAAAGGAAATTGGAAATAAATGTTACTTGGATAGTAGTGTAGTTTAGCGTGTTTAAAAAACAGGGTGTACCGTTTAAAAGTCAATATAATTTAAATGGTAAATTGCAGAAGCAGACCCTTCTCCCCCATGGTGTCATTTACCGCCATAATATGTTGAATATACACAAAACTGTTTCTTGTAATGTCTTCAAAAATGAAGTTGGAAATAAATACTGTTAGGGAACCAAAGATACATGGAATTATTGGTAGCATTTTTTTTTAAAACATATTCTCAATTTTAGTACCTGGAGTTACCATTACAGCAAGTATCGGTCCAAAATTACGAAAAATGGTAAAACGCAGAAAAACCGCTAGTAAAAGAAGAGCGAATTAGTTAATTTTTTAAAACAAAAAATTCAGATGTTGAGTTTTTGAAACCACATAATCTCAAAAAATCAACTTCCATAATTGGCTGTCATGGACCATTAAATTTCGATCGAATTTACTTTAAGTTTACTCATTGTGGACCCACGCTAAAAATCTGTAGCAATGAAGAAGAAATTTACACTAACCAGTTTATGTCAATTTTCAAGCTATTCGTCAACGTCATTTGAACGTCACGCTAAAATTTTGCGTAGCCATTTTTTGAAAGCGGTTTCGGAAAACTTAAATTCGATTTTAAAAGAAATTTAACGGTTTTTTTAGTACATAGGACTTTTACAATAACGTAGTAAAATATTTCAATATGAGTACTGCGTTGTTCGCGTGTTCTCGCTGTTTTGCCCGTTACCCTTTCGAGGAGCTATCTGCAGGTCAACAACTTTGCAAAGTGAGTTTCGTTCTTGGCAATTTTACAGGAAATTTTATAACGTTCCAATTGTAAAGTACTAAAATATATTGTCTAAGATTATTCTTCTGCGACAGCATCAATTATTTCTTTTATATTTTGCCCAGGCCTTAAAATTATATTTAGAGAAGAACCCTTCTAAAGTATAACAATCGGCAGGGGTAAGTATGGTGTAAATACAGAATCTAGATATGCTGGGTCATCTTAGGGTAATACATTAAGAATCGTAATTAAAAATCAGTGAAAAGTGGAATCTGGAAGAAAACATTGGATAACATCTTCACACCCATGCTTCTTAAGAACAGTAGGCCCATGTAAAGATTCTCAATTTTTTATTTTCCCCCCTTCTAATCTCATTTTAAATCTAACTATTTATAACTTTAATATTCTGAGAACTGGAATAACGAGAAAAACAGAATATTTTTCCAGGCATGGCAGTGTTATTTATTTTATTAATTAATGTTACTTAAATATAATATATAGAATATAAATAATATAAAACTAATACTTTGTATTAGCTTTTCAGAAAAAAATAGTAAACACTTTAAGTTGTTAATATAAAAATATTTTTAAACATTTAAAATTATTAAACCTGACATTGTGTTTAGTTTTGTAGTAGTTAAACTGATAACAACTTAGATTATTGTATTAATTGTTCTGATTCAGTACTATTTTGTAGGGTTTTATGCCTTCTGATAATTGGATGTTACAATGAATAAGAATTTGGATTAAAAAATTTCATTTCAAATAGTATTTTTTAGGTATTACTACAACAAATAAGATACATAACCACTCTAAATTATGAAATTACAATTAACATATGTTCTTGAAATAACATCATTTTTTGAAAGAAAATTTTTATTGAAAAGAAAATCAATTTACTTATCTGCGCAATTGGTCCTAGTTGTACTAAAAAGGAAAGATTGCAATGTGAGAATTATATATTCGACTTAAACTTAATATCCCGTAAGGGAAACTGACACGTAATAATGATAAAATATTTTTATTAGTGGAAAGTGTTCAAATATCTTCCTGAAGTTTCTTGGAACTGTTTTATGTAGGGATGTCACTCATTTCTTTAGTGTGCATCTATTGCCAAATCTTTATGTACTGCCAGTAAAATTTAAAATTGTGTTAATACCACAAACATATAGCTTTGGACGTTTCATGGATGTTGCCATAAAAAATAGTTTCAAGTACTACTGTTATACCACTCACAATTATACAAAATTTCAAAAATAATTTACCTGAACTATATTTATATTTATATAATATAAATATTTTTTAGTTTATATTGTTTGTTCATCTGACCTGTGTTACTGACTCATTATTTTTAGTTTTATGTGGATTTATTTGATTCATATTATCTATTACTTTATACATCGATTTTTATCGTATCATGTTTATTATCAGACTTAAATTTTGAAAAGACTTCATAAAATCACCATAGTTTGTCAGTGCTTACTCCTTTTGTCACTATTAATTCTTGTAATAAATAATTTAAGTTCAGTCTATGTTTTTTTTCCACACATTCCAACTTTATTTCTCTGCCTTTATTATTAAAACGGATTATTATTAAAATTATCATATTATCTTTCCTTGTAAGTTAAATTAGCATAACATACTGATTTAAACATCCCACGTTCTTTATTTTTTCTACACTGATTTAAATAAAGCTGCCGAAATATACCAAGGGAAATTAAACTTTTATACTCAATTTTCAAAGGTTTGTAAAGCAAACAATTAATTATCTAATTTAAAAGTTCTGTTTTAAGGAAGTGCCATATTCTCTCATTTTAATGGAATAAGGACTGCAGTTTTGATTTTTTTGGTATTTTCAATTGAGGCATGAAAAACAGCTGATTTAATAAAATAGTTGCTTAGTTTTATTATTCCTTGTTCAGAAAAAATGAATTTTTTTATAGCTATCCATTCTTTTAGCTTTATTCTTAAATTACTGCCTAATGATAAGAGAAAATCAAATTAAATTTAGTCAGCTATTTGTACTGAGAATTTAATCTATATTTTATTTAAGAAAATATGCACAGTAATACTATTCTTTCTGATCCATTATTGTGACATATCATGTATGTGAGCTACCAGTGGATGTATTTCTACTGTGGCTAAAAGCCAATGTAACCAGAATAAAATATAGCTTACATTACAAAATTTGAGATTTCTGAAGTCATTTGGAGTAAACTTTTTTTTTCCGTTAAGGGGTTATATACAGTTAGAATTTGCAAAAAAAAAAATCGATTTTTTTATTTCATTTTCGTAATGTATATGTATTTAAGTATACACACAGAAAATTTTAAGTCAATCCGATGATTATTCTGGAAGTTACACGAATATTTGTAGACATCAGAGCCCTTGAAAAGAGGAGGCCGGAGCGGCAGTGCTTACCTAGAACGCTCTCTCCTTAATTTACCTGCCTATTCTAAATGTCCCTTCTATTGTATTCAGGTACATAAAGTGAAAGTGTTATTAGTGTTATTTATATGGTCCTGGAATAGATGACTCGATGTAAGTTGAAAAAAAAAAAAAAAATTTTTACTCTATGTAAAGTGCTTTTCACACTTTAAACGCATTTTACTCAAAACCATGTTTTTATAGTCGGTGGCCAAGATTTCTTGGTAACTGCTGAACCGATCAGTCTCAAATTTGAACACAAGCTTCTTAAGTATATTTTTTAGTACTTAATCGAAGGTTTTGTCTCACCAATAAATATATTTTTTTTATAAACAATTTCAGGCCAAAATTTTGGCCAAAAATCTTTTTTTTTCTTGAGAAGACGCTATCTTCACAAAAAATTTTATTTTGCTTATTCCTTCGATTAATAACTAGATTATACATTACTTTAACGATATCCGTTTGGTTTTTTCATTTTGCATGATCTAGTCCAGAGATATCGTGGTCACCGCAAGATGCCTTTTTTGAGAGGAGCTTCTGGAGATCAGCTATAGCAGCCTTCAAAATTATTATTTTTACAATTAAAAAATGTTGAAACACAGTTAAAAGTTACCAGAATATGTGTAAAAATTTTTACATTAGTAAATTTAAAAGTTTTTCTCAGGAAAAATTCTTGAAAAATCCCTTTTTTTTTTTTAGCCCTACTGACTGTATATAACCCGTTAATTAAATACCACTTTATCAAAATGTAAGAACATGAATATACTCAGCTAAATAAATTATATATAAACTAAAGTTTTATTTCAGAACTTATTTGTTTGAATTACTCATGAAAGTAGTTTCTATTTTATCATAGATCTATCCTATGTGATTTGCTAATTATATTTTATTTGATAAATCAAGCAATTTTCCATTAATTATTTTTTATTTAAAACACATTTGAAATTAGATAGTTTTATGGTTTATTATGATAGTAAAATAAGCTCATCAGTAGATCAGTAGCCCTTCATATTGATTCATTATAGCAAAGCTATAAAGCAGCAGGTAGTGGTTTTGAAAAAATAATTTAAAATATTAAGATGGTTACATTTTAAAATAATTAATTACCGAGATGTGTCTTAATACACATAGTTTTGTTGTTGCAAAAATGATGTGTCCAAAATATCTATAATTTAAAATCTAAGCCTAAAAGCTTCTTGCTTTTCAGTTATTGTGTACCTATACAGTCATTATTTTTGTGAAACAAAATATGAATTTATATTAAATCTGTGATAAAGATTTCCATTACCCTACTTGTCATAAAATAAATCTAAGGGTTATGAAATGTAACTGCACTTATATTTAAAAGAATATTCATTAACCACTTTTAAAATAAAATTCCAAATGAAATTAGAAAACAAAATGTTAATGCCTTAAAAAGGCACCTTAACAAACTACTGATTTCAGAGACTTATTACACCTGAATATTTGAAGAACTGGCTGGAGTTATGTTTCCAAAAATGTTTTACACTTAATTGTTTTATATCAATTCTTTTTCCTTGCTGTACTCCATTTCTCCATTATGTTAGGAAGGTGGAATTTTTGGCACAATGACACTACTCAGTATTTATCACCACTACATCAAACACTTTATTTTTGCGCTCAATGCGCGTTTCACTAACCATGTTAGCTTCATCAGGAGAGATGATTGACTCACACTCAAGTTTGAGTCAAACATCGTTCCTGATGAAGCTAACATTGTTAGTGAAACGCGCGTCGAGTGCAAAAATAAAGAGTTTCATGTAGTGGTGATAAATACTGAGTAATCCATTACTCCATATTTTTTAAGTTAAATCAAATTTTTATAAAATTACATATATATATATATATATATATATATATATATATATATATATATATATATGTATATATGTATATATGTATACATACATATACATACACACATACCGTCTGTCCAAAAGTTCCTGGACTGTTTTTTTTCTCCACCTTTAAAGCAGCACCATCTTGTAAACAAGAGTAAAAGCTTGAGCTCATATCTGGAACACATTTCCATTCAACCAACCAGTTGTGATCAGTCAGTGCTGAGTAGTAGACAGACGTGTGATGTGATGGAGCAGCAAGCAGTGATCAAATTTCATGTGAAAGTGGGTAAAAAAGCTACGGAGACATTTGAATCTTTGAGAAAAGCTTACAGTGATCACAAGTGCTTGAGTGGCTTAAACCCTTTAAGAGACAACCGAAGTGGCTCGAGGGTAATGCAAGGTCAGGGCGTCCCAGCACAAGTTCGGCCGATGCAAATGCAATTGTTCAATTGTTCAAGACATTGTTCGGAATGTTTTAAACAAGAGGAAGTATATGTGAAAAACAGCTACGGGTGGAAACTTCATCAAAATGAAAAATTCGGACGATTCTTTTCTGCAGAAAATAATCACGGGCGATGATATGTAGCGGTTCGCCGAGACCGAAAAAAATGCGACTGACAAAGTCAAGACCAAAGACAATGCTCTTTGCTTTTTTTTTCTTGCCGAGGGTACTACAGTTAATGCCAGGTACTACTTGAATGTCATGGAGCGACTTTACAAGAGGATTCAGCAGGTTTGACCGAAGTGATGGAAAGCAAAGGATTTTTCCTTGTTTCAGGACAACCCGTCTGCTGACACGGCTTGTATTGTGGAGCATTTTTTGGTGCGAAAACAAGTGTCTCTTTATTCCCCTGATTTAGCCTCTAGTGACTTTTTTAAGCGTCAACGCTATGATGATTGAAGGACATTAAAGCCACCGTGACTCGCGAGTTAAACATGATCTCAAAAGAAAATTTTTCTAACAGTTTCACATGGTTATTTCAACATTCTGAACGCTGTATAGGGGTTAGAGAGGACTATGTAGATCAACCGACTGAAGTAATCAAATGTTCACTTTTAATTTTTCTCTTTTTAGTGTTCCGTAAAAAAACACTTATGGGATTACTTCGGTGTCTGTTACACTTGATTTTCTTTAAGACTATTTAACAGAGAAAGTTGAAATTTGGCAGAAATATAGGAATTGATGGCCCAATCCGAGCCGTGTAGTGTTGAAAGTTAAATTTTGACTTAAGTTTTGGGAGGTGAACTCAGAAGTGAATGAAAGTCATCCAGCGGGGTGACAAATGAAGGCTTGTGAAAACACGAGTTCAAAAATATATGTGTTTTAATACTCGCGAAAACTTTTTTTTTATATTATTTTTAAAAAATGGCCAAAAATCGCTGTCCTCCCAGTACTCTCTAAGAGTACTGATCAAAAAATTTCGGAAAAATTCTAGAATATTCTCCATAAAGTGTATATTGAACAAAAATTATCATTACGTTTGATAATTTATCTAGCATATAAAAAATATATTTGACTTGACAATATAGTGAAGATTTTTTTCCTGGAAAGTTGTGAATTTAACTGGGACTAAGAACTACAAAATATCAATATCGGTAATCGGTATCAGTAATTTACTCATATACTATATACTTTTTAGTACATTACTGCTTTAAGCATTTGGCCAATTACAAATTTTCATGATGACTGGTGACCAACGGATAGGTACCGAGACAAAATATTTGTATTTTCTTTGTTTATAATTAAACAAATATTTAGGTAGTAAATACAAATATTTAGGTAGTAAGTACAGATATTTAGGTAGTAAATATTTGTTTTAAACTTTTACTACAAATATGTCTCGCTTTTTATATATTCTTGGTAATTCCTATATTGAAGATGAATGTGTGACTGAATTTCATAGAATACTTCAGCAACTACTGTACGGAACACTAATTGCGCAATTGTTAAGCACAGAAAATATGGCTGTCGCTACACAAAGACAAACACGTGGAATAAAACGTCGTCGCAAAACGAAACCGGCTAGATACTGCTGGCACGTTAAACTGAACCTCGTCGAGTTTCTCAGAGAGGCTGCGCTTATTTTTCCCTAATATTGTTACACAGGAAACAACTTCTACTCGCGTAGCATCTCTGAGAAACTCGTTGAGACACCTTTTAACGTGCGGGCTATAGCGAAGACCATATTTTCTAAGGTACTTGTTTCGATTTTAGATACTTTTCGGTACTTTTGAAAACATTATTTATTAATTTCCTGTGAATCTCAAACACCATAAGCTGAAAGGTCAAAATCAGACTAGAAGAATCAGATTTACAGATAATAGTACAGCTTTTACAGTCTTGAAAGTAAAAATTTGTCCAGTGCCTGTCTAAACCTAAAGATTATCATTATTTAAGAAATAAAAAATTTAAAAGGAACGTTTTTAGAAGCCGATCTATGTTTTACTTTTTTTTAATAATTAAAACTAGGTAAAATCTTATGGTCTGTCTTAAGAAAAACATACTCTATGGATTTGCAATATGTAGAACAAAACCCACAATAATAACTGGTCAAGTGCAAGTTGAACTTACACAATTAGTATTCCATACGTTGATTGCCTTTAAAATAAAAAATGTTGTTACGGTGGTATAAAATAATCACTGACTTCACAAAACACACCCCAAATGAGTTTTCAACAAAGTTTGTTTCCAATCTTTACTGAAAACTGATGACCTTGAAATTTTTGGTTTTTTTTTATATACCAGATAAATTATTAAAGGTAATGCACTCGTGATAATTTTCGTTTAATCTACACTACGTGGAGAATATTCCAGAATTTTTTCAAAATTTTTTAATCAGAACTTTTTGAGACAAAGTGGGGGGGACAGCGATTGTTCGCAATTTTTTAAAAATAATACAAAGAAAAGTGTGCGCAAGTATTACATTACATATATATTTTTTTACTCGTGTTTTTCATCATTTGACACCACACTCGATGACCTACTAAAAATTTTTTTTTCACTTTCGATATCACCCCCAATATTAACCCCTTAAGTCAAAATTTGACTTTCAAAACTACATGGCTCTGATGAAGCCATCATTTCCTATATTATTACCAAATTTCGATTTTCTATGACAAATAGTTTCGAAGAAAATCGGGTGTGACAGACAGACAGACAGACACCGAAGTCATCTGATAAGTGTTCCGTACGGAACACTAAAAATTACTATCACAGCTATCCTGATAATATTAGCGTTTTAAAAATATTGCCTCGGACAAAATATCTCTCCCTTTACTTACATCAATTCTACCGAATTTTTGCCTTGGTGTGTTACTTTGGCTGATTTACAAATTAGCTGACTTTCGTAGTTAGTTAAATTTTCAATCACTAATAAGTATGTTTTTTTTTTTAATTAGCTTATCTGAAGCCTGACGATAAATGCTATGGATGGACAGAAATACAGATTTTCAATAGTGTTACAATGTAAATAAAAATAATACTAATTAAAAATAAATTATTGATCAGTTGGTTTAAATATTTTGCGTAAATTTACATTAGGTAAGGCTGAAATAACGCAAACCAATCTTGAAATCGACAATAGGAGATTTTGCGCTGATATTCTGTAACGAAAATCAGGAAAAAGAGGAAAAGGAAAGGGAATAGTTCCTTTTCTTTTTAAAATTTCATATTCTATTAGACATTTCTTTTCACATTGTTATATTTCAGCTAGATCTGGATCCTTTATATTATCTATTTTATATTATCTATTAATATGAAAATTAAAAAATCACCACAAAATAAATAATCTGTTCTGATCACAACACATTACAATATCAGTTTATATTCTTGCTTGAAAAAGTAAATTCTATTTCAGTATGTGAAGAACCAAGATAAATAACAAAGTGACGTTATTTTTCCCTTTTAATTTCGGGAGTCGTTCGGCTAAGCGGATGGTAAACGAACTCTTTGACAAAAAAGGGATATCTTTCCTTTGGTTTGTAACAGAATCCCACTCCTGCGCTGGTGTTCTGTAACGAAAATAAGGAAAATTACATGGAAGTCAGTCTTTGAAATTTTGCACTCTATGGGCATTTGTAGTTAAACTTTTACACTATAATAAAAGAGCACAGGGAATATTTTTATAACAACTAGAATTTGGCGGGATTAACACTACCAATCAAAACAGACAAATAATCCCGCCAAATTCTGGCTGTTGTAAACATCTTCCCTTGCTCTTTTGTTTACAGTGTTGTAAAATGGTGTTCCCTTTTAATTTGAAACGGCTATTAGACATTCTTTTTTACATCGTTCGGATAGACTAGGATCCTTGTGTATATCAGGAATAGTTCATATTATTCATAAATATATAAAGTAATAAAATAAATAAACTGGTCAGATCATAGTACACCACAAAACGATATTATATGCTGACTTGAAAAAGTAAATGCAATTTCAATATGTGAAGAACGAAGATAAATTGTAAAGTGACACTCCCTTTTCCTTTTAAATTCGGAAGCCGTCTCGAACTTCCTTACAAAATGAGCAGTTTGACATGTATTACGAAAAACAAGGTAGCTCTTTTATTTTTTCTGTTACAAAATGCCAGGCCTACTGTTTAACGCCATCCACTACAGTTTACCGTAGTTTTTACCATCCATCCATATTAATAAGCAACAATTTTTTTTATTTTCACTTGTAGGAACAGGACCTTAGTCAGAACTTTACATCTAAAGACAACATATTATTTTTGTGTGTGTGGATATATATTTTATTGTCCGGTTTGTAATATACATATGTTTATAGATAAATTAGATATCGAGTTAATATTGTAAAATAATCGTAAATATGGATTTCTAGCGCCTTTCCTTTAGCATTTGCACAAATTTAATATGTATTTTCTAAATTTATATGAAAATTTTAACGGTAATATAAAATCGATGGGATGAATTATTATCTATGTAACATATACTATGATTTCTTTACAGAAAGTCTTATTGTAATAATTGATTTCATAAACAAGTATGTTGGGAATGTGGAATCTTTGGCACCACAAACATCCAATTCCTAGTCTTAGCCTTGTTTAGAACTAGTCAGTAATATCACCACTACAGCAAACACTTTATTTTTGCACTCGACGCACATTTCGCTAACCATGTTAGATTCATCACGAGCGATTTATACTTAGCCTAATCCTCGAATTACTCAGGCGGAACTAATGGTATAGGCGAGGCCATCAGTTCCGGTCGAGTAACCAGTAGAGAGGACTATGAGGAATAGGTCCTCTGTCTTTATTTAAACTACTTTTACATTTTATAATTTCCATACTTTCGTATGCGTTTTAACAATATCCTATCAGATACATTTTTAATTAATCTTGGATTATCTAATGTTACAGTATGATCAGCTTCAAGGGCATGTTCGGCAATGTTAGACTTGTCTGTTCTATTGTATTTTAAGTGTGCTAAATGTTCTTTAAATCATGTTTTAATTGACCTTTGAATTTGATACCTATAGAAAAGATACAATAACAGATAGATATATCTCTAATGATTCATTTCATTGCAAACAACACAAATTAGCCGCGTTACATTTTTTAGTTCATCGTTTGATCACTTTTCCTCTGAATAGAGTAAACTTCAATAATGAAGGGAATCGTATTAGAAATATAACTAGAGTTAATGGTTATGACGATGACTTAGTAAACAAGTTAATAAATAGACATAAGTTCAGGTTAAACATTCAGAATTCCATCTTTTTTTACACCCGAAGAAAATAAGATCAAGTATGTCTCCATACCATAAAATCCGAAATATAGCAGGGGACTCAATCAGGTATTTAATAAGGTAGGCCTCACTTTAGTCTATAAGTCATCAGACAACTGGGGAATATCTTCCAAAGATAAGATTCCTAATTGTGAGAAAAGTGGAATTTATGAAATTAGTTGTAATGATTGCGACAAAAAGGTCAATTAAAACACAATTTAAAGAAAATTTAGCACATTTAAAATACAGTAGAGCAGAAAAGTCTAGCATTGCTGAACATGCCCTTGAAGCTGACTATACTGTAACATTAGATAAACTAAGTTTAATTAAAAATGTATCTAATATGAAATTGTTGAACGCATACGAAAGTATTGAAATTATAAAATGTAAAAGTAGTTTAAATAAAGACAGAGGGTCTATTCCTTATAGTCCCCTCTACTGGTTACTTGACCGGAACTGATTGCCTCGCCTATGCCGTTAGTTCCGCCTGAGTAATTCGAGGATTAGGCTAAGTATAAATAGGGTAGATTTGTAGTTTAGTCATTCATCCCTCCCGATGAAAGTAACATGGTTAGCGAAACGCACGTCGAGTGCAAGAATAAAGTGTTTGGTGTAGTGGTGATATATACTGAGTAGTTCTAAACAAGGCTAAGACTATCAATCGGATGTTTGGTCTAGGTTTAAAATCCTGACCTAATAACAAGGTAATGTCTGGATAAATATAATGTTAATGTTACAAATAAATTAAGATAAATAAATGTACTTCCTTACTGTTATATTTTTTTGTTGGACTAATAGATATTGTTGACAATAAACATACAAATTTCCCTTTCTTTAAACAGGAATGCCGCGGTGCGTTTCCAGTCGTAAAATGCACTTACTGTCGATCCGAATTTCAACAAACATCGAAAGGTAGTACTAGTACGATTTGCAAAAAGTGTGAGCAGAACGTTAAGGCTTATGGAAAACCTACAGCTTGTGAATATTGTAACATAATAGCAGCTTTTATCGGTAACAAATGCCAGCGATGTACTAACTCCGAAATTAAGTATGGACCACCAGTAAATTGTGAACAGTGCAAACAGAAATGTGCATTCGATAGGCAAGATGATGACAAAAAGGTAACTTGCCACTCTCAAGTGTGTTAAATGTACACGGGACAACTATTTGTTGCTTTTTAGGTCGACGGGAAGCTGTTATGTTGGCTGTGCACGCTGTCGTTTAAACGAGCTTTAGCAAAAACCAAACAAGGAGATGCTGAAAGGAGGGCACACCTTAAAATGTCTGGAATTCATAAAAAACACAAGGAAGGAAAGTGAGTGTCCCGTTCGGATAAACTTAAATGGTTTTAAATCTAAAAAGTCATCTTTTTTCGGAGTAAAACAAAGAATTTTTATTTGCTGTAGTTGTGACTCCAGATACCACATTATTAAGCAGTTTGTTGATGGAATAGTACATATTTAGTAGTTATTTTTTGAATCAATGAGTAATAAATTTTATACTTTTATATCAAAAATAACAACTAGAGGTGCACCTCTTCCTCTGCTTACTTTTTAACCAGACAAGATACGGTAAAATCACGGCTTTCTTAAAAAAATAGACCATCGATATTGCCTAACATTTATGCTTTCTACGAGGCGTATTCGAAAAGTAAGGGCTGTTTGCTATATTTAAATATTGGCGGGTATGAACAAAGTTGCTCACATGCGTCATCTATTGATTGTTTCCGAAACAACTGAAGTTATTGTTTTAATTCAGTAGTCGTTTGCCTCTCGGTGAATGCAGACAACAGTGTCCGCGAAAATCGCTGCTCTCGTCAGTTGCGAAGTGCATAGTGTGATTCGATTTTTGTGTGCACAAGGATCATCAGCTCCTCAGATTTATCGAGAGTTGTGCCTAGTTTACGGACCTACAGTAATAAACGAAGGAAAGGTTAGAGACTTTGAAATGGCCGCACAAATGTGCATGATGAAGAGCGGAGTGGCAGGCAGGCAGATGAAATCGTTCAACAAGGGAACTAAAAACGGCCATCTAATTGACGATTGCACTTGGAACCGTGGCTTGGTGGACAACGGTTTAAAGACGACGAAAAACTCAAGACCGCCATTCTTAGCTAGTTCAATTCCCAGGCAGATAACTTCTATGCAGAGGGATTAAAGAAGCTGATGCAGCGTTACAAAAAAGGGCTTAGAAGTGAACGGCGATTATGTGGAAAAGTGAAGTAGGTTTGCAGGAAACTGAAACCGTCAATAAAAACTTTTTTTAACGAATATATATTTTTTTGTTATGACCAAACAGCCCTTACTTTTCGAATATGCCTCGTAACTTCGTATATTAACTAAAAGGACAAATTTATTATCTGCCTAGTATTTTGTGTTTTATATTTTTATTGGTTAATGTAATTAAAATTATTAGATACTCTATTTGTAGGTGATTCGCATTTTTCCAAAGTAAAATACCTTTTAAATCACACGTAAGAGAAATGTGCCTAATAGCAAATGCGTGACTTTATTTGAAAGATATTTTAATTATTCTTGTCTGGTCGCAATTTTGACTTCAAAACATGTTAACCTTAACCCAAAAGACCTCTTTCAGTAAAAAGTAAAAGTCTTTGTGGAATATGATCGATCTCTGCTATACGTTTTCGCATAGACAAAAGGTTCAAATTTTTACTAATTTGGTGCTTTTTCTTTATAAACACGAGGAATTGTGGAATGAAAATGTGGAAGTTTTTATTGAAATGTAATGTGTTATGGGTTGTCGCACGAATTACAGATTAATGAGCGTTTAGTAAAACTACGTATTATAAACAAACCAGTGTTAAATAGTTTATTGCGTATAAAAATGTTTTTCAAATTTTTCATCGCATTGAATAACACGCCAGACTCAGATAGGGAGTTTGTTTTTTGTGACCTTGGTAATGTATCTATATTATTAAAAATGTTATGTTTAACATGTCTAAAAAAAAGATGAGGAATTTTACTAACAAGGACAAATAATATGAATCAATGACCAATATTGTCTCTAAATACAACCACATTGCGGAGAGAAAACAAAATGATGCCGTGGCTACGCTAGAAATGAATAGCGCAGGGAAAAGATCACCACTAATAAAGGGTGTTTTTTATAGAGGTATAGAACTTTGAAATGGAATAAAACAAAGATGAATTTTTTAAATTGACATGAAATTTACTTTATTCGAAAGGTAATCTTCTGGCATTATAATTTAAATATGACTTCTGGCATATGACCTCCACGGCTGGCTCGGACGTAGTCTAATCTGGAGGTCCAATTTTCGATGACTTTTTCCAACATTTGTGGCCGTATATCGGCAATAACGCGGCGAATGTTGTCCTCCAAGTGGTCAATCGTTTCGGGCTTATCGGCGTAAACTAGCGACTTCACATATCCCCACAAAAAATAGTCGAGCGGCGTTAAATCGCACGATCTTGGAGGCCAATTCACGGGTCCAAAACGTGAAACTATGCGGTTCCCAAACGTTTCCTTCAATAAATCAATTGTGGCACGAGCTGTGTGACATGTTGCGCCGTCTTGTTGAAACCACAGCTCCTGCACATCATGGTTGTTTAACTGATGAACGAAAAAGTCAGTAATCATGGCTCTATAGCGGTCACCATTGACTGTAATGTTCTGACCAGCATCGTTTTTAAAGAAGTACGGACCAATGATTCCACCAGCCCATAAAGCACACCAAACAGTCAGTTTTTCTGGATGTAACGGTGTCTCAACATACACTTGAGGATTATCATCACTCCAAATACGGCAGTTTTGTTTATTGACGTATCCATTCAAACAAAAGTGAGCTTCATCGCTAAACAAAATTCGCTTATGAAAATCGGGATCAACGGCAATCTTGTTTTAGGCCCATTCACCGAATCTACGCCTTGCTAGGTGATCGTGTGGCTTCAATTGTTGCACGAGTTGGATTTTGTAAGTACGCAAACCAAGATCTTTCCGCAAAATCTTCCATAAAGTGGATGGACACATATCCAATTCCTGTGCACGATGGCGGATAGACTGATTCGGGTCTTCCTCTACGCTACGCTCTACAGCAGCAATGACTTCTTCTGTACGCACTGTACGACGTCTCTGTGGATGCGTATTATCATTTAGAGTAAACGTGGTGCGAAAACGTTCCATAGTTAATCGAATTAATTGCTCTGATGGACGATTATGTTGACCGTAAAATGGACGTAGTGCGCGATACGTATTTCGAACAGAACCATGATTTTCAAAATAAATTTGCACAATTTGGAAGCGTTGTTCAGGCGTCAGTCTATTCATGTTGAAATGCCAAACCAAACATAAATCACTTGATAGCTGACAAAATGGCCGCCAGTTAAAAAAGTGTTGCCAACTTAAAGTTTTATACCTCTATAAAAAACACCCTTTACATGGTGCTTTCTAAGGTGGAACATTATTTTTACCCAATGATGGCGCTCAAGATATGACCGGTTATCGCATACCGTTAGCATCTTGTTGCTGTATTCGATTGACAAAACTCTTATTGATTCAAATTACTTTATGCCCTTACAGAATTGTTTTATCTTACTTTCACTGGCGTACATCTGTACAAAAACGTAAAGTGATCCAATTCCAGTAATATTAATCAAATACAGCACTGTTTAAGAATTTTTATTCTGAAAGAAGTAAACAAAACTGAAGAAAATATTAATGATATTTAAAAGTTCAATGAGCTCTTAAAATAGTTTGAGTGTTGAGATTGTGATCTCTTTATAAAATTTGGGCTGTATTACACTCTGTCAGTATTCTTAAAAAAATGTATTTTGAGAACATTTTTTGCCGTGAAAGCATTCTTTGGTGTGCTAACAACGGCGCAATTGCCTTAGTAATTGTCCAATCACCTCCTGCATCAATAATCGTCTGACTTTTTCGAGGCATACTACGGCAGTGATCTCCAAATTTTTCAAATCTCGCAAAAAACAACTGAGTCAAAGTCCTCGGAGCCTTTCCTCCGAGCTTTCTCTTTACAAGGGACCAAACGCACGAAATGCACGAAAATGTTGTCGAATGGTCTCATCGGACACATTCAAAACCGATTTTTCAAATTTTGCCGCTCCTTGACGCAACGTCAATTTCGGGTCCCGTAAAAACAAAGACACGATTCGTTTTTTGACACTCGGAGTAACTTTGCCTACCGAGCCACGTTTTAGCAAATCGCTACATTTTTCGTCTCGTTAAAATGATTTACCCATTTCTTCAGAAACGATACTGACTTTTTACTATATTTAGCGGCTGCGGAATGTGTCATTTTAGGCCTCTTTGAATGGGAACAAAGAAAGACTGCCTCGAACCGACGCGCAAACAAGTGACTCATTTTGGATTTTACGTGATTTCGACGAAAGTTCGGAATCGACTAATACTTTTACTATAAAGCATCTACCAAAAATGAATTATCGCGGACACGGTCTTAGTTGACAGACTGTATCTTATTATTACACTTTATATAGACTATATTTGGCGAAGAGGACTCATTTTATTGAGTATTTTAACACGTTGGAAATGGACCAACTTAAAGAACAACCTGTAGGTCTGGTTCATTACAAATCAGGGGGGACATTTTTAGTAGATTGCAAAAAATCGAGAGTGACTTACCCAGTACTTCCCTTCCAAATACGCAGTTCTAAAATAAGTACCGACACTCTCACACTCAAGAATATAGTAATACAAACACTAAAGTCAATATTTGGATTTCCCTCGGGACCCTAAAAGGGGGGATCCAAACTCGGGAACGTGTCAAGCATCGCTGAGGGTCGCCGGCGCCCTGCCTAAGCGCGAGATGGATCTTGACCTGGCAAATTGCCTCAGCAGCAGTGCCATTAACAATCAAGCCAAGCCAAGCCAAAGTCAATATTTTAAATAAATGGGTACTTTAGAGTAAAATATTAATCACAAGTTAAGCAGAGAAGGAGCCTTGGAGATTTACAACCAAAATCTAACTTTTTCTTTTGGTAAAATTAAAAATAACGAAAAAAGAACAGTTTTCAGATTCCTCGACGCGAAAACTCGGAACCCTGAGAAGGACGTATTAGACCAGAGGTGTCAAACTGAATTTTGCAGAGGGCCATATATTAAATTTAGAATGTGTAGGCGGGCCAGATTCAAATAAAAAAAATGTACTGAATTATTATAACATTTTATTTATTTTTAATTATATAGTATATAATATACGGTTGTTAAAAATTATATCAAAGTTATAAAAGAGGGTCATTATTTTGAGCTCGAGGATCCAGATACCTGACTTCTCTTGTTTTTGACAAGCTCATTGATGTCAGGTATCATATTCGTTGTAGTTATTTTAAGAACTGATTGGAGATGTTCATTCGAAAGTCTTGTGCGATGTTTGTTCTTATTTATTTTCATGACGGAAAACATCTGCTCACATAAATAGGTGCTACCAAACATGCAGAGAATGCGTGCTGCATGCTTTTTTAATTCCGGGTTGTTATCCAAACTCTTGAAATATTGTGTATAAAATGTAAGAGCGTTAATCTCTTTAAATTTTTCTTTCAAAATACTGTCCGATTGAAGATCTATCAACTCCATTTGCAAATGAACTGGTGCCTGTGAAGCTTCAAAATTGAATGGATTGTTGAAAATTGGGAATTCCATTTAATTCATTTTGTGAAAGTCGAAACGATTGTTCAATTCCGTGATCAAATTTTGCAGAAGTTGAGAATATTGATCCAATTTTTTTTGGTTCACTGTGCCAAATGATTTTAAATGAGGGAAATGATCCAAAGTTTGATTTTTTACCTGATTTTCCCACAGCCTCAACTTTGTTTCAAAGGCTTGAATACATGAATACATTTGAGTGACAATCAGATTTTTACCCTGTAACTTTACATTCAGGTCAGTCAAGTGTTTATTCATATCTACCAAAAAGGCACAATCAACCCACCAGTCATTGTCATAATCAATTGGGTTGCCTTTTTCTAACATGAAAGCTTGAATAGGGTCACGTAATGCAAAAAATTTTTCTAAAATTACTCCTCGACTGAGCCAACCAACTTCGGTGAAGTAAGGAACATCAGAAAACTTTTCGTCCAAATCTTGTAAAAACTGCCTGAACTGTCGGTGATTTAGTCCTCTGCTCCTTATAAAATTTACTATTTTAATTATAGGTTGCATGACATGGTCCATTTTTAAATGTTTAGATGCCAATGATTCCTGATGAATTTATGCAGTGAAATCCACAAAATTCCCTGATGTTTTCTGTTTTAATTTAGTTACAACGCCCGAATGTTTGCCAGCCATGGCAGAAGCGCCATCCGTAATTGTGCTGCTAAGTATATTCCAGTCGAGTTCATATTCTGCTATCAAATGCTCAATTGCAGAATAAATATCATTTGCTGTTGTAGTACCTGTCAATGGAACGCACTTTAATAGTTCTTCAGTTATTTCAAAGTTACTGTTAATACCTCGTATAAAAATAGCAAGTTGAGCTGTATCAACAGTATCAGTGCTCTCGTCAACAGCCAGTGAAAAGTTTGTAAATTCCTTAATTTTCTCCTTCAGTTGAAGAACCAAATTTTGAGATAAATCATTTATTCTTGAAGCAACAGTGTTTCTTGACAGCGAAATATTTTGAATTATTGACTTTTGAAATGGAAATGAAACATCGGCAACTTTCAACATACAGTCTTTAATAAAATCACCATCAGTGAAAGGTTTTGATCTCTTCGCGATTTCTAATGCAATAATAAAACTTGATTTCAGGGCATCTTCGCTCTCAGTATTAGCTTTAGTAAACATCGATTGTTGACCTTGAAGTTTAGATTTTAAAGATGACAATGTGTCCATTCTTATTTTTTCAGTGTAACAATCGAATTTTGATTTATGATTCGTATCATAGTGTCTCTTCAAGTTAAACTCCTTACAAACAGCAACTGTTTGATTGCAAATCAAACACAGTGGTTTACCTTTCCATTCTATGAAAAAATATGCAATTTCCCATTTAGACTGAAAAACTGCACTCACTATCAACTTTACGTTTTTGTGACATTATGCCAAAATCGTAACAATTATGGAACTCGACATAACAATTATGGATATCGCACGCGCACGACACAAACAAATGCACAATACCTTCACAATCACTACTTCGCAGTACAACTAAAATCCTTCTCCGACCGTATCGCTTCGATTACTCGACTCACACTCAACTGACTCACGTCGCGCCGACGCACTCCTTTTATAATATCGATAAGGAAGGTTCTAGTCTAGACTCGAAGCGCGTGGAAGATTCTATTGTTCTCAACAAAAATAATAGGGTATTTCCGCTTGTTGCTAGGAGATGGCGTTACTGTCTATCTCTCTCGCTTGTCAAGGCACGCGCTGCCCTTGAAATTACTTATAAATGTAGTGTGCGCATTTTAAAACTTCCGTAGAGGAATCGAGTGAAGTCTAAAAGCTCTAAAAAACATGATTCTTCTTTCTGTGTCACATTGCGATCGCGGGCCTTATTGATACGTCCCGAGGGCCTGATGCGGCCAGCGGGCCGTATCTTTGACATCCCTGTATTACACGATATACACGAAGCAACCTTAAATACTCGAAAATAATGAAAAAGTAAAGCAATTTTGAGATACCTCGACTCGATGGCAACGACATTAAACGCTGATGCACGTGAATTCAATTATAAATTTAAACCTCGAATGTTGGTGTTTTAAGATTATTTAAATTTAAAAATAAATAACCGCGGTTTAAAAACCCGTGCAACGTAGATATCCCTCTTAATCTGCGTTTAGTCTTTAAACCGCTCTTAAAAGTAGTGAGGCGACGACCCGTTATAATAACGTAGAATAAAATGCACCAGTCCTTCATGTCTTTTTAATATTCCATAATTGAACAAGTTTCTCAAAAAGTACAAAGTTGTTTTTGGATAAAACAGCTTACAGTCTGTCAAGTAAGAACGTGATCGCTCGTATTCTTGAAAAAAATGTGTTTCGAGAACATTTTTTTGCCATCAATGTATTCTTTGATGTGCTAACAACGGCATAATTACCTTAGTAAGTTGACTGATCGCCTCCTGCATCAATAATCGCCTGGCATCTTCAAAATATGCTGTTTACGAGATTTTTTGCATACTCTGCAAATTTTTCGAATTTCGCGAGACAACTGAGTCAAAGTCCTTGGAGTTTCTCCACTGAGCTTTCTCCTTATAAGGGATCAAACGTTTTCAATAGGGTTGGCGTCCGGTGATTGTGAGGGTCACTCTAGTATCTTATCATGGGCCCAAGCGAGCCGCTTCGCGACGTGGTTTTCGCTCAGTAAAGGTGTCTTCAACGTGCTTTGGAATTTGGCATCACGAACACAAAGATGTTGTCGAATGGTGTCATGAAACAACGTCAATTTCGGGTGCCCGTGAAAACAAAGCCACCATTCGTTTTCCGACTTTCGGAGTGGCTTTGCCTACCGTGTCACGTTTTGACAAGCAGTCGACATTTTTCGTCTCGTTAAAACGATTTACCCACTTTTTCACAAACGACACCGACTTTTTAATATATTTAGCGGCCGCAGAATGTGTCATTTTAGACAACTTTGGATAGGAATAAGGAAAGACTGCCTCGAACCGACGCGCAAACCGGTGACTCATTTTGAATTTTACGTGATTTTGACGGAATTTCGAAATCGATTGATACTTTTACTAAAATGAGTCTTAAAGAAAGGTTCCCTATACCGATTTTTTGTTGAATCGCTAGAATCGCATCTACCAAAAATGAATTATCGCGGACACGTTTTTACTTGACAGACTGTACGTGTTCTTTATCTTATAACTCTAAAGTTCATTTTAGCAATACATTACATATACATTTAGAAACTGCTTATGGTAAATCTTAAAAAATAATCAGACTGGTCATTAAAATATAATACTGGTCATTAAATTGTTTAAGTTTTGACAAAAGAACATTTACCTTTAAGTTCGGTTTAGTTCGTGTTTTATTAAACCGTATTTAAATAGAGAGTTTTAGGCTTCCCATAGAACTGATTATTCTTGTTTTTTGATATAAAATGCTTCCGTACCGTAACAACTCTTACCTCGGTAATTTCTTCTTTATTGGAGATCTATTAAGCAAAATGGGGATCTCATTTTAAAGATCTTTTAATCTTTAATTTAACATGAAATTGTGTTCTCAATATAGTGAACTTATCATTCTGCCAAGGAAACGGGCTTCTGTGTGAACACGCCATGTAGTCTTACGGTATTTTACATTTAAACAGAGAAATTTCTTGCTTAAGAAAATAAAAATGCTTATAGTTCTTCAACTATACAAAGTTATTTCATAAGAAAACTTGGGATCAACTTTCATATTCGTATTTTAACCTCACAATATATATTTATTAGGGATTTCGTACATCTCGTCTGGGAAGTTTCTCCTGTCGTCCTAAGGGTGAATTGCATCTTCAATAGTTTTTCTCTCATTTTCTTAATCTTGATTCTAACACGTAGGCTGAAAAGTTTTTGGTCCAGCTACTTAAAACACTTTTTTTTTGCAAAATTCGACTTTATTCATCAACATAGTCTCCTTCAAGAACGATACAATCAGTCCAACGCTTTTCTATACATTTCTTGTAGGAGGATTTGTCTTTGCCTTCAAAATAGGCCTCAGTTTCGGCGATAAATTCTTCCAAATCTCTCTCCCGCGAGCATTTTTTTGAGGTCTGTGAATAGGTAATAGTCGCTAGGGGCTAAATCTGGAGAATACAGTGGATGAAGAAGCAATTCAAACTTCAGTTCATGCAATTTTGCCATCGTAACCATTGATTTATGACACGGTGCATTGTTTTGATGAAAGAGCACTTTTTTCTTGTTTATTTTGCGCTGTTTCTTTGCGATTTCTGCCTTCAAACGCACCAATAACTTTATATAATATTCGCTATTGATGGTTTTTCCCTTCTCAGCATAGTCGATGAAAATTATTCCATGCTCATCCCAAAATACAGAGGCCAAAACCTTCCCAGCCGACTGTTGTGTCTTTGGTCGCTTCGGGCGGCTTTTACCGGCTGCTGTACACTCAGCTAATTGCCGATTTGATATCGGTGTGTAGTGGTGGATCCATGTTTCATCCTTTGTCACATATCGCATGAAAAAAATCCTTTTTATTGCGGTTAAACATGTCCAAATAGCGCTCAGAATCATCAACACGTTGTTGGTCCACTTTGAGCACACGCGGTACAAATTTCGAACAAAGCTTTCTCATGCCCAAATGTTTCATTGAAAATATGACCAACACGTTCTTTTGATATCTTTAGGGTGTCAGCTATGTCACGCAATTTCACTTTACGGTCATCTAAAACAATTTTGTGGATTTTTTTTATGTTTTCCGGTGTAACCACCTCATTTGGGCGTTCAGAGCGTTCAACATCATTTGTTTCTACGACCGCGTTTAAATTCAGCATACCAGTAAATGACGAGTGGTTTTCCAGGGTCCCCGTAACACTTATCGAGCCATTGCTTAGCTTGAACGGTATTTTTTCCCACCAAAAACAGTGTTTAATGAACAGACGAAATTCGATTTTTTTCATGGTTTGGAAATATCAAAAGTAGCGTCACCAAAACCACTGTAACTTTTAAACTAATCGTCGAAACGTCATGAAATTTTGACACGAATCATTTGAAGGTTGGTACTTAATAAAAATCATATGGATTTTTTAAAAAGGACGACATCTGTGTGACAGACCAAAAACTTTTCAGCCTACGTGTTATTCCTCTATTTAAAAAAAAATAGTAATAATGTTCCAAAAAATGGGAGGTAAACTGTGCAATAACAGAGGGGAAATCCCATACTTCAATAGAAGCAACTTGTACTAATATAATAGGCACGTTTGAAGTTAGTATGCCTTCTGATGTTTTTTATTTCCGATTGAGTAGCTGCCATTTAAGTTGCTAATCTCAATTAATTCGTTTATGATATAACCTTTTTTTTTAATAGATGTCTGTCACATCCGATTTTCTCCAAAATTAATTGATACAGAACATTGAAATTTGTCTCAAGTGTAGGAATTGGTGGCCCAATCAGAGCCGTGTAATGTTGAAATTTAAATTTTGATTTAAGGGGTTAGTTTTGGGGGTGAAAGCGAAAGTTAAGGAGGTTGAGGCGTTAAACGTAAAATATGAAAACTCTTTTGTATAGATTTTTTTAGATAGATTAATTAGTTTAGAAATTTTCTATGAAAAATTTAAGGTCTTTAGGAAACTTATTTAAATAAAAATCGAAATTAACAATACATATAGTCTTATGGAGAATACGTCAATTTGATATAAAAATGACACATTTTTTGTTATAACAAATGATTGATAAAAAAATGCCATTGATAGGAAATTTAACTATGTTAAACATTGAAATTTCGCGATTATTTATAAAAAAATTTCAATTTTAATTAGAAAGCATTCACTTTATGCAAAATAACAATTATTGGAGGTACTTGTGAATGATTTACCTTTTATCTTCGAAATAGCGGCAATGTTGCATTTAGTAATAATGGCGGGAAATTTAAATATTTTAAATTGTGTAGTACAAGTTTATATACCAGGTGTACAAGTATGAAATGCGGATTTCAGACAACAGATCGTGCACCAATGCAGTTTGTGCTATAAAGATTTGACACTGCGCCATTTTGTTGTGTCATCAACAAGTGTCAGACGCGCGCGAGTGATAAATTGGAAAAGTGTGTGCATAGTGTTGTGTTGTGTTTAATATGTCGAAATTTATACCGAACGAAGAGCATGCGCGGACAGCATTAATTTTTTGTTTTCATTTGAAGAAAACTGCTGTTGAATCATACCGATTACTTCCAGAAGCTTATGGTGAACATGCTCCAATGCGAGATACGTGTGAACGATGGTTTTGGCGTTTCAAAAGTGGTGACTTCGATGTTGCAGACAAGGAACGTGGAAAACCGCCAAGAAAATACGAAGATGTGGAATTGCAAGCATTGTTGGACGAAGATGATTCGCAAACACAAAAACAACTCGCCGAGCAATTGGGCGTTAGTCAATAAGCTGTTTGCAATCGGCTACGAGAGATGGGAAAGATTCAGAAGACCCGTAGATGGATACCACATGAGTTTGAACAACAGGCAAATGGAAAAAAGCGCAAAAAAAACACGTGTGACATTTTGCTCGCTCGGTACAAAAGGAAGTCGTTTTTGCATCGTATAGTTATAGGGGATGAAAAGTGGATTTATTTTGAGAATCCCAAGCGCAAAAAATCATAGGTAGACCCAGGCGCATCATCCACATCGACCGCAAGACCAAATCGCTTTGGCAGAAAGACGATGCTCTGTGTTTGGTGGAACCAGAGGGCGTGGTCTATTATGAGCTGTTAAAACCTGGGGAAGCGGTTAATACTAAACGTTACCAACAACAATTGACCGATTTGAACCGTTCGCTGCTTGAAAAAAGGCCAGAATACCGAAAGAGGCAACACAAAGTCATTTTTCTTCATGACAGTGCTCCACCACATACGGCAAAACCAGTTCACGACACGTTGAAAGCACTCAGCTGGGAAGTTCTACCCCACGCGGCTTACTCACCAGACTTGGCTCCTTCCGATTACCACTTGTTTGCGTCGATGGAGCACTTGCTGAGCAGCGCTTTGGTTCATACGAAGATGTGAAAAAATGGCTCGATGAATGGTTCGCAGCAAAAGGGGAAGATTTTTACTGGCGTGGTATTCACAAATTACCCGAAAGATGGGAAAAATGTATAACAAGCGATGGAGCATACTTTGAATAAAGCACTTTTTATCATTCTTCCGAATTTAACACGTTTTTTTAGAAAAAAAAAATCCGCATTTCATACTTGTACACCTGGTACGGTGCAAGTAAATAATATTAAGTTTAACTAATAATAGATTTGCAATAGGTATTAAAGCATTTGTTTTAACTATTTAATTAATTTACTTATTTAGCTTATAATTACCTAGTGCAGCTTCAGTGTTAACATTATAATTTTCCTTATTGTCCTTCGATATATGTGTACTGTTTGTTGATACTGTGTTGTATTTACATTTATCACACTTTATGGTTAGTAATGATGCTAGACCACTTATAGTGTATAGTAATATAACATGAAAGTGTTTCATTATATGAAGATCATTTTAAGTGTTCTCCAAGTTATCGCCTGTCAACAATTCGTCGACCACTGTCACAGAGGTTAGAAGACACTTGATTTTCTGTTCCGTTTACCAATACTTTGTTGGCTTACTCTTTGATTGTATACAGCCTCCGTAACACGTTTTCGCTTTCACATATTTTTTTTTCCATTTTTATAAATATTTGCTGATTTTTTATTATTATCCATTTTTTTTTTACTTGTTTACAACAGCTGATCACAATAACAACAAAATTCAATATATCTATAAACAAGCATGTCAGTAGAGCTAACAGTAAAATACTTTACAGCGTTGCCGCTTCGAGACATCGGAATTTTAAAATTTTTAATTATCATTTTTTATTAATTGCCTATTTTTTTAAATATTAAATTTTTTTTTTATTCTTTTATTATTTTCATATTATTTGCTTTGATAATTTTTTAAAAATTACAAAATATAATTAATTTTTATTTTCCATATTTTTTTTTTCTATAAGTTTGTACAAAACATCCAAAAGTTAATCCATTCGTGTTAAATTATTTAATAAAATTAAATAAACAATATATAAGACTTAAAACCTTTCGATAATGAATTTATTATCATAATAATAACCATCGTTAGTCTTATAAAATGTTTTAATTATTTGATACAAAGCATTTCTAAATGACAACATTCAAAACTTTTGGTTGGGACTATCCCACCTCAACCTCCTTATTATTTTTTTTTTCAAATGATGTAATTTCCACGCAAACTTTTCTTTATGTTATATTAAATAATCACGATAAATTTTCGAAAAAAAATTTTAAAATACTCTCCGTAAGGTGTAGATTGAATGAAAATGATCACGAGTGCATTACCTTTGATAATTTATTTGATATATATATATATATATATATATATATATATATATATATATATATATATATATATATATATATATATAATATAAACCTGTCAAATACAAGTTGAACTTTCGCAATTAGTCTTTCGTACCATGTTTGTTTTTAAAATAAAATAAAAATCTTTACCTAGGCTAAGTTAATTAGGCCCTGATATCTTAAAATCCCAAATGGAAAAAACAGCAAAAAACATTTTTTTCATTATATTCTACAGGTCGACTAAGTGAACCGATCGGCTTGAAACTTTTAGAAAATATGCATTTCATTATAGTAAAAATACCCTGAAATTTTGGTACAAAAATATTTAACCCAATGGGCACAATTGGATTTATTTAAAATTTGAATTGCCCGCCATTTTATGTCATTTCCAAAATGTATCTGTCGAAACGATCGTGGGTAAAATCTAAAGTAACTAGTAGAGATATAGAATTGAAAGACACCATATTATAAGTGTGAAAAAGCACTATTAGCTAAAAAATTTAAATCAGCTTAATCAGCCTTGAGTATAAATACTCTCGTAAACGGCATGTTGTTAGCAGGAGTCTGCTTAGATCAGACAGACGGTTTAGACAGTCTTCTCGCTCTCGGTTAGGATGCATATTTGAAAACGGGCTGGTTGGCTCAATGGACGACCTCTTGACCCGAAAGGAACTGACGATATAGACAATGTCCTTGTTCCCGAGTAGGATACCTAACTGAAGTCGGCTTGATGATACAGATCCTGTTAAAAGTACTAGGTAGTTGTTAATGGAAGTCGCTTGTAAGAGAACTGATACTGTAGGCAGTGTCCCCGTCACTGGGAGAACGCTGAATTGAAGTTATATTGGTTCGAGGACTAGGCCAATCAAAGGTGCTTCGCCAACGGCTTGTTAGTGGTGAAGACACCCTGAACCAGGAAGGACTGAAGATACAAACAGTATTCTCACTTTGGAGTAGGTTACACACCTGAAGTCTCTTACTGGTTTGATTGACGATTCACCCTGTCAGAAACTGTTCGATGAAAGCATGTTGTTAGTGAGGGCCAAAAACATTTTATATCCAAGAGGAGACGAACCATTCATGAAATTGCTTCCCGTCCATTTAAAATTTCAATGAGTATGATAAGGACAAGAAAAAAACAGTGCTACAGTAAACATAAAACACAGAGTAGCGACGCTCAAGAATATTTTTAGGTCTTATTTTGAATTACGCATGTGTGCCCTATCGTACTAACAACATTGCTGCTAGCGCGGGTTATATTTACATCTGGATTTCAAGAAGGATCTGTTGATAATTTTCCAATAAGTAAATGACTCGTTTGACGTTATAACTGAAAATAATTATAAATAACCGGCAGTTGGACTTGCGCAATTAGTGTTCCGCACGTTGATTGCTTTTAAAATCAAATTTTTTTTACAGAGATATAAAACGATCAGTGACTTTACAAATCACACCCCCAAATGAGTTTTCAACAACGTTTGTTTCTGATCGTGTTGAAAACTGATAAACTTGAAATTTTTGTTTTTTTGTATACCAGATAAATTATTAAAGGTATTGTACTCGTGATAATTTTCTTTCAATCTACATCCTGTAGGGTGATCAGTACTTTTCGAGATGAGAGGGCAGCGATTTTTGGCAATTTTTTAAAAATAATACAACGAAAAGTGTGCGCAGGTACTGCATTATATATATTTTTGAACTCGTATTTTCACAAACTATAATTTGACACCCTGCTCAATGACCTGGTGAAATAAATATTTTTTCGCTTTCGATTTCACCTCCCAAAATTAACCCCGACAGCCGAGTCAAAACTACACGACTCTGATGGGGCCATTAATTCCTATATTAGGGCCATATTTCAACTTTCTATGTCAAATAGTTTTGGAGAAAATTGGGTTTGACCGACAGACAGACGAATAGACACCGTGATCTTATAAGTGTTCCGTATGGAACACTAAAAATATGTCAAAAGGAAGTTTTTTTGTTGTGCTTTTTAGTGCTTGTAAAAATATAAATGGAATCTTCAAAGGATGAGATATTTTAAAAGCTCGCGGAAATCATACCAGCAATATGGCGAGAGGTCATGTGACAAACTCCAACCCCTTGAGATCAAAGATGCCGAGTCGGATTGTCGCTACTGTATTTTATGTTTACAGTGACAGATTGTAATCCTGTTTTGCAGAAAGTTACTTTATTCAACTTCCATGCGATACCGCTAAGGAAACTGAATGGTCGTCTGTTATTTTGTCGTAAAACCGGCCCTGAATACGTATGTGTGTTGCCACTTTTATTAATTTTGACATCTAGTTATATGTGGTTAACTGTAATTTTTTAAAACACAAATATATTTTTTACGTTCTTCTCTTTTAGCAGAAACTGTGCAGTTTATTAGATTGGACTTTTAATGATATTGTGAAAGTCAATGAACCAAGGAATCTTTTAAATTTTGTAAATTTGGTAGCACTATACGCTTGACCTATACGTTACTATCCAGTCAGCCAATTTTCAAGGCGCGTTTGACATATGACCATGTTTTAAAGTAAATATGCGGAGGTTTGGTGGAGGCCAATTAAACCAGAGAGGGCTGGCGATGTAGGTGTCGTTTTCGCCCTCGAGTACGACACATATCTGAAGTCGGACTGGATGGTTGATCTGTCAACGACAAGACTTGTTTCACCGCAAGGCTGCGAAAACATTCACAGGTCGTACGCTCTTCGTTGAAGTTTTTAATATGCGAGAGGTGTAGAAAAAGGCGTAAAACAGACTTAGATTCGCTGATTGTGATCCGAGTTCCACATTAAACTGTAGGTCTCGTACATTACTGAAAGATAAAAATGGGTTTCGAACATTACGTTGTTAAACATTCCCTTGATACTTAACTAAAATTTTGAATAGAATGTAGGATTCCTGGGGTAAAAGGATGCAAATAAAGTTGGTTTTAGCAGAACTTTCTTTTATTATTTCATAATTATATATCAGAATTCTAAACACAAAACAGTGTTTGTTAGAGAATGTAAATCAATTACAAAGAAAGGACGTGTCCTTATACCCTCTTCAGCATATTTTTTTTAGTTGATTCTGTCTTTAAATCTACCTGTGATATGCTATCATCACAAGAAATAGTGTACATATTTGTCTCGTATTTTATGTGGAAGCATTTAACACTGTTATGTCGCTACGTCGTCGTTTTGAAATAGTTGATATATTTTAATATTTTTAATTCGCCTCTATTTTCAACAGCATACAGATCTGGAACATTGTCATGATGAAACAGTACCTAATGGGGCTAAATGGGGCCATGTTTCCTTCAATTTCTTGTCGAAGCGGTCCAGTAACTCACTAGAGTATAGTCCAGTGATCGTTCTTCCTTTTTCTAAGGAGTCAATGAGTATGATGCACTTCTTTAGAGCAGATTCACCGGAAGCAACTCATTAGTTTTATTATTGCTTGGTTTCGGGTATATAAGGATGAATCCAGGTCTCATCGACGGTGGCAACGCGGCACAAAAAGTCCTTTGGATTTCGCTTAAATTGCTCCAAACACAGCTTGTTGAAAGCCGCATCCGCTTGTTGTCCACGGGGAGCAATCGCGGCACCCATCGGGCCGACAACTTTTTCAAAGTCAACTTATCATATACAATATTACCGTTCCCGTTTACACACGTATGGCCTCTGCTAATTCGCGCACCTTCGTTCCCAGGTGATCCTCATAATAACGGATGTTCGACCACGTTTAAATTCGTGGAATGGAATGGAATTTGACTATTGTCATTAATGGCGAAGGGTCCCTATAAATAGCATCCAATTTGACTTTTATCTCCTCACACATGTTCCCATCCAAAAGTAAAAAGCGAAATACTGAACGATAATGCACTTTTTCCATCTTAGCGACAAACACGTTACACTACTTACTGAAATGGCTGCCAAATGCTACTAACTAACCTATGAATCAGTGTCAGTTTTTAGTGTTCCGTACTTATAAGATCACTTCGGTGTCTCTGTCTGTCTGTCACACCCGATTTTCTCCGAAACTATTTGACATAGAAAGTTGAAATTTGGTACTAATATAGGAATTGATGGCCTCATCGGAGCCGAGTAGTTTTGAAAATTAAATTTTGACTTAAGGGGTTAGTTTTGAGGGGTGAAATCGGAAGTGAAAAAAAAAATTTTACTAGGTCATCGAGTGTGGTATCAAATGAAAGCTTGTGAAAACACGAGTAGAATATATATATATATTTATATATATATATATATATATATATATATGTATATATATATATATATATATATATATATATATATATATATATATAATGTAATACTTGGGCACACTTTTCTTTGTATTATTTTTAAAAAAATCGCTGTCCCCCTACCTTATCTCCAAAAGTACTGATCAAAAAATTTTGAAAAAAATTCTGGAATATTCTCCACGGAGCATAAATTGAACGAAAATTATCACGAGTGCAAATCAGAAATTTCAAGGTCATCAGTTTTCAGTAAAGATTGGAAACAAACTTTGTCGAAAACTCATTTGGGGTGTTTTTTGTGAAGTCTAATCATTTTATACCACCGTAACAAAATTTTTTATTTTTAAAAGCAATTAACTTACGGAACACTAATTGTGCAAGTTCAACTTGCACTTGACCGGTTATTTATTTTTTTTTTTTGGTGTCATTTATCAGACGACAGTAGACGATGGTAACATCAACTTGCCTTAACAACACCATCAGTCTTCAAACACGGGTACTTTTTGAACCACCCTCGTAAACAGAAAATTAAACTTGGGGAGGGCCGAGGATATTATCTTAAGTTATGCGGCTTAGAAGGTCACTAAAGGTAGCAAAACCAATATATCTGACAAAGACACGTAGATTCGAGAAACAAATTTTGAGCGCAATTCTTTGTAATCAAACATATGAGAGATGTAAAGGGTTTGAGAGGAGAATAGCTTTGAATGTGTTATGCTATATGCCCATTTCATAGTTCCTGAAGTTGAGGAATTTAAAATTACTTTATTTATTCATTTTCTTTAATTTTAACAGAACCGAAGCGAGTATTTATTTTGAAACGTGTGTTTGCATGAAACGTAATGATTAAATAACTTTGCCAATATTTTAAGATACGATTTCACAACTCTGAAACAAACTTTATACGTATTTTAACAGGATTATTGCAATTGTTGGAAAAAAAAACAGACTAAGATCCGAAAAGATACTTATTCCCGGCAAGAACATTTACATAAATTATAATATATATAATATATATATATATATATATATATATATATATATATATATATATATATATATATATATATATATATATTATAAATTTGTTAACCGAAACGTAGCAAAGCAGTCAAAAAGTTCGAGATCCCATCAAAGAAAACCCGAAATTATGTAATTGATTGAAGGTCTTCAAAATCAACTGTGTACAATATTTTGATCGCTCGGGAAGAGCTTTAACTTGAAAAAATCTTCACTGGTAATAAAACGCGGTTCGTTCACATTTATTTTTGAGCAAAAACCGAGCTTCTGTTGGATCACTCGCCTTGTTCCCCTCATTTAGCACCTTGGATATTTTCTTAATTAGGCGTCAAAGTAAGTCAAGTAACGTCGTCGTATTTTAAATTATTCGTAAGTGTGGACAAAAGTGGTCCGAACAACTGTCCAGTGGCCTTATATTTTACTGCCACCCGCCTCTTGTAGCAAATTCAAGGAATCGTAACGGTAATGACTGCACGGTCACGATTCGTCGGAATTGTTATAAAAGACCGACCCGACCGTGGAGTATATCGCCAGTATTTTGTGCCGCTTTTATACATTCCTATTTATGAGTCAATATCGATAAGCAATAGTGCACATATACTTACCAATCAATTTACCACTTATTTTTATTTTGAACGATTTTATACAGGCTTTTAGTACACTAGAGGTACTACCAATTTAATATATGTCCTGGTGAAAATTCAAGCTTCTCTAATTCCATAAATTATAAAATAAATAATATTTAATTTTTGTGTTGCCCATTCTTTAATCTCTTACAGTGGATATATGTGAGAAAAAAATGCCACAATATATAGAATTATCATAAAAAGGAATCACAATATGCACCTATACTTACCAAACGAGTGAAACTATGAAAAAGAAAATGTGAAATACAATTTCCCATTTATTAGTGTTTCGTACAGGACACTTATGGGTTCACTTCGGTGTTCGTCCGTCTGTCACATCCGATTTTCTCCGAAACTATTTGATATAGAAATTTGAGATTTGACACAAATATAGGAATTGATGGCCCAATGAGAACCGTGTCATTTTGAAAGTTAAATTTTGACTTAAGTCAGCGTTTCTCAACCTGTGGGTCGCGCCCGACTAGGGGGGCCGTGATTACACTACGGGGGGGGGGGGGCGACCGTTTCGAAAAGAAATTATTATTAAAAACATTTAATATAATTTATTGAAAGGAAATCAAAACAAAATACATTCTGACATAATAAAAAATAAAATACACATTTACACTGACATAATACACCTATAAATAGGATTGTATTAGTACTGTACAATGTATTTACCTAATAATTAACATATCAATACTGAATTAAAAACAAGTTTAATAATTATTAGCGACTCCCTTGGACCTGTTTTGCAGAGCAAAAATTTTCAAAGGATGGTTCAATATTAGAAATAGACACTCTGAGTTCTTTTTCTATATTTAGTTTAAATCTATATTTTGTTTTCAAAGCAGCCACCGCAGAAAATCCGGTTTCGCAAAGGTAGTTTTGGTAGTTTGTAAGGTTTGTAATTAAGGTCATAGTGTAGCTTTAGCATCAAAATACTGAAAATACATTATTATTACATGCATTGTTATTGTATGAGAGGGGGGAGGCGCGATGAAAATTATGTTTGATAATTGGGTCGCAAATCCTGAAAGGTTGCGAAACGCTGACTTAAGGGGTTAGTTTTGGGGGATAAAATTGGAAGTGAAAAAAATCGCTGTCCCCTACCCTATCAAAAAATTTCGAAAAAATCCTGGAATATTCTCTATAAGGTTTAGACTGAATGAAAATTAGTACGAATGCATTACCTTTGATAACATAGGCCGATAAAATTGGACGAAACTCCAGACCCTGAGACCAAAGTGTACTTTCCCAGAGGTTTATGGTGCACTCAATCCAAATTCTGTGAATTAATTTTTCTTCACAAAACTCGTTTTTCAGATATCTTATTTCTTCTCGGAGAAATTATCCTTCTAGTAGCAACATTGTTTATTTGTTATCGTACATAGTGTCCCATTTTAATGCACCAGGCTTCTTAATTTTTTTATGTCAACTTTCAATAAAAAAGGTTTTGACAAAAGTTGAAGGGTTTTGAAGGGGCAATAAAGTGATATAATTAAATGACCTTAGATCTTTGCGAAGGTCATTTCAAGGTCAACTTTGATTTTTTAAATGGGAACCCATATTTTTTATGATGATCATGTTTCTCTAGCAAAAGTACACAACTTTTGTTCCAAAATTTTTTCTCGATAACACTCCGTCCTTCAATACTTCATTAATTAAAGACATTACACTCTTAATCCCCAATAAAGGCCATAAAGGCAAATGAACCTAACATAACCTCAGGCGTCGAGTAAAAATTGATAAAAGATATTACATTCTCAAATCTTAAAAGAATTAAAATTTAACACAATAGATAGGCAAACGTAAAGTTGAAATTTGGTAATAATATAGGAATTGATGGTCTCATCAGAGCCGTATAGTTTTGAAAGTTAAATTTTGACTTAAGGGGTTAGTTTTTGGAGGTGAAATCGAAAGTGAAAAAAAAAATTTTTTACCAGGTCATCGAGTATGGTGTCAAATGAAAGCTTGTGAAAACACAAGTAAAATATATATATATATCTATATATATATATCTATATATATATATATATATCTATATATATATATATATATATATATCTATATATATATATATATATATATATATATATATATATATATATATATATATATATATATATATATATATATATATATATATATATATATCTATATATCTATATATATATATATATATATATATATATATATATATATATATATATATATATATATATATATATATATATATGTATATATATAATGTAATACTTGCGCACACTCTCCTTTGTATTATTTTTAAAAAATAGCGAAAACTCGCTGTCCCCCCACCTTATCTAGAAAAGTACTGATCAAAAAATTTTGAAAAAATGTGTAGATTGAACGAAAATTATCACGAGTGCATTACTTTTAATAATTTATCAGGTATATAAAAAAAAAAAACAAAAACAAAAATTTCAAGATCATCAGTTTTCAGTAAAGATTGGAAGCAAACTTTGTTGAAAACTCATTTGGGGGTGTGTTTTGTGAAGTCACTGATCATTTTATACCACCGTAATAAAATTTTTATTTTAAAAGCAATCAACGTACGGAACACTAATTATGCAAGTTCAACTTGCGCTTGACCGGTTTTTATTTTGAACGAATTTACATAGGTTTTTAATACACTACTAAAAACACTTGCAATTTAATATGCCCTGAAGAATATCCAAGCCTTCCTCATGACATTGTATTTGCCACAGGTAAATAATTTCCAAAATCTTTCAGTCTCTAAAAATGGGTGTAAAAATAGAAAAACGCCACAATATGTTATAACAAAAAGCAGTGACCATATGTAAAAAAACAAATCCGAGTGAAAGTCGTGGATGGTCGAACTCATTGCTGTAGATAATATTCGGAGGGGTACTAAGGGTCACCAAGCATTCACCAAAGTCTCCTAGAATAAGGGTCTATTAAATAGATTATTTGACTGGAAAGTAAGTGACTATAAAATTCAAACGCTGAAGTAATTTATTTACACAATATCAACAACCTTTAGAAGAGGACTGACGAGATTCAAGAATAGCTAGTCATCCTACTTCTGAAAAGAAAATAAGAGACTGGCTTAGATTTTGGACACTCATTCTTATCATTCCGTGTTTTCCCTTGACGGTAGAGATGTAACACAGACAATATGTCATTATTATGATATAGTTTTTTTTTTTATACAGTCCCTGTTCTGAATATTGATGTCAGTTGAACATCCTAATTTATACCAAAATTTTTAAGATTCACTGAGGGTTTACTTTAAACTGATCTAATCTGGTAGTTATTGGTTTAAATGGACTAAAACAACTAGCCCACTGAGGTTTTGAAGCTGAGCAGTACAAGACCAGAGAATTCGTTTTAATTTATGCTTAAACCAATAAAAATGAACAATTGTTTTAAAGCTTTTTCACCTATTCCAATTTTATCAATTTCCAACACCTGTTTTTATGACATTTATATAACAGTGGCGGAGACAATAGCTAATTGGATAGTTAGAAATTTTAAATTCTATGAGATTAGATCGACTCGACGAATAATAAATTTTAGACTCTTTAGTGAATCTGAGGGTTAATATTCATGGAAAAAATATAGTACCGATTTTAAATACAAACTTCAATGCAAGTATTTATTTCCAGATTACGTGGACACAACAAGCGACCCAACCGACCTGATGTAACGAAAATGCCAGTTCCCGATGAACAACCGCCGAACAAAGTTGCAAGAAATAACGCTGCTCCTGGTATGGTACGTGCTGATCTTGATCCAAATAGTTCAGATCACGTGGTTGCTATGACACAACTTAAAGAACAGATTGCTAGTCTCAAGAAGCAAATTACTCTTAAAGATTCACAACTGTTAAGTAAGGATAAAATGGTAAGTCAGATTTGATTCTTTTGCTACAGGTGGTCTTTTAGTCAATTACCATTCTAAATTTATAATGTTGAATTAAGGAAAAACGAATTGTATTTATATTGCATAATGAATCCCTGTGTTGTAGCTAAAATTCTGATGCAAACAGTAACATTCTCGGTCTCCGTGTACAAGTTTACCCAGACAGTTATCGCCTTTTTGATTTAATAAGACAGTTGATATGCACTGACTGTTTCTAAGTGGTATGAAGTTTCAATCACCATTTGTCTGTTATGAAATAGTGTGTTGTGTTTTTAATACTGACAATAGCCAACTAGCTGGCTTTAATGTTATTTAATAAGAAATGAGAAATTTTATGCCTCACAACTTTTGCCAGGTAGTTATCAGGATTAAAACTTATCTTATGAACATATTCCTATTCTGTTCCATTAAGTGAATATAACATTAAACTATGTTCAGTTTGACATTGCCAATATACTTTTATAAAACCTTTTATGTTTTGGATTTCCTTTAGAGCCCAGTCGTCAGAGGTAAATTTTGACGAAATGTTAACAGGCTGCATTTTCGCGTACAGGTAGTTGCTTAGACGTAGAATACGGTAAAAAAAGTTTGCTGCTCTAAAGTTTACACTAAACCTACAGAATCGAAAATAAAATGAAAAATTCTGTTTTTCGCAAAAAAAGTATATCAAAAAACTAATAGCACTATCTGAAAGAACGGGAAAATTTACAAAAAAAATGTTTTCAATAACTGTTTTTGTACCTGGATGTTTAAATATATATAAATATAAATACTTTATACTTAAAGCTTAGACTTTTATCTTTCATTTCCCACTTTTCAATATTTTTAGTGTTCCGTACGGAACACTTATGAGATCATTTCAGTGTCCGTCCGTCCGTCTATCACACCCGATTTTCCTCGAAAATATTTGACAGAGAAAGTTAAAATTTGCCACTAATATACGAATTGATGCCCTTATGAGAGCCGTGTAGTTTTGAAAGTTAAATTTTGACTTAGAGGGTTACGAGTAGTTTTAGGGGGTGAAATCGGAAGTGAAAAAAAAATACTAGGTCATCGAGTGTGGTGTCAAATGAAAACTTGTAAAAACACGAGTAAAAGATATATATATATATATATATATATATATATATATATATATATATATATATATATATATATATATATATATAACGTAATACTTGCGCACTTTTTTTGTATTATTTTTAAAAAGTCGCGAAAAATCGCTTGCCCCCCTTATCTCGAAAAGTACTGATCAAGAAATTTTGTAATATTCTCCACGGGGTGTAAATCGAACTAAAATTATCACGAGTGCATTACCTTTAATAATTAATCTGATATATAAAAAAATAACAATTTCAAGGTCATCAGTTTTCGGTAAAGATTGGAAACAAACTTTGTTGAAAACTCATTTGGGATGTGTTTTGTGAAGTCACTGATCATTTTATACAACAAAATTTTTTATTTTAAAATCAATCAACCTACGGAACACTAATTGCGCAAGTTCAACTTGGCCGGTTATTTTTATTTTAAGTTGTATGATTAATAATAAGCAAAAAAACACGTTTATCATTAGTATTTTTTTGAGAGCAAAATTACAAAAAAAATGTTTTTTTTTTAAGTTTTTTAATAAATTTCTAATATCAAGTATACTTTTAACTGTAGCTAGAAAAAAAAATTGTCCGATGATTTTGTACTGCTTTGAACGTAATATTGCTGGCGACGCACTGCAGCAGGCAAATTTTCATATTTTAAAACTCAATTTTTTAAATGACACAGAGATTGTGAGTATTTTTAATTATTCTTATATTGAAATTTAAGGTATAATAATGATATATGCACAAGGATTTTTCTTCAATACTATATTTTATTACCAGGTGTACAACTATGAAATGCGGATTTTTTTTCTAAAAAAACATATAACATATTAAATTCGGAAGAATGTTAAAAAGTGCTTTATTCAAAGTATGCTCCATCGCTTGTTATACATTTTTCCCATCTTTCGGGCAATTTGTGAATAGCACGCCAGTAAAAATCTTCCCCTTTTGCTACGAACCATTCATCGAGCCGTTTTTTCACATCTTCGTACGAACCAAAGCGCTGCTCCGAAAGTGCGTGACCCATTGATACAAACAAATGGTAATCGGAAGGAGCTAAGTCTGGTGAGTAAGCCGCATGAGGTAGAACTTCCCAGCTGAGTGTGCTTCCAACGTGTCGCGAACTGGTTTTGCCGTATGTGATGAAGCATCGTCATGAAGAAAAAAATGACTTTGTGTTACCTCTTTCAGCATTCTGGCCTTTTTTCAAGCAGCGAACGGTTCATCGGTCAATTGTTGGTAACGTTTAGTATTAACCGTTTCTCCAGGTTTTAACAGCTCATAATAGACCACACCCCTCTGGTCCCACCAAACACAGAGCGTCTTTCTGCCAAAGCGATTCGGTCTTGCGGTCAGTGTGGATGGTGTGCCTGGGTCTACCCATGATTTTTTGCGCTTGGGATACGATGCAAAAACGACTTCCTTTTGTACCAAGCGAGCAAAATATCACACGTGTTTTTGCGTTTTTTCCATTTGCCTGTCGTTCAACTCATGTGGTACCCATCTACCGGTCTTCTGAATTTTTCCCATCTCTCGTAGCCCATTGGAAACAGCTTGTTGACTAACGCCCAATTGCTCGGCGAGTTGTTTTTGTGCTTGCGCCGAAACCATCGTTCACACGTATCTTGCGGTGGAGCATGTTCACCATAAGCTTCTCGAAGTAATCAGTATGATTCAACAGCAGTTTTCTTCAAATGAAAACAAAAAATTAATGCGTTCCGCGAATGTTTTTTGTTCGGTATAAATTTCGACATATTGAACACAACACTATGCACACACTTTTCCAATTTATCACTCGTGCGTGTCTGACACTTGTTGATGACACAACAAAATGGAGCAGTGTCAAATCTTTATAGCACAAACTGCATTGGTGCACCATCTGTTGTCTGAAATCCGCATTTCATACTTGTACACCTGGTAAATATTTCTAATTTACTATATGTCCGTTAAAATTATGCAAGCAAAAATTTCGTTTTAAGTTTTACAAATTATTCAGCAACAAAAATAAAAACTATTAATATCATCGGAAAGCAGAAAGTCCCCTTCAAAAAACTATCTTTTAATTTTTTTATTTACATTCTGAAAACAAGCAATATCGATTAACCTTCGAGCGGTGAGAGTAGACTTTTAAATTCACCTGTTTGGCGCGCTACACTTTTTGAATCACCTATCCGAATTTTTAATAATTTCTCAAGCTAATCAAAAAAAAAAACTGGAAAAAAACTATATGCTACTTATTTGTAAAATTTCCCGCTATTTCACATGGTGCTATTAGTTTTTCGATATCTTTTTAGTGTTCCGTACGGAACACTTATAAGATCACTTCGGTGTCTGTCTGTCTGTCTCTCTGTCACACCCGATTTTCTCCGAAACTATTTGACATAGAAAGGTGAAATTTGGTAATAATATAGGAATTGATGGCCTCATCAGAGCTATGTAGTTTTGAGAATTAAATTTTGACTTAAGGGGTTAGTTTTGGGGGGTGAAGTCGGAAGTGAAAAAAAAATTTTTTTACTAGGTCATCGAGTGTGGTGTCAAATGAAAGCTTGTGAAAAAACGAGTAAAAAATATATATATAACATTATACTTGCGTGCACTTTTCTTTGTATTATTTTTAAAAATTCGCGAAAAATCGCTGTCCCGGGCCTTATCTCGAAAAGTACTTATCAAAAAATTTCGAAAAAATTCTGGAATATTCTCCACGGGGTGTAGATTGAACGAAAATTATCACGAGTGCATTACCTTTAATAATTTATATGGTATATAAAAAAAACAAAAATTTCAAGGTCATCAGATTTCAGTAAAGATTGGAAACAAACTTTGTTGAAAACTTATTTGGGGTGTATTTTGTGAAGTCACTGATCATTTTATACCTCTGTAACATTTTTTTTTTTTATTTTAAAAGCAATCAACGTACGGAACACTAATTGCACAAGTTCAACTTGCACTTGACCGGTTATTTATTTTTCGAGATATTACTGGAAAACTGAATTTTTGATTTTATTTTGGATTTTGTAGGCTTAGCGTACATCAAACTTTAGCAAACTTTTTTTTATCGTATTCTACGTCCAAAAAACTACCTGTGTGCCAAAATGCATCTTGTTAACATTTAATAAGAGCTAACAACCCCTGGCGACTGGGCTATTAGCAAGGGAAGTAAATATGATTTTTGCCCCTTTTTTGCTTCGGAATATCAAATCTTGTTTCGAATCGACGATTGATCTAACGAAATGTAAAAAATGATAAAAAGGAGTGACAGTCCTGAAGTAATGATTTTTTGAAATTGATGGACGCAATTTTGTCACTAAAATAACTATGGGTAGTAAGCAAGAAAATATCCCTTTTCAGATAACCGAACTAAAAGCAAAACACTTTACAACTGAAAACGAACTAAGAACTAAAATGAAAACCAGCCACAAGGAATACGAAGACAAAATTGATACACTAAACAAGCGAATATCAGGTCTTTTGAGACAAGTAGCGGGTCTTTCAAAAGCACCAGCAAATAAGAGAGTTTCGAAGGGAGGAGGAGAGAGTACGGCTCCTAGTTCAGGAGGAGAAGGTACGGCGCCTAGTTCAGATACTAATAATAGCAGCGGAACCGACAGCCCTAGCGTACCATAAATTATTGAATAACTTAATTTTTAGACATGGTAAGAAAATAATTTAGTTCTGTTTTAAATTAATTTGTTTAAGTGATGTAAAAACTTAAAAAATAAAAATTAGGATAAGCATATCGAACGCACACACAAATTCTAAATGAACATTTTTAGGTGGAGGTGTGCCGTCAATAACACTGTCAGCGTTATCGATTTTTGTAATAAGACTTGTTTGTAAATAGGTAAGCACCAAGTAAGTTGACAGGTTATCAATCGATTTGTTGTCCGGAATACATACTATAAAAGCTGAAAACCTAACAGTGTGCATTTCCATGTTATGCATATTGTACGCATTGAAGTAAAAAACTATACAAAATAGGTCTGACATCCCGTCATGAGTGCTCCCATGTTTCTAGCTAACTCTTCTTGAGCCAAAAATCGATAGTTAACTAAGTGTTTTCATTAAACAAGTCTCACTACAAATATCCACGACGTGCATTTTATGACTTGCTCCTGATCATCTATATTCCAAAATAACGGCATGTTAAGTCCTATTGATTCTATACAGAAGTAGAATTATTATGTTGCATAGACATATTTTGTCCCTATATAACATCAAATGATACGAAACATATTCGAAAAGTAAGGGTTGTTTGGTCATTCGTTAGAAAAAGTTTTTATTGACGGTTTTACTTTCCTACAAACCTACTTTACTTTTCCACATAATCGCCGGGCACTTCTAAGCACTTTTCGTAACGCTGCACCATCTTCTTTAATCCCTCTGCATAGTACTTCTCCGCCTGGGAATTGAACCAGTTGACAACGGCGGTCTTGAGTTCCTCGTCGTCTTTAAACCGTTGTCCACCAAGCCACTGTTTCAAGTGCAATCGTGGATCAGATCGCAGTTCTTGGTCCACTTGTTGAACGATTTCATCGATCTGGATACTAGGCCTGCCACTTCGCTCTTCATCATGCACATTTGTGCAGCCATTTTTGAAGTCTCGACACCATTGTCTAACCTTTCCTTCACTTTTTACTGTAGGTCCATAAACTAGGCATAACTCCCGATAAACTTAAGCAGCCGATGATCCTTTTGCACATAAAAATCGAATCACAGCACGCACTTCGCAACTGGCGGAAGCAACGATTTACTCGTACATTGTTGACATTCACATTCACCGACAGGCAAACGACTACTGAATCAAAACAATAACTTCAGTGGCTTCGGAAACAATCAATAGATGGCGCTGCCTGTGTACAACTTTGTTCAGACCCGCCAATATTTAAATATAAGTAAACTGCCCTTACTTTTCGTATTTTTGATGAATTCTGTATGAACAGTTTTAATAGTGTTTGATTTGTTCAAAATTTTGTATTAAAACTATCCCACTAATAAAAACTATATAAACTACTCCGATAGTCTTAAAATTTTCCAAACACCCTCTATAAAATTACTTACCTGCATTTCACTATGCCGTTTAAAAATTAATATTTATAATATATAAATTTCTTAACACGCCATAATGATTTTTTATTGGACATGTATAGGATGAAAAAATTAAAAGAATATTGTCAACGCTGAGCTGAAATATGATAATTAAGTACAAGTTGAAAGCATATGGAATATATAGTTTAAAAAAAATTGAAAATTTACCGTTTTAAAAAAAATTTTAGCAAATATTTGATTTTTATTTTTTATGCAAGTTTGAAGTTTTTTTACATTAAACAATAATAGTTATGTATATAATTCAATTTCCTTTTAATCCATTTTAAGAAGTAAAGTAGTAATTACACAGAGTGGACTTTATGAATCCACATTGGCCCTCAATATCTCTCTTTAACATTCAACTAATGTCAACGGTTTGATGGTTGGTGGGTTCTAGGAAGGGTAAGCAATTGTGCCTGTTTGTGGACTGCAGCCCCTTGGTTTATTGTGGTTTTGGGTTGCATGAACGTTGTCCCTCTAAGAAGGTTTATTAGCCTCCTTTCTAGTACTTCATGTGGTAATTTATCACCACGATGTAGATCTTCGAACAGTTTATGTCTGTTCCTAATTGTAGCCACACATTCATATGTATAGGATGTGCTTCAACACTTAGTCTGCACGTCGTGGGACCACTGTGTATGTTTCCTTAGGTAACAGTGACCGGTAGTCAGTCCCTTATTAAACGAAGGACGTCAGCTGTTAGTTTCTTTGACGGGCCGCCAATTACGTCCCTCGTATATTTTTGGCCAGTTGTCAATGAATTTTGAATATATTGTAGAGACGACCATTCGAAATTTACGAACATTAATTTATTTTAAAAATTTCATTTAGTCTACGCGGATAGTTTTTTTAAATCATCGCACTTCAAGCCGCTGAAAAAATCAGCCGATCGGAAAGGGAATAGAAATCGATTTAAAAGTGTTGTAAATATTCTGAAAAAGGTATTTCAAAAATAAAATGTAAAGAGGAGTAAATTATTATTTTTATTATTTTTTATTATTTGGAAATAGGCAATATTGCAAGTGATGCAAATATTAGTTAACAAATAACTAAAATTTTGGCTTTAAATATGGCTGCCAAATTTGCTATTTTTCAATGAGCATTGATGTTATACAGGGCGCGTAGTATAAAGCTTTTTGCAATGATTTCAAAAAAAATTCCTTCATTTTCTTAAACAAATTTTCTAAAATAAGGAGAGGTATATTAAGGGTCCATGGATATTCCAAACAAATTTGGTCCACAGTGTACATTCATTTGTAGTAGTATTTATTTCTACTAGTGAGTTTAATTTTGTAAATATACATTTAGCGTATTTTACAAAAATTTGTTAATTAGAACGAATATTGTGATATTTAGGAGGTTTATACTACATATATGTCTATGTTAAAAGGAATAATCGGGTGAAACTGCTAGAATTATTTCCTAAATATATATATATATATATATATATATATATATATATATATATATATATATATATATATATATATGTATGTATGTATGTATGTACTCGTATATATACATATATTAGGATAAAGGACCAGGATGATTGAATAAAAAACCTGGACTTTTTTTACTGCTAAGATACTTTGCAAATAACAAAAATATGTTTTTCTTTGAAACGGTTTTTACTTAATTATGTCGATTTCCAACCTGAAAATTTTTATTTATTGCCAATCACTTATAATATGCTTTTTCTTAGAGTCGCACACAGGACTATTTATTTACATATAGGTGGCCACACAAGGACTGGACTATCATCCGATTTAATTTACAACATTACTTAGTGAGCTTACACACGGGCCAATCTGTCGCGCTCCAAGTGACGGCGCGCAGTTGCTGAGAGTCGTCGTCTGAAAGCTTTATGGTTGCAGCAAATGGTTGTGTTGATATGGTTTATGGCCCATCGCCACTAAGTATTACCGTAGCATCCTGCTACGATGGCATTTAGCGGCGAAGCGTGGCCACTTAATTGCCGGACAAAGTAACCTTGTGTAAGCACACTTAAATTGAAACAACTTTTACTTTTAAACTTTTAAACAAGAATCACATGAATAAACTTAAGCATATTTAAAAATTTAGTTATTATTTGATTTGTTTGCAAATGATATGGTGAAATCTCGAAAAGCACATAAGCATTTTTTTTTTGTCGAGCGATTGTATTGTCTTGTTAGAAATAAGATTTTTTCCGCGCGTTCGTGGTTGAGTGAAATAATGCATGCATTCAAGCACAAGTTACGTTTGCGTTTGTATATATGCTGAATAAGCAAGATAGTATATGAACTAGGTACATGATTACAGGACTTTAACAATAATAGAGAGATTTTGCAACGCTTATTTTTCACATGCCTTTATCCTTATCGTTATCTCAAGTATGCGCAGTATTAACGTGAAGGAATTGCAAAGTTAGGTTAGTATTCATCTTCTATAAACCAAGGGGATTTTTTTTCATTCTCTTTATGGTTAAGCACACCAATTATTAGTATCTGATGGGTCAAAACTAAACTAAAGTTGGGTCTGGCATGTCTCTATCACATCCTCCAATCTTTCCAAGGTACTACGATTGTGCGATAAATAAAATTTCATTTCAAATCACCCCTACACACACTCTAATGTCATTGTGCTAAAGATCGCAAAATCTCAATAAAATCTGAACACTAATTGACTGTTATCAGTGTTATTTGCAATAAAAAAATTATCATTTCAATTTGACTTTTCTCTTAGTGGTTTATATACCTAAGTAGGGAAAAAAAATAGGCCCTACCATAATAACTGTAAGAATAACGAACTTCAAATAACCTCTCTTATAAGTTCCTAAATAAAGGAAATCGTTATCCTTAATAAAGATTTCTCTTATTTTGTTTCAATACTGCGGAAGCTCTAAATGGTGGGCGCATGCTTGGAATAACGATAACAGCTGTCTTTTGTATTTCATTTCTTCCCTTTACTACTTCGCAAGCTCCAAATGGTGAGCGCATGCGTCAAATATAAATAAAGATAGTGCCTTGCCAAAACAAGCGTTGCAAAATATCTCAAATGCCTCTGTAATTTTCCTTAAAAATATATTTATTTTTTGCATGTCTAACAAGCTAGAAGTTTTTTGGTTTTTATTAAAAAAGAAAAGAGTTTTGCCCGTTTACTTCCTTTAAAATAGTCTTCTGTTCTAACACTTTTGCCATAAAAATTAAATCCCCTATGGACTTTTCAACCCTTAACCGGTATATACCGTATTTCTGACGCGCAAATTTTAAAATATGAAATATTTTATTTAAAAGAAATGGTAAGACATATTAGGAACCATAAATCACCCAACTATCAAATTTTATTATACAGATTGTTTGGTATTACAAACAAATAGTTGAACCATTTTATATACAGTGTGCAGTTTTTAGTAAATTAAATTTCAAACCTCAAATTTTTATTTTTTATGTAGCAGTTTATTATCTTCTCTATGGAGTATTTATATTGATTAAGTAATAACATTCTGTTTTCTTAATTTTTTGGGTTAAAAGCCGGATTGAGTAAAGTTTAGTGTGCACTGTATAGATTTTTAGTATAAGAAAAACATGTCAGTTTTAATTAGTTAATGTTTGACGAATAGATTTTTGTTTGTTACAATTCATAATTCTATTTTTATTTACACTCCTAGATATAATTAATCTACTCGAAGTATGAATATTTTTTTCTTTCTTTATACATAAAAAAAGAAACTTTATGTTAAAATGAACTTATTACCTTCATCTATGAACGTTTTTAATTAAGGGAAACACCATTTTGCAACAATGCAAACAAAAAAATTGAAGACGTTTATAGCAACCAGAATCCCGCCAAATACTAATTACTATGAACATTTATACGCTCTTTTGTTTACAGTGTTGTAAAATGGCCCCCGCAATTGCAGACGCGAATACCAACGTCAAAGTAAATAAGAAAAATGACAGTTAAACCCAAACATAACTTGAGTAACTTATAAGTTTTAACCATTAAGACTGATTTTTGGTTCTTGTTTTAGCTGTCACATTTTTCAAATTACATTAAGACTGATATTCGCGTTTGTAATTAAAAAATTTTGCAATGCTGTAAACAAAAGAGCACAAAGATGTTTATAGCAACAAGGCGGGATTAATTGTCTGTTTTGATCGGCATTGTTAATTTTGCCAGATCCTGGCTGGCGATAAACATCCTTCTTGTACTTTTGTGTATACAATGTTACAAAATGGTGTTTTTCTATAATTCCAAAACGTCCGTAGACACATTATTTGCAGAAATTCTTCATTCATTTTTCATGCACATGCATACAAAAAAATTTCTGTCATAAAATTAACAATTATCGATAATTTATGTGCGATACGGTGTAAAACATCTTATATGCATGGAGATTTTTCTGTAAAAAATATTCTCTTTTTTATATCTGAGCCACAATGTAGCATTTTTCAAAAATTCTTTAGACCTATTATTTAATTATACATCTGTACATTTACATTATACTATTTATAACATTTTAGTTAGATTTTAGAAAGTCTCTCGTTTTAAATAAATTATTTTTGTAAGATAATGTAGGTATGTATTAAAATAAAAGACGAAAAATACTTACGTGGTTTTTTATTGTAACTTTAGTATACATTCAACAATAATTCATAAATTAACAACATGCGTTGCTCTGCAAGAATAGTATCCAAAATCATCATTTGATACTAATTTAGAAATCATTGAAACAAATAATAAAGTATCTTTTATTCATCTCATTGCATCTGTGGGCCTGCAAACTCTATTCTTGCAAATGTGCGACATGTTTCAATTTTACGAAATATTAATAAAAACAAAAAAATAACCAAAGCACTTATAAAAACATAAATGTTTATCTAAAATATATTCATAAAAGGGACCACAGTCCCATGGAAGACATTTTACCTTGTTTTGACCAATATTAATCTAACATCTTATAATACTAATTTTGTCGCTTTTTATTCTCTAGTAGAATCTATTGTCTAAATCATTACATTCTTCAGTGATGTTTGATAAACTAAAAATTCTAGTAACAAATTCTTTTTAAGTACCTATTAGTAAGTTCGTTAAGTAAGCTTAATTTTTATTAATGTCAAATTAATTTGTTGTTGGTGTTGTCCATCCCCTTCTGATAATTATGATTGGTATGTTAGCAGTTCAAAAAGGAAAGAATTTTTTTTGAAAGTGACACTCAGATTCGATTTAAATCGTTCCTTGGGCCTCCAGAAATCATTATTCACATCTGAACACGTCTTTTTTAAGAACCTTTTTTTACAGCTCAATATTTAAATTTTTGCGGAAAAAATGGAAAAAAGAAAACTCGCTAAATTGCCGTACAAAGCGCCAAAACTCGAGATATATTTAAGTTTATCCATGCGATTTATTGAAATTTACTCATTTTAGTCAAATTAACGTGTAACAATGTATATATACGTTAGCTGTAAGATTAATATCTTTAAATATACCATTTTTAATTTACGACCATTTCTAATGAAAAAGTGGCTAAAATGCGACCATAACTTGGAAACGATATCCTAATATCAAAAATTCGAAGTCGGCAGGTCAAAGAACGTAAGAAAAGTGTAGCTGGACGTCAATTTGACTAAAAGATGGGCAAAAATGGCCATTATACTCACGATGATAATTTCAATAAATCGCATGGATAAACTTATAATACGGTCATTATACAATTTAGCTAGTTTTTCCATTTTTTCCACAAAAACTTGCATATAAGCTGTAAAAAAAGGTTCTTAAAAAAGTCCTGTTCAGCTGTGAATAATTATTTCTGGAGGTCCAAGGAACGATTTAAATAGAGTCTAATGAGTGTCACTTTCAAAAAAATTTTTCTCTTTTTTGAACCGCTAACATACCAACAATTTGAATTGATCTTTTATCAGACCCTTGCTAGGACCTAACAAGACTTCAATGCAATTTAAATAGGGTTACTTCCATTAGGGTAGTACTCTAATATATAAATTATCAGTAAAAAGGCAAAAAGTTTGTGAAATGTGTAAGGATAAGTACAAAATTGCCCCAATCGACCTTGCTTAGGTGTTAAAAATTATTTGATAGGGAGTGTAACCCTGACAGTTTTTTTTCTTTTTCTAATGTTAAAAAAAAGCTAAAACTAGTTTCTTTATTAAACCTTTAATTTTCATGTAAATCAGTTTAAATGAATTGGAAAACTGAGAAAACTTTTTAAAATTAAACTCAATATTGTCCTGTACCTCGATTCTTAAGTACTTAAAAAGCGTGTCCCGTTTTCTTGTGGTGCCATCTATTATATAGAACCTAAACCCACCCTAATCTATAAGGTTTTATAAGTAAAAATATTTGGTAGGTAGTTTAGAAACTTGGTTAAAATGTAATTTTAATTAGAATTTAATTTAAAAATTAACTTCACCAGTCGCGCATCATACATCGCTGAACTTTTGTTTTTTTTTGTGTGAAGTATACTTAAACAGGGGTTGACACTCTTAAAACTGACTTAAATTATGCACTTTGATTCGTCAAGAACGTAACGCCACCTATTATCGTAGGCTTGAAACCATTTTATTTGTACAATGGAAGGATGAATTCTAGGTATGAATATTTCTTTGGTACGACCATTTTGAAATGACATACCTCACAATTTCTTCTGAAATCTCTGCAGTTTCAAACTTTTTACAAAATAAGTAATAGTTATGACATTTCATACAATATGCAATATTGAATAACCTGCTTCGATGAATTTTAACTTTTACAATTTTATTTATGGATCCTTTTTTTGAAAATTTGTATAATAATTTTTAAAACCCTTTTTCAAACAATGTTATTTAAAATGCGACAATTACGTTCGCCTCATTCTGATTTTCCTTAATTCTCTAAAATGAATGGCCAGCTGAGAAAAACAAAAGTGAATTTCAAATAAAATTACGCCCAATTTGTACAATACAGGTATCTATTGCATTAAATGCACAAATAATACGTTTCGTTCTACAGTAGCACACTTATTTTATGTCAACGAAGTACTATTGGTTATAGGGTAACCTTACTCCTTAAAAATACTTAAAATCTAACAGGTATATTGTAGTAGAAGCATGAACAATTCTATCGCAGACTGAATTATTCATACGGCACCAAATTATTTGGTTATTGTCAAAAATGCAATCTAACTCATTTAAGAGAATATTTAGCCCACATGTAGCGGCGTTGTTAGAGTAGGAGGCAAAATCCTGTCACAGCTTCTTATCCTATTCTACTAAATTCTGGTTGATTAACATATAGTAAGACAATCTGATAATTTTTGTTACTTAAAGGCATTTAAGTTTTTTTTGCACTTACAACATATAGGATTGAGTTAGTTCCAATTTTTAAATTTCACTCTCGTTTTGTCCATTAAGTACTTATAATTTAGCCCTTTACAGAAAAATAGAGAGAGTTAAATTTTGTCGGTAATTCATTATATTAGGTTGTCGAAAAAGTATCGGACCTTATTTTCGCTAGATGGCTTTAAAGTTCTCCATATGTGGTAATACAGTCGGTCAAGTAAGAACGTATCCCCTATAACTTGTAGTCGGTAAAATATATTCTTTTTTTGAGGTGAAAACAATGCTGTGTGGAGAGATTCATTTCTACCTATATATGGTTAAATAGTACATTATCGAACATGAGTACGCTTCGCCCTTCGAGGCTGTGTTCCTATGTATTTTTTTTTATTGTTCACCTCCCCACCTGAGTAGGGATTTTACTCTTCTTCATATCCTGAGGATATCGGCGGGGATGTCGTAATACCCGTCAACATTGTCCAAGTGCCGAAACGCACAGACGGCACCTTTTAGACAACGCGGTAGCGCTGTAATGGATGTTATTGCATTTCTGCAAAAAACTACTACCTAAGTACGTCGCCAGGCCATATATACTTAAATAAAAGTATACCGTCCTGCCGGGATTGGAACCAGAGACCTTCTGCACCACAAGCAAATACTACGGCATGGAGCCATGGGCCGCCACATAATCATCCAAAAGATCCGACGCCTACAGCGGCTGCTAAGTATATGGGCAAGTCGAGGGCATTCATTAGCAAGTGGGTAAAAAAGTATATTGGCAAGTCGAGGGCATTCATTAGCAAGTGGGTAAAACTATACTCTCAGTTAAAGAAATCTATGTACCAGAACGTGATTCGAGAGGGAAAATGTCGGACAAGCACGAAAAAATGCGTAACATGTTTTCCCGAAATCCTCAAGTAACTTAATTAACACAGATCGATGTTTGGGGATGTTTTTCGGAAACAGATTTTGGGAGGCACTTCATCTTTACCTACAATTTGATAGCTGAAAAAATGCCCCAGATTTATAAGAAGTACCGACTGCCAAACGGCGGTTTGTCGATAAAAATGAGGAGTGAATTCTGCAAGAGAATAACGACCCCCACATCAGAGTAAAACGTGTAGCCAATGGAAAGGAGAATCCGGTATTGTCCTACTAGATTGGCCATCCGTCGCCCGATTCAAACCCAATCGAGAACGTGTCATACATCAAGCAGAAGCTTCATAATAAAAAAGTGTACACGGTGAAGCAGCTGTGTTGCCGAATTACTAAACATCCACCACCAAACAAATTTAAACCATTTGGAGAGAACTGAATATAAAAAGGAGTTCCACGTTTGGATACCACATAATTTAACGGTGAAAAATGTAATTGACCGAATTTTCATCTGCGAAACATTGAAACGGAACGAAATCGATCAACTTTTGAAACATCTCATTACGGTTGACGAAAACTGAATTTCGTACGACAATAAAGTGCTAAAAAGATCGTGGTGAAGCTGTGTAAACGGAGGCCGAGCCAGAATTAACGTCAAGGAAAATAATACGTATGTTGGATAGGTTTGAAAGGAAATGGTGTATCATGAGATGCTAAAACATGGCCAAATGACTGATTCTGATTTCTACTGTGAACAATTAACCAGATTACAGATAGTAATTGAGAAAAACCGGCAAGAATTGATAAACAAATTATGACAACGTTTGGCTATGCATATCTTTGACGACTCGGAGAAACTTAAGAGAGAGAAGTTATGATACATCTGTCATACAGCTCAGATCTTGCACCATCAGACTGCCATTGTGACAGTCTATGCAGAACACTCTTAATGGTGTAAAATTGACTTTAAAAGGGGCGTGTAAAAATTACTTGGTTCAGTTCTTCGCTCAAAAATCCAAGAAGTTCTAGAACGATGGGATAAAAGTTCTAGCAGCAAAATGGTAAAAAGTCGTTGATTAAATGGAAATATATTTGATTGAAAAACTTCATAGAGTTCAGTTTCGGATCGCGAAGCGTGTACATGTGAATCGAACGCCTGGCAATAGTCAACTCGTTCAACGAACATTATTACGGTAGTGTTTTGATCTATTTGATTATTTTGTCGATTGTAACTAGGAGGAGGAACTAGAAATAAAAGCAGAGTGTAGTGTTAGAATTAAGACAATAAGTAACAAATTTGGAGGTTTATAAGAATAATTCTGTGAAACTGTATGAAGCTAACGAAACGATAAGCGACGACCTTGATCGTTTTACTGTTTATGGTGATAAGAAATATAAACAACTGTTTTTTTTTCTTTTTCTCTCGTGTTTGAAAATGGAATATACGAGGAACACACGTCAAGTTTTTATAACAGAAAGAACAATGGATAGCGATGATTATACCTCAGGAGACTTGAAAAGAGGAAGAGTCAAAGAAAAAGAAAAGCCAATGGGATTATTCAAGAAGAGTAAAAAGCTAATAAGAACACCATAGAAAGAGAAAAACGAAAGATTAGATAAGAAAGGCAATTTGATAGAAATGATCAGAGAGCTAATGTCAGATATAAAGGATATAAAACAAGATCAGAAGAGATACCAACAAGAGTTGAAGGAACTACAAAAGGAGAATGAAGTATTGAAAGAGGAAAATAAGATAATTAGAGAAAATATGAGAAGTATGGATTTGAAGAGGAGTAGACTGGAAAAAGACAACGTAATATTGTAATATCGGGAATGAGTTTTGAAGCGAATAGCCTACCAGATCTGAAAATGGGTGTAGAACATTTTATGGAGAGGAGTATGGACACAAAAGTACAGATTAAAGATGTGATAAAAATAGGAGCGACTATATACAAGATAGAACTTGGAAACATGGGAGATAAAGAAGCTGTAATAAAAAATAGAAACAAACTGAAAAACCTAAGAGAGAGAGTTTACATAAACAATGATTTAACAAAACATGAACGAGAAATTCAAAAGAAATTGAAGCATATAGCAGAGAACGAGAGAAAGAATGGGAAAAGGGCGAAAATAGGATATCAAAAAATCATAATCGAAGGAAGAGAATATAAATGGGACACTGAGGAAGAAAAACTGAAAGAAAAAACAAAGAATACTACGACCATCAAGTCAAAAGACTGAGAAAAAGGAGGGAGCTAGGTAGATTAACGACGACCCTGGCAAAGATAAAGGATACGGAAGAGAAGACTAGTAAAATGAATACAACTAAGAAGATAATCAAAGAAATAGATAGGAAAAAGAAATGGGAAATAATTATCGAGTTATTAGAATCAGAACACAGAATAATAGGGGTATAAACGGAAAAGAGGATGAACTGACAGAAAAACCACAACTGCACTATGTAGGAATCCCTGAAACAGAAAGGAAAGAAAATGGATGCAAAAAATTAGAAGGAAAAGCATACAAAAATGAACATAGAGACATAATACCGGAATAAGATACAGAACTCATACAAACAAAAGAAACTAATGCAGAAGAAACAAAAAAAGCAATTGGCAATTTAAACAGGATGGAAGGATATAGAAGGAAATATGGAAAAGACAGATATAGAATAACTCAACTCCACGGGCCTTAAACTCCTAACAAAAGGGGTAGAAAGGCATAGGGATTAAGTAAGTAAGTAAGTTAAAAAACTTCATGTAAAATATGACAAAAGTTGTTTGAATTTTGACTTAAAAAGGCCCGATACTTTTTTGGCAACTCAATATTTAAATGAAAAATATAATCTAAGGTAAGCTTTCGTTTCTTTCATCAAAAAATTTTATAGATAAAGGACTAAAGTTAAGCCCAATTAGAGATTATGTCACGTTCCAATGTCATGATATACCATTTTAAACAATTAATTGTTAATATTCTTAACAAATTACTAAGTACTTGTATTAAATGTAATGTCAAAAAAGAGCCTCAAGGTGCTTTAAGACGATGAAGCATGTACTATGCAAGCGCGTGACCATGGAGCAAGAAGAGCATATTAAAGCGACAACGCGCGAATCGTGCGCAATATCATTACTCTTATATACAGCATGTCAGGCACCCTTTGCGAGGCAGTCTTACAAAGTGTTTCATTTTCAATCTACATAATATATAACAAATCACTACATGCAAAGCAATACTACATGTTAGATAGACAGGGGCTTAACGTTTTTGCTATTTTTTTTATTTTAGCAAAAATCGCTATTATTCAATAACAGTAGCTCTATATTGAACCTTCGGATTCAAAATATCATCCCTACTTTGAATTAATCTGAGTTCCATGTTTCTTGGGGTCACTGGTTTTCCTACAAATATAAAATTAACGGTGTTCATTTACCTGAAAAATTATCGAAAAAAGTTTTGCACATTGCACTTTTTTTAAGAGAGGAATGATAATGGTGCCGACAAAAGATACACCCTTTTGATCCTTTGTTTTGAGCATAACTCAAAAACTAAAATATGGTCCTTGGTCTGTCTTGAGCATAACTCAAAAGCTAAGATATCAACAGTATATGACGTTATCAAAAATATTTTTTTTAAAATGAGAAGTTACTCAATATATTATGTTCACCGAAAGCCATAAATATAACATTGTTTACCGTTAGTTCCGACGTCCGAAAAGCGGTCTTTTCAGTATAAAATTTGCGGAATAAAATGTTTCGACAAATTATTTTGCTAATCGTCGTCGGAGTCATCAGCGTGAAATATTCGTTGATTTGGATTCTCATATGTTGGTTTTTCACTTAATTTTAAACCTAAACCAAAACATAAAATTCAAATGATACACTAGAGCTTGTACAACAGTCGCACTGTTTACGCAGCAGAGACTCTGTTGCAAATTTGCAACTTGAGGCCAATAAGCCTTAGAATGTTAGTCTTCGATTTCAAGTGACATGCCGGTGCTTTGGACGTTGACTAACAAATTAACTAACAGGAATTTATTGTTCCACAGAATATCCGATCAAGTTTCACAGATTGATAAGGAAGTAGTACACTGTAGGTATTTATGTGGAAACATAAAATAAAGAGCGGTTAAAACAAATAAAATTGTAGACATTAACCTAATAACACTTTGTTAATCTCATCATGAAAAGCCGGTTTACATTTTGATACAGATTTGATAATTAACGTCGCGTTAACAAACATCAAACTAGACAAGGAGTGCTCGTCAAGTGGTGTAAACTGTGAAATTTGTAATTAATACAAATGACCGACTTTTTCGCACTTTCGAGCAGATCATCAGTGAACATTATCGCTTGAGAAGCTTTTTAAATTTGACCCCTCTAATATACACGAATGCAAAGCTTGTTTCGCGAGGAAACGGCTTTAGATGGCAATGTTCACGTTCGGACAGACACGTATACGAGAAGCAAGTTGTTTTTCCTCATATATTGGCCAGCACATTTTAACACTTACGAGTATTCACCAGTTCAGAGTTCGTTCTTGCTTGTCTGAAAGTTACCAGGGTGGCCCTACCGTTAAAGGAGCGTTAACTCTATCTAACAGTTTCCCATTTAGACATGAAGACATATTTCTTTTTGAAATACATGCTTATCTGTTTATCCACAGACACTCATTTTTCTTGTTCCTGCCTATGGGTGTATGTTCTATTTGTTAGGGGCCTTAGCAGACGAGGAAACTGTTTACCCAAAAGTTTGACCTATTATTTATTTAAAAAAAAAATGTTAGCGATTACTTTACCTTGAATACATAAGAGTGTACGTCGTAAAACTGCTTGCAAAACTGCTACTGTTTTTTCTAATGATTCTTTTAAGTCTGATCCGGATTGGTACATAAAACACAGCAAGCAGGCACTAAACAGATCACCAGATCCTGTGAAAGAGGCATCAAGTTTATCTATCTCCATTTCAAGCTTGATCGGCTTTTCTAAAAAGATATTAAAAAAGACAGGGTGAGTCTGTTGATAAATATTGAAGTGAAGATAATATGACAGAAAGAGCAGAGCGTCTAAAGTTCGCTTGAATGTGCGGACGTAACTACTTGATTCTACGACTAGCTTTTGACAGAGAATAGATAGAAATGTAGGGTAAAATCCTGATTATACGTTATCTGCTTACATGTACCTAAATTCCCATTAAGTATTGTCACTAGTTGTTTCTCCTAAATTGCATTTTTGGTGTTCCATACGAAACACTTATGGGATCACTTTGGTGTCTTGTCTGTTCGTTCAATACGAAACACTTATGGGATCCCTTTGGTGTCTGTAACACCTGATTTTTTCCGTAACTATTTGACTTAGAAAATTGAAATTTGTCACCAATATACAATCAACGACAACAGAGGTGTGGAGAACAATAACCAACATGAAAAAGAATGAAGCAAATAAGACAACTATTGTTATTATATCCTGTGACAAGTGGAGACAACACTACGAACAGCTGCTAATTGAAACTCGACCACAATACATGGAACAACTAGTAGAGCCAGAACCTCAGGGATACAATAGAGGATTGGACATAGCCCCTCAAGACATAATCTCAGCATTGAACAAGACGAAAAGTGGTCAATCACCTGGACCAGGAAATATATCAGTCGAATTACTGAAAGCTGGGGGACCAAAGTTAATTAATAGAATAACAAATCTGATGCTGACTTCCTTGGTAAAGGTTCCATCTGAATGGAAGAGGGCATATCTGGTTTCAATTTTCAAGAAAGGAAACAGGAAGGATCCTAACTGCTACAGGAGCTTGAGTATCATGTGTACTTTTGCGAGACTTTTTGGGAAAATTATTCAGGAGAAGGTTAGGCAGGAAATCGGTAGCGAGATGAGAGAGGATCAAAGTGGGTTTGTACCAGGTAGATCATGCTCAGACAATTTATTTATTCTACAACAGGTAATAGAAAAACGAATTTCTACTGGAGAAGTACATACGGCCTTCATAGATTTGGCGAAGGCATATGATAACGTGCCGCGACAAAATCTGTGGAACGCGTTGCGCTGTTTAAACTTTAATGAACACATACTTAATATAATCCAAGAATTTTACAGCAACAACAGCGTCCAAATTAGACATGAGAGCCGCCTATCGGAACCAATTACGGTTAGCAAGGGTTTGAGACAGGGTTGCTGCATGTCACCACTTCTATTTAACCTGTATCTAGAGGCTGCACAGGCGATGGAAAAGGCCATGCAATGGAACGGGGATACCTATTGGAGAAGAAACCCTGTTCTCGCTCAGTTTTGCCGACAATCAGGTAGTTTTGGCCCAAAACTCATATGATCTAAAGTTTATGGTCAGAAGGTTGTACCAAGAATATAAGATGTGGGGACTTCACATAAGTTTGACGAAAACAGAGTATTTTTCCAAGTGATCATTGATGACGATAATGAGGTCAAACAAGTCGACAAATTCAAGTACTTAGGTGCAGTCATCGATAAAAATGGTCTGGAAGAGGCGGAGGTCAGGCAGCGCATTATACAAGCCCGCAAGATGCTGGAGTGTCTTAACTCCTTGTGGTGGGACCAGAACTTATCCAATCGACAGAATAAACGAATAGGGAAGGTGATGGTCGAGTCTGTTCTCACCTATGGATCTGAAGTCTGGACTCTAAAGGCCAATCTGAAAAAAACGGCTGAGAGCTGTAGAAATGGATTACCTCAGAAGAAGCGCCAAGATATCGAGATTGGAAAGAAGATCTAATGAGGAAGTGAGAACGCTAATGGCCGTCAGGGAGTCTGTGCTTAGGATGCCGAAAGATCGTTGGTCCAAAAAAGTTTTTAAATGGAAACCACCAGGACAGAGAAAAAGAGGTCGACTAAGACGCTCGTGGAACGATGGGGTTAGGAGCACCATGGAAGCTAGGAATTTGGAAAAGGAACAAGCTGTGGATCAAGAGGTTTGGAGAAGAGGAACGGTCATGCGGCGATAGCTGTGTTTAGTTGTTAATTTGCTTATAACTTAGCCTGTAATATATATATATATATATATATATATATATATATATATATATATATATATATATATATATATATATATATGTATATAT
>CM032447.1:57774890-57817020 GCA_019049505.1 Pachyrhynchus sulphureomaculatus
TACACAAGGAACATTAAAATTATTTTTTTCATTAGTTTCAGTTTTAATTTATGTCTTTTTTGTTTTCCAAATATTTTTTTGTTTGTCTCACATGTATTTTTGGTTTCGTATTTAATTTTAACAAAAATATCTTCTTCATTATTAATTTTAACAAAGTATATTTTGACTAAAATTTCTTTTCTGTCATTTTTAATAAAGCTACCCTAAATATTTCAAAAATCTTAGTTTCTCTTACCATACATAATGTTTGGATTCCTACTTTTTAACTGTTTATATACATTAGCAACTTCTTTTAAAAATCCAGGTGATGCGATATAGCCAGTCAATAGATGGGAATAGAGGTCAATGTTATTTTCTCGAAGCCCCAGTGCCAAGTTAGCTAATTCTGCTTCCGTCAGTATTTGACCTTTTACAGATTGGTAACCTGTGTGATTTGAAAACTGAACCGAATTAAGATTATCAACATCAAAACCTAAAAGCTGCATAAGGGTTTAATTGACATTACTGTTGTTACTTAAAAATAAAATAATATTAAAAATCAAACACTTTTTAAAGTAACATAAACTGAATTAGTTTACTCAGAGCCATAACTAAAACTTGGGGCTTAAACTTTTACTACTTTAAGTTGAATTAGGGGAAAAATTGAATATTGCCACAAAAGGATTTTTGCACACTATGGTCCTAAAAACATAGAAGGCTAAATTTGGGTTAGTAGGATAGTAAGATACTCTTAAGAATTACAACCGTTTTTAAAGTCGTGGCAGTTTTAATTCGCAAAAGGGCGCTAGTTTGCGCCACCCCTAAGGTGGGGTGTGACTTTTTTACTAGTTTCTTATGGCTCCCATACTTTATATCATCTTCTATTCTAGTTCCAAGAGTTCAAAGTCTACCTGTATTCGTCAAAAAAAGAATTACCTGCATAGGAAAAACGGCACTTTTATTTCCTACATATCCAGACACTACATGACTCTGAATTGATAAAATTCTTGGATTCTCACCCATTATTCTTGTAACACGTGGCGAATACTGCTCTACTATTGCTTAATAACTTTTGCAATAATTAAAAATTATCGTTATCGTTTGGAACGTGTTTATCAAAATAGTTTGATTTTCAAAAAATCAGTTTTTATAGATTTCTTACTCCAATGCTATTTGCCACAGCTGTTCGTGATTAAATCAATAGACGCTTCCTGCCATATTCCATTGAGGGAAATCGGATCGATCTCAATCATTCTACGACTCCCACTGTTATTTTGTCTCTTTCCATTGCCTTTCTTGTTTTCAAACACTTAGGGCATACGATAGTATAAAGTGAATCCTATCGACTTAATTACTGTCAATCGAATACGATAATCATAAAATCACAAGACAACGTTAAACCAATTCGAAAACAGCTGACCCAGTTTCCAAATATTCGCGTTTGTAATTGAAATGGATACTATTTCACAACACTGGAAACTAAAGAGCGCATAGATCTTTATAGCAACCAAAAATCGGCTAAATTAATTCTCTGTTTTGAGTGGTATTGGTAATCACCTGTGCATTTTTGTTTACAAAGTTGGAAAATGGTATTTTAATTAATTACAAGAGCCCACTGTGTAAATCTACAGAAAAAAGTTGGAGGTCTCATAAATTTAGAATTAGATGTTTGATTCGATGGTTGCGAAGTTTAAAGGACACAATGTCTACAGCATTGTTTCTTGATCTGATGTGGTTTTGAAAACGAAATGTAAATTTTAATTCCAAAAAAGCTTAACATCTTGCTTATAGTAACTTTTATTTCATTTTAAATGCGCCTAAACACAATATTGCTAATTACTAGTAGATTTAAGGCATATTTTATTTTTTTCCAAAATTTGCGTCGATTCTTTGTCATTTTTCATAGTGTTTAATTAACCAATGATGTCATGTCATGACTTTTTCGTTTGTTTATAATTACTTGAACTCAGTAAAATTTAGTATTAGTTCTGCATTTTTGGTAACCTATAAGAAAAGGTTCGGGACTAATTGAATTCTAGGAATACATTTGGGTGAATTAATTTCTGGATGCATCGACTTAATCAGCTGTAAAGGGTATTTTTTACTTAACTCAAGGAGAGCTTCTCAAAAGTTGGGAATATTATTTAGAACCAGAAAGCTTTACACCCCACAGCAACTGTTAATTCTTTTCAAAGCCCAAATTCGACCAACTATGGAATACTGCTCCCACGTTTGGGGCTCCGCTCCCAAACATACATTGCATTTGTTGGATTCTGTTCAGAGAAGAGCGGTCCGTCTGATTGGGGACCCGGAATTGACCGGCGGCCTTGATTCGCTGGAACATCGAAGAACGGTTGGCGACTTGAGTCTGTTCTACAAGTATTTTCATGGAAAGCGTTCGAAGGATGTAGCCCGCTTAATTCCTCCCAAAGCGGTGCATGTTAGAAATACACGTCGCGCTGGTGCTTCGCATCCGTATGAGGTTCAGCTTGTTACTCCGCGTACAACGCTTTTCAAGCAATCTTTTATATGGAGTACGTCATCCCTTTGGAATAATTTGCCCAGCGCTGTGTTTCCCACCGAGTATAATTTACAGCGATTCAAGAACAACGTGAATCGCTTTTTTTTCCGCACTCGTGCCGCTCCTGGAGCGCTTTAGGGACTTCCCTGCAGCACGTGTGCTAGACCCATAAAAAAAAAAAAAAAAAAAATAAATAACAAATCGAAAATTGTCTGATGCCGTCACCCATAGAATTTCAACGTCATTTGAAGTCAAAACTATTTTGAAAAATTGTAAAAGCACAGAATAATTATAAAATTACCCATCTACTTTTTTAGTTTTGTGGTGCTCTACTGGAGAAAGAAATATATTGCATATTTTTAAAAAAATTGACTTTGTAATCTTGACGGCTTGACTCAAGACACCAAAAAAGTGGGCCTGAAAAAATGTCGTGTGTATAAATCATAAACATAGATGATGGAGTGAGCGTTCCGTATCCCGCTGTGAAGTAAATATGGACGCAAAAATGTGAGCAAGACAAAGCGAATGAGCGCCCAGTAGCTGTGTCTTTCTAGAATGCCATTAAACTACGACGCTCTTGAAAATAATATTTCTAAGTGTTCTATTTGAACTGAAATCGGGTGGTGGCTTCTCTCGCCTTAAATTCCGTCTCGGGGTACTGGGCTTTGTTTAATACAAACCTACAGAAAAAATGACAGATATTGGTCACATAGTCGCTTTGTCTCTTTCTAGAGAGTAGTCAATTTTGTGAGGTTAATGCTCAATCCATCCTCTATGTCTATGGTATAAATTAATTTGTCGCTTAATTCAGTATTCAAACTATTACGATGATTTGTTCAAACTTCAGTGGGGTATCGCTGACTAATATGGTTAAAAAAAATTAACACGTCCATAATCTGCAGGTAGATCAAAACTATAATGTAAAACTACAGGGTTTTACTTCAACACATTTTCAAATTTTAATGAAAACCTAAATTATAAGAGTAAATAATATATTTTTAAAGAAACTTCTTAACCAGAAACTCTTTGAGGCGGGCTTTACAAGTTTTTTTCTCTCTAGAGCTGCTGTTATAGTGTTCTATAATTATCTTAAAATCTTAATCCAAATATGTTGTTTGGGAACCGTTCCACAGAGTTTCTGGAACTAGCCTTTTTGAAATTTCTACTTAGGGATTTTGTTTTTCTTTCATCGGTGACATTGCCATATGCCAACATTTTTAAAGAAAAAGTTCCCAAATTTCCAAGCCGCTTTTTCGTTAAAATAACTAGAATTTTAACGATCAAGTTATGGTGAATCTGCTAAAAAAGGTTCGAAATTATTTATAAACTACAACAGATTTACAATAAAGTCTACGTGCAACTCGTGCTTTAAGTTTTTAAATATTATGTTCATATTCTGAGCTTAAAATGAAAAGCCCTTGTTGTGGTTAATAAATAGCTTTTGACAGTTGGGTTTGGTAATGTCAAAAAACTAACATGGATTTTGATTTGAGTAAAGAAAATATCCAGCCCTTACGAAGAGGTCGTAATGTTCAGCAGCTAGAAATGGCCCTTCAGGCACAAACTAACCAAGAATATCAGTTACAACTTCAGCAACAAAAAGAGTAAGTCATAAACAACCTCTCTGCCAAGATTTTTTTTTTTTGTTAAATTTGTAATTTTTCTTATATTCAGGGAGTTTGAAAGATTAATAAGAAACTATGAGGGTGATGATCCCTTAGAAAACTTTTACAACTACATAAGTTGGATTGAACAAAGCTACCCTAAAAATGGTCACGAAGGAAACTGTGTTACTTTACTCGAGCACTGCCTTGGAAAGTTTGAAAATGACAGCCGATATACAAATGATAGAAGATTTTGCAAATTGTGGGTTAAATATGTAAGTTTTTTTTTACTATTTCTAGTCAGTGATAGGAAATTTTAAGGTTGTAGTTAAAGGTATACAAGTGGATTGATTTTTTGCTATAAATCCATCTATAGTCATTACTCATAAAACTTAAGTTTTTTAATTTGTTTCTTGTATACAATCTTTTGAAACATAAATATATAACTGATAACTCATTGTGATCACTAAAAATGGCTCAAAAAATGTGAGTTCAACAGAAAAATAATAAAATTAATTTGATTTCTTTTGCTTGGATCATTGATCACTAAGTCAAAAGAATAATGTAAGAGTGATGTGGAATGGTACCCAGATCCATAGGGTTTTTTTAAGTTTTCACATATAATGCACATAGCCTTATGAAAAATTAAGAATTGAACACAACCAGATATTTTTACTGGGGAAAAATTTATTACTTTCCCAAATAATATGTTTTCATCTTAAAAATTTTCAGAAAGAATGTTTTCTCTAAAAGTTTAACAGTACCTATTATCTTATAATTTTTGTATTAAGTGTAAAGCTTCAGTGCATAATTTCAATCAGTGTCTTTTTTAGCTTGTTATGTAACTGAAATCTTTACAAATGTTAGGTAAAAATGTTGCCCCTATACACAAAAATTAAAGACATTCAATAAAAAGTGCAAAAGTTGTTAAACCTTCAAAGTGGAAGAGGGAATGGTAAATGATAATAAATCATTGTTTAAAATTCTGAATGTTACATAGTAAACCAACAGAATCAATATAAAAAAAAAGAATCATTTATTAATTATATCTAACCAAAACTATCCATATTAGTGCGATGTGACAACTGGTAACTCACAATACAATTATCTTATAACCACTTTGTTTTAAAGGTAAACTTCTTACTGTACTGATGAACTTGCAAAACAATGTTATTCTGAGTTCATTTTTATATATATTCTGTATCAGACTTTTTTAATCTTTCAATTTTAGTAGTCAGAAGTCTTGTTCTTGTACAAGCTTGTGCAAGTCCATTGTTTGTTGGTTATAATGTTTTCTGCATGTATATTTGATTGTCCAAAAAGGTATTGTTTTCATTGGTCTTAGAGCCAGATAGGATATAATAAGCTGTTTCTATCTCCTTGTTGCAGAATTTGCAGGTCAGGTCCCATTTATGCATGTATATCTTCATTACACAGTGGACTGTCAGTAGACTTACAACTATGCTTAATTGGTTTCAGTAATTCTCTATCTTTCTATGACACATCACATGTACCCCAGTCTGAAATACAGTGGCATATTGTCCTAATAGTTTGCTTAATTGCTTTTTGTCCTATTATACATTCCTTGTCTAATTCCTTGACCAGTCTTTGACCCTGCGGCATATCAGTTATTAACTCTGAGTACTTACCTAAAGTCTGGATTTTAACAGTACCTCCGATCTATTATTTTTATCTCATAGTTTCTGTTAGACAAGTTTACTGGGATCATGTAGTCTGATCTCATATCCAATATGACATTTTACTTTATTGCCAATCTTATTGGGTTCCAAGTTAGCAGAAGTGTCGATTGGTTTTGGTTATCAGCCTGAAGAACTTCATTCTTGCCTCTTCTTGTATCACTATGTGAAGAGGAGGGAGACTCAAGAGAATTTCTATAGCTGTTGTAGGTTTGGTCTTCATTGCTCTGATTATGCTTAAACCAGCAAGTTTTACTCAGATTAGACCTAGCAGGTCATTGTACCACTTCTGTCCACCAGAAAAGTGTTACCAATATCATATTTTATTTATGTTCTCTTACTTACAGAAAATGTTTTGTTCGCATTAAAGGTTAATTTTAGTTCTGAAAGCCTTCTTGCTTCACAAAACACTATGTATGTTTTAAATTATATATTCCTTATAATCAATACAATACTTCTAACTTTTTTTTTGAACTCAAACTGCTGAAGCATGTTTTTTTTTTTGATCTGACATGTAATTTTAATGTATATAAATATCAAATTTTGGAGACATCAGAATCTGTTCCCTAAATATTTGACCTTCAGTTCAAATATTAAAAAAGACAGTTTCTGTAGTTAGATTTATTTTTGATCACTGCCAAGTAATTTTTTATAATGTCATCTTCCCAAGCAGCAGTGTTGATTGTCAACCTCAGATTTAAAAATTGTAAATTTTTCTTAAAATGTAGTGGAAAAACCTAACTTTAAAAAGAAGAAATATTATAAAAGCTTGGCCTGATTTTTTATGAACAACTCTGGATTTTTTAAATTAGTTTGTTTTTTTTTTTCTTTGCTTCTTCAGTAATATTATTTTTATTTTAATAACCCTTTTTTAAATAACTGTGATCTAAGTTTGCCCACTCATTTTTCTTAATGCGGTATTCTTTTAGACAATAAGGATTAGATTAGAGATTAAAGATATTAGATAAGTACATATCTTAAAATTTATTTGTTGTCTGTGATATGAGGACAATGAAGGAACATCTGATTATTAAGCTTAGTAACTTTTTTTTTGTTATTTAGATTGACATGTTTCCTAATCCACTTGAGCTCTACCTAATGATGAGGTCGAAAAACTTATGTACAGGCTGTGCTGATTTTTATAAAGCTTGGGCCTATTACTATGAAGCTGCTGGTGATTTTCAGAAAGCTAATAATGTCTTTGCGGAGGGAAAGAAAAATCTAGCTCAGCCATATGAGGATTTGGAAATTGCACATAATAATTTGATTACTGCTGCTGGAGAACATGTACGTAAATAGTGTAAAAAAGTATAGATTATATTGACAAGACATTATGAATAACAATACGATAGTTTTTTTTTTTATTATTTTATAGACAGTGATGATTAGCATTTAAGGTCTTAGTCCACTGTAGAGACATGAAAATGAACCAACTTTTAAACATTTTTTTTCAGATTGAAAAAATTTTTATTCAAAAAATGAATTATACCACATGGTTACATATGTATTGAGGTACAAAAATATATTTTTTGAAATAATATATTTTACAAAATGGCGGCACAGTGCAGCTTGTTAAAAGACATCTTTTTAAAAAATGGCTCTTGGGCTGCAGCATATTTTAAATAAATTTAATCCTGCAACAAAAAAAAAAATTGCTTAATCTACACTTAAATAGCTAGAGAAGTACGTAGGATATTTTTAAAATATTCATTTTTTAAACGATCGCAAACTTTTGAAAAAAAAATTTAGATTTTCGCGGAAAAAATTGACAGAAATTTGTTAATAACTCTTGCAATTTTTATTATTTCGTAAATATCCTATGTACTTCCCTTCAAAATCTAATACAGAAGCTACAGTTAAAATTTGAAGTAAATCGGATAAAAATTGCGAGTTATGCAAGCCGATTTGAAAAACATACTTTTGAGATAAACTCGCTTAAAGTTTCAACTACTGATTTCTAGCTTTTAAAATTGAAAATTGCTATATTAAAACATTTTTACCATTAGTCTGCGATCCTGGCACCATATAAGTGGCCTTCTAAATTGATATTTTCTTCATGTTCTGTCCTTGTGGATTTGGTGGCCGAACGTGACTTCTTCGACTCCATCTCCGCCTCGTGTCTATTCAACGGCCGGCTTTTTGAAACGTTGCTCCTTGTTGCGGACCACGTGCAGCTTTTCGTGCCTTTTTTGCCATGATAAACTCTATTTTCACTCATAATTCACTTGATTATTATAAAAACAAAACTGCATTCTAAAAAAAAAAATTGCAAAATCTCTTTTTTTCAGCTTGTACTCATACTCGCACTGCGTGGTTTCAACAGTTGTGCCAACACTATGGTGAAAAATTTGAATATAGGATAATTACAGGCGCCCTCTGTTATCACGTTTCAAGAGAACATAGTAAATTTAGGTCTCATTTTTACTATGATTGTGAAAATTCCGAAGGGCGTAAAATATGTAATTTCATACGTTCCGATACTTTCTTGACTTAGAGTGTTTAAAAATATTTTTAATAATTTGTTTTCAGTATAAAACGATTTCTGTTATATTTTTGAGATGCTAAAGCATCGATTAAGCGAATTAAAAAAAAAAGATTTTTTCAGTGGCTTAAGGCCTTAATAAAGACACATTTTATTATACTATATAACTTAAATAATTTTTCACAGTAAAACCTAAACAAGAGAATAACTATAATAGATTGCATTGGTTATATAATTATCATATAGTATTGACAAAAATAGTCATATAAATAAATTTAGCTATTTTTATCAGTGAGAAATATCAGCTTGTTAAGCCTTAAGTGAAGTTGATATTTACTTGAAGATTACAACTTACATTAGTTACTATTTTGAGTGTTATAAATAGAGTTTACTGCATTATAATTCATTTTATTGAATTTGAGCTGTAGGGTTGGTTTGATTACTCTATTTGAAATAGTGCAGTTTTTATTTAAATTTGAAAAACAAAATCTGAAAGTTTGCTTAAAACTCACCAGTTACTTCAAAATATTCTTCAATATGATATTTTTTTTTTTTGTAATTAGTAAAAACTGACACTGAAAAAAATGACTCATTAAAAAGGAAAAAAAAAAATGTATTTTGACTGAAGTGTATAATTTTCTAAAAAGATTAAATTAACTCTGAGAACTTCAGAATCCTAACATACTATAAAATATTAAATATGATAAACTTGAAGATTTTTTTAAAATTAATTAAGCATATGGCAAGTTTTTTTAAATTTTTTAATTGGTGTCTTGGGTAAACCAACACGGTTCCCCGATTGATACGGAGAATTCGCCAGACTTCTTGACCTGTTTTTAACTACCACTTCAGAGATTTACACTGTCACCGTAAATCCACTGTTAGGTTCTTCCGACCATAAACTGCTTTTGACATCGAATATCCTACCAAACAGTGATAGAGACGCACCTAAACCGCACAAGATTTGGCACTACTAATCTGCTAAATGGGAAGAACTCGCAGAATATTTTCGAACTTTCCCTTGGTTATACGTTTGTTTTAGATCCGACGATCCATCTGCGCTAAAGAAGTTTCCAATGTTCTTTCGGCTGGTACGGAAGCTTACATTCCTTTTTCGAAGAATTGTTCTTTCAACGTCAAGCTTTGGTATGACTGAAAATACAGAGAAGTTGTTGCTTCTAAACATCTTGCCTACCGACAATGGCGTGAAAATCCTAATGTCGTACATAGACACATCTTTGTTTGTACCCGAAATAGATGCAAAGAATTTCTCGGTGAAACCAAGTCACACAATCAAAGAATTCAAAACAAACTTTTGTCCTGCCCCAACAACTCCAGGTCCTTTTGGTCAGTCGTTAAGACCATTAGTCCATAATTCACTAAATCCACTATACCACCACTAACGGCGCCAGATAATACTATTGCAGCAACACCAGTAGAGAAAGCCAACTTGTTAGCTGAACTTTTTGGTCCACATTCCGATTTCCAAGAAAAAACACCACCAACTATTCTCATAGTGCAGTCAAGGACGCCCAATATTGTCTTCAAATAGCATATCATAAAACATATTTTAATGAAGCTAGACACCAAAAAGCTTCTGGCGCTGGCGAAATACCTGCCGTAGTACTCGAAAAATACGCGAGAGAACTACTAGAACTAGTTTTCTGTAGACTTTTCAACCTATTCTACATAAAGGGAATATATCCCCCCTGGTGGAAATATGTTACAATTCAGCCGATACCCAAGAAAGGCAAGAAGACCTTGCCAATCAACTACCGACCAATTGCGCTGCTTCCAATAATATCGAAAGTCATGGAAAAGGCTATCAATTAGCATCTTCTAAGATATCTTAAAGGATTGAATATTATTAGCGACCATCAATATGGCTTTTGTAAGCAAAAATCAACAGATCTTCTAACTTATGTAATACATGTTTGGAACGACTCAATTGAACACTTTGGAGAATCTCGAGCTTGATATATCGAAGGCATTCGACCGGGCTTGGCACGATGGATTCTTGGCTAAGCTATGCTCTTATGGTATGTCTGAAAAAGTTTTGTTTATAGCTCTCATGTTTCCTCAGAGAGCGTTCTTTATAAGTAGCAGTCAACGGTTTTTTTTCGGTATCGTTTCGGAATCGTTTCAGTATCGTTTCGGTATCGTTTCAGTTTCGTTTCGGTATCGTTTCGGTATCATTTTGGTTTCGTTTCGGTTGATTGAATTGAAATTGAAAAAATCGAAAAAAAATTGTTAAAAACTGAAAAATCGTCAAACATTGAAAACTGTAAAATCGAAAAAAAAAATTAAAAAATCGATAAAAATTGTTTAAAAATGGAAAAATCAGCTGTGTAATTTGAAAAGTAGTTAAAAAATGTAAAAATTGAAAAATTTGAAAAAACTGGAAAAAAGCGAAAAAAAATGAAATAATCGAAAAAGTTTTTAAAATTGCAAAACTTGAGAAATTTAAAAAAATTTAGAAAATTCGAGGGGAAAACTGAAAAATCGGAAAGAAATTAATAAAAATTGAACAAATTCAAAAATATTTAAAAAAATCGAAAAAAACTGTTACAAATTGAAAAATTGTCAAAAGTAGAAAGAATCAATGAGAATTCAAAAAAACTTCAAAAGTTGGAAAAAACTGACGATTCGTTATAAAATTTTAAAAATTGAAGAAAATTGATAAAAATTTGAAAAATCAAAAAAAAAAAAATTAAAAAAACTGAAAAAGTCGGAAAAAAACTTAAGCGTTAAAATTTAAAAAATCGAAATTGGAAAGGTCCAAAAAACTGAGAAACATTAAAAATTGGGAAATAAATTTGAAAATCGTAAACATTTTAAAAACTAAAAAAATTTGTAGTACATAGTTGAAAAAAATTCTAAAAATTGTAAAAAAATTTTAAAAATTGTAGATACGAAAAAGTGAAGAAAATTAGAAAAATTTAAAAAGCATAGAAATTAGATAAACCAAAAATATAAAAAGAATTGGAAAAACTGTAAAAATTAAAGAATTGGAAATAATTTAAATAATCGAAAAAAAATTGAATAAAAATAAATGAAATCAAAAATATTTAAAAAAAAAAACGGTTTCGGTATCGTTTTGGTTTCATTTCGGTATCGTTTCGGTTTCATTTCCGTATCGTTTCGATATCGTTTCGGTGTCGTTTCGGTTTCATTTCGGTATCGTTTCGGTATCATTTCAGTTTCGTCTCGATATCATTTCGGTTTCGTTTCGGTATCGTTTCGGTGTCGTTTCGGTATTGTTTCGGTTTCATTTCGGTATCGTTTCGGTTTCGTTTCGGTTTCGTTTCGGTATCATTTCGGTATCGTTTCGATATCGTTTCCGTATCGCAAGCTCTCGGAGGACAAGAACGGGCGAGTTCGTGAACTTCTGTTTCGTCCCTTGTAAGAGTCGCGATGCGTCAGGGGGATCGTCCACCATGAGTTTGTACCTCCCGGAACAACCATCAACTCTAAATTTTACATGGAAGTGCTCAAGACACTGAGAACAAGGATCCAGTGCGTCAGGCTAGACATCAACAGCAAATGAAAACTGCAACATGACAACGCGCCAGCCCACATCGCCTTCGTCGTGACCGTCTACCTGGCCAGATCGAACGTGACTCCCTTAGACTTCTTTTTGTTTCCCCCCGCTTGAAATCCTCCCTGAAAGGACATCACTTCAGAACAATTGACGACGTGAAAACAGCTGTTGCAATTCCTGAACAGGCCTTCCAGGTTGCCTTCGCAGCTTGGAAATCGCACTGGCAAAAATGTATCGATGCAAGAGAAGACTATTTTGAAGAATTTTAATGTATTATACCGATCTGTTAAATAATTTTTTTTTAATCGACTTGGTGACATTACTTTCCGGACATACCATGTAGTTATGTAGGGGCACGCCACCCTTCTAGAATCGACACTCAATTTGTTGGACGGTAATTTGGGAGCAAATATGTCTTGGCATTAACATGTCATGCATAGCAAAGAGAGCTTCTTAAAAGCCGAGAATATTATTTCGAACTAGAAACCTTTACATTTCACAATAAATTCCGTACAAACCTCAAATTCGACCAACGATAGAATACTGCCCCCCGTGTTTGAAGCTCTGCTCCCAGGCATACACTGCCTTTTTTTGTTGGATTCTATTCAGAAGATAGCTGTTCGCCTGATTGAACACCCAGAAGTGACCAGCAACCTTGATTCCTTGCAACCTCGAAGAACGGTCGGAGTCTATTTTACAAGTATTTTTATGGAAAGTGTCTGAGCGATGTAGCTCGCTTAATTCTTCCCAAAGTGGCACACGCTGTGAATACACGTCGCGCTGATACTTCACATCCGTATGAAGTTCCACTTGTAACTTCTCGTACGACCGTTTTTAAGCAGTCTTTTATATGGGAACATCATTCCTTTGGAATGATGTGCGCATGACTGTGCTTCTCACCGAGCGTAATTTACAGCTATTCAGACCCACGTGAATCGCTTTTTCCGCACACGCGTCCCTTCGTCAGCGCTTTAATTGTGCTCATAAAATAAGAAACTTATTCCACCATGCCAAGGCAAAATGCATATTTCCCAAAACTTCAGATAATTATGAGAGGGGATACTGAAAAAAATTTTGACGCTAACGAGAAATTATTAAAGAGAAAAAATGACCGTAGTTCATTTACGAGGGCTGTCTGAAAAGTTCTCGGCCTAGCAATGAAAGAATTTTTTTTTTGACGTGAAATACGTTTTATTTTTCAATATGATCTCCTGAAACTTCAATACATTTATTCCAACGTTTAACCAATAATTCAATACCATCATTAAAGTATGATTCTGGAAGGCTGCAATAGCTTCGTCATTTGATGTAAAATGCTTTCCAACCAGGAATTTTTTTAGGTTTGGAAACGGATAATAGTCAGAGAGAACCAAATCTGGTGAATACGTTGGATGTTCAAGCAATTCATATTTTAATTCGTTGAATTTTGCCATCGTCAAAACACTTGTGTGAATATGTGCATTGTCTTGATGAAGAATGATTCTTTTCTTCTTTAAAGTCGGTCTTTTCTCACGAATTTTAGCATCCAACTGATCGATCAACAAAACATCTTTGTAATCCCAAAAAACTGTTCATAACCTATCTTGCTGATGTAACCGTCTTTGCCTTCGTTGTTGCGCTTCAACCGGCTTCAATCCATTGTCTCGACTGTTCTTTTCGTTCTGGTGTATAGTGGTGGATCCAAGTTTCATCAACAGTTATGAGACGACGTTTGAAATCCATTTTATTTTGCCTAAAATGATCCAAGCATGATTGAGAAATACGCATTCGAATGCGTTTTTGGCTAATTGTCAGCAAATGCGGCACTCATCTTACACACAGTTTTTTCATATGTAATTCTTCATGCAAAATATTTCCAATTCGTTCTTTTGAGATGCCTATGGCATGGCCTAACACCATATCATGGACTTGTTGAATGATTTATGGTATTCTAGCAGTTTTTGGACGATCTTCGCGTGGATAATTTTCGAGGCTTATACGATCAGATTTAAAAAGAACAGCCTATTTTTTCTTAGTGGGAAATGAAGGTGATGCATTCTTATACACTTTTAACAATTTCGGATGAATGCATGTTGTTGTTAAACGATCCAAAAAAAAATCATCACATCATACTCAATTTTTTCCATTTAAAAAAAATCAGAGTCACGTCAATATTACACAGTTGCTACTACTCGAATGAATTGTCAGATCGAAATAAAATTTTACATGTGTTTATATAAAGGATGGTCCTTTCCTATACAATTATGGTTTCACAGTTTCCAATCTAATCTATGTATCAAGCCGAGAACTTTTCAGACAGCCCTCGTAATAGTTAGAACCATAATTATACGAGATGCGTTTTAGTTCTGTGTATATATATATATATATATATATATATATATATATATATATATATATATATATATATATATATATATATATATATATATCAAGGATTTTCTACAGCTGACGCTGTCTTCCTTCTCTCAGCCTTTAATTCTATCCGTTTCTATCTTCCCAGTCTCCATCTGTTAGACCCCTGTCCTACATAGCCTCGCCCACATCGTCTCTCCACGATCGTCTTGGTCTTTCTCTTTTTCTTCTCCCTATAGGGCTCCACTCCGTTATTTTCTTTATCCACCTATTATCTTCACTTCGTCTTATGTGTCCATACCATTTTAATCGTTTTTTTCTTCAATGGTGTTTATTGCGTTCTCTTTGATGTTCATTCTGCTTCTTATTTCTTCATTTGTTATTCTCTCCATACGTGTCACTCTACAACATCTTCTCCAATACTCCATCTCTACCGCGTTAATTTTAGATTTATTTCTTTTGTTGATCGTCCATGTGTTGGGGATGTAGAGCATCCTTGTAATAGGCCTTTTGATGTGTGGAGTCTCTTCCCTATTTTATGTCGTATTTTTATGTTCACTGTGTTGTTTTCGTAGAGAGCTTTTACTGCGTATATTAGTTCTTTGTCAATGTCTATTTCTTTCATTGCGTTCCATAATCTTTGTCTTGGTACTGAGTCATAGGCCTTTCTTATGTCTATGAAGGCTAGATGAACTTCTCTATTCTTTGCCAGTTTTTTTTTTTTCCATTGTTTGTTTTATAGTGTATATGTAGTCTATACATGATTTTCCGGCCGTAAAGCCTGCTTGGTCTTCTCCAATTTTTCCTTTTATATTTTCCTCCATGATATTTTTAATAATTTTTCCAGACAAACGTCCCATACTCGATATTATGCTTAGGCCTCTATAGTTTGTGCATTTTCTGCGGTCTCCCTTTTTAAATATAGATACTATATAAGCTTTTAACTTTTGACCATTCCTCTGGTATTTTTTCTCCATTTATCGCTCTGTGGAACATGTTTCTCAGCATTCCATGTAATTTATTAGACCCGTACTTAATCATTTCATTTACCACACCCCCAGGCCCTGCAGATTTATTATTTTTGAGTGTTTTTATTTTCTTCTTTACTTCTTCATAGCTTAATTCTATCTCTTTTATTTCCTTATTCTGTTCTTCTTCAGAGTTCTCTTCTTGGAATTCTTGTCTGTCTTCTGTTAGCAGCTTCTTATAATATTCTTCCCACTCGCTTTCTGGTATGTACTCTGTATACGTCTTCTCTCTATTGTTAGTCCTTAATGCTTTAATTATTCTCCATGACTCTGTACTTCTAGTTCCTCCTATATACTGTTCTACATGTTCGCACGATTTTTCCCATCTCTCGTTCTTTTCTTTGTTTATCATCCTCCTTGTTTCTGCATTTTTCTCTTTATATTTCTGTAGATCTTCTTCTGATTTTGTATTCAGCCATTTTTCGTATAGTCTTTTTTTCTCCTTTATAGATTCTTTGGTTTTTTTTCACAGATTCTAATTTTATGTTTCTCATTCTCGTTGTCTTCTTTACCTAATGCTTCTAGGGACGCCTGTTTGATGCATTCTTTTATGTGGTGATACATCTGTTGGAGGTTGTCGTAGTTAAATTCATTTAATTTTTGATCTAATCATCATCTATATAGGTCTCTTATCGTTTCGTCTTGCAGTAAGTGTAGTTTGTATTTTATTTCTTTGTCTGCTTTTTCTGCTATCTCATTAGTATTTCTGTTTTCTTTATCTATTGTTTCTTTTTGCTTTATTGTCTTGTACCACGGTACTCTTATATTTGCTATTAGTAGTCTATGGTCTGTTCCACATTCTGCCCCTCTCTTTACTCTTACGTCTTTTATTTTGATAGTGGTATCGTTTTTAATTATAATGTAGTCTATTATTGATTTTAAGTTTCGTGTTTCTTGCATCCAAGTATATTTGTGGATGTCTTTGTGTTTGTAGAATCCGTTTGTTATTTTGAGGCCGTTTAGTTCACACAGCTCTATTAGTCTCTCTCCGTTGTCGTTAGTAATGTCTTCTCCGACTAGTCCTACGGTATTGTCTTTTGTTTTCCTTCCTGTTCTCCCATTCAGTTCTCCCATTATTATTAATTCTTGGGTTTTTTTTTTTACTTTTTGTGTTTCTATTTCTAGTGTTTCCATGAAATTATCTTTTTCTCTTATAGTGCTGTCTTCTGTTGGGCCGTATACTCCTAATATTACCATGTCTTTTCCTAGCATTGTTATATTTAGTTTTATGATTCTTTCATTGATGGGTTCCCAAGATGTTATTTTCTTTTTCCACTTTTTTACTAATATTCCAACTCCAGCCTTTACTCTTTCTTCCTTCTTTACTCCACTCCAACAATGCATCACTTCATCTATTTCTTCTATTCCACTTCCCTTTTTCTTCGTCTCGCTTATTACTAAAATGTCTATGTTCATCTTCTTAAACACTTGTATGACTTCGATGTTCTTTGTCCTCCATCCCTGTATATTTCAGGTACCGAGAGCAGCTATTCTGTTTCGGGATTTCTTCGTTTGGCTGAGTTTTAAGCTTGGGTTAACTATTCGCTTTGAAGTAGAATTGCCCCCCCCCCCCCCCCGTATCCGATAGGGCTCCCTTCTCTCTCTTGTGATTTTTCATCCTACTTTTCAAAGACAACTAGCATTTCCCAGTTTAAGTTTTACGTGTGTTAGGGTGCTAACTCCTAACGCCACAACCCTCCTCCTTTATCCGGGCTTGGGACCGGCAACAGTGTTGATGAACTACTCAATCCATCCATCAACACTGCAGGCGGAGTTCATTATCATCACATCATACTCAATTTTTTCCTTTTTAAAAAAATCAATGACACGTCAATATTAAACAGTTGCTACTACTCGAATGAATTGTCAGATTGAAATAAAATTTTACATGTGTTTTTATATAAAGGATGGTCCTTTCCTATACAATTATGGTTTCACAGTTTCCAATGCAATCTATGTATCAAGCCGAGAACATTTCAGACAGCCCTCGTAATAGTTAGAACCATAATTATACGAGATGCGTTTAAGATCTAAGATCTCCAAATATTTTTTTGAGACTGAGAGTTAATAGATAGAAACGATTGAGCTTAAAATACGCAAGGACTCCGTTAATACGTGACATGGATGGTATCGTCATATAACGCATAGAGTTTGTATAGCAAACAAAGTATAATCATTTGTTTTCTCCACTTGCGTGGTGTAATTCTCACCGACGTTCATCGTCAATTGAATGAGACATCCGGTGATGGTGTTATGGATGTAAAAAATGTTCGCGGGGCGACGGGCTAACATCGTTAAACAACGAAATGATGCTGGCCAGCTTTTGGGGCAACGAAAGCGTACTCTTCACTTATTGCTTTCCAAAGTGCGGTACGGAGGCAGTTGCATCCTACGAACATGTTTTGACGACAAAGCTCTTACCAGTATTGCAGGAACCATGGTCGGAAAAGGCTGCACGTGTGTTTTTCCATCAAGACAACGCGCCTGCTCATCCGGTATTCCTAACTCGGAAGTTTCTTCATCACTACAACTTCTCCTACAACGACTCCCTATTCCCTTGACCTTGGTCAAAGCAATTTTTAGCTTTTTCCAACGTTGAAGGGCTTTCTCCGTGACCGATCACTTTCCAGTCGAGCCGCTCTCGCATCAGCGATTTTCTAGTGCGCAAAAGAGGCTCTTACAGAAACATTCTCGGTGGCTATGGAATCATTTTGTCGACCTACAGGAAAATTGCGTTGAGAAGTAAAAGTTTCAACTTTCTGATGTTAATAGGTTGTCACATATTAGGATTTACAATTTGGACGCACCTCGTAGTGTATTATAAATTTAACTAAAAAATAAACAAGCAAATAAATAACTGTTATTCTGTAAAATTTATTTATGGAATCTTACTTCTCCTTATGTTTCCATGGTATTGTTATGATTACAGTATTTATTTGTAAAATTTTATATTTTGTGGTGTGTTTTTTTACTGTTCCATACGGAACACTTATGGGATCATTTTGGTGTCTGTCACACCGGATTTTTTTTTTTCCGTCACTATTTGACAGAGAAAGTTGAAATTTGGCACAAATATAGGAATTGATGGCCCAATCAGAGCTGTGAAGTTTTCAAAGTTAAATTTGGATTTAAAGAGTTAGCTTTGGGGGGTGAAATCAACAATGAAAAAAAATTACCAGGTTATCGTGTGGGGTGTCAAATGAAGGCTTGTGAAAAAACGAGTTCAAAAATATATATGATATGATACTTGCGCTCACTTTTTTTTATATTATTTAAAAAAAATTATAGCCAAAAATAGTTGTCTTCCTCTTCTATCTCGAAAAGTACGGATCAAAAAATTTGAAAAAATTCTAGAATATTTTCCGTAAGTTGTAGATTGACCGAAAATTATCACCGTCGTTTGATAATTTATCTGATATTATTATATGAAAACGGTTTGGCTTGACAATGTGATGGAGGTTTTTTTAATATGCTTTCAGTATCACAGTCACACACTGGTGGCAGATATGAGTAGGTACTAAGACGAGATAATTTAATTTTATTTGTTTATTATGTTGGGGATGTGAAATCTTTGGTACAACGATATTACTCACTATATATCAACACTACACCAAACACTTTATTTTTGCACTCGACGGGCGTTTCGCTAACCATGTTAGCTTCATCAGGAGCGATGATTGACTAGTAATAGTTGAGTGCAAAAATGGAGTGTTTGGTGTAGTGGTGATATATACTGAGTAGCGTTATTTGTTTATAATGAAACAAATATTTAAGTAGCAAATATTTGTTTTACACTTTTATACTAGATTCTAGATTGAGTAGATTGATTTATTGGGTATTAGCTAGCTAAGATGCTATAAATATTATACATTATTGACAGAAAAAACGTGAAAATACATATTAGATCTTAAGATACAAACGTGTTAGCGACCTAATTAACTTAGCCTAGGTACGGATTTTATTTTATTTTAAAACCAATCATCATATGGAACATCAATTGCGCGGAATCTCTTTGACAGATCATTTTTCTAAAGAGTAAAAATAATTTGGTTTATTTTGAGTATAGAACTATTTACTTTTTTTATATTACAGATGCTATATGGTCCAAACGAGAACCGTTTACAAGAAAAACGTCAAGCACTGACATCTTTACATTCGTACCGATCTGGCCGAGTTAACAATGTTCGTGTACCTTCAGGAGCAAACAATGGATTAATTACTATACCTAATACTCAGCAGGCTGGACCCAACGCCCAGCTTCAAGTTTATGAGGATTCGACTGCAGCTTCATTGTCGGGTAAGTGACATGAAGGCTTTCTTAATAATAATATTATTGTCATGGCAGTGAGTCGAAGAAAGTAGTATTACTCTTTTCAATATCATAATTCAAAGTTCATAGACGGCTGGAATTTAAGATCGACTTTATACAAGTTAGGAGAAATCTGTGAAAATGCAAAACTCTGAAAATCTTTAGGACACATGAAAAAAATTATTAGGCTTAAAATGTATTTAAAATAAAATTATGATACAATAAATAAATTAAAATAATGCCAAGAATACCATCTGCAAATGGTAAATATCTACTGCCTAGCCAGGATTGTTCCATCATAGGTCTGAGGGGTCTGTGTTCTTACCATATAATTTAACACATAAATTTGTCATTGGTAACAAAATTTATCAAACTTGATAGTGACAGCTCTAAATGTTCTCTATCAAATATGTCTTGACTGTTTTATCTCTTTCTAATACTAGAAATCTTTAAGCCGATTGCTAATCAAAATTAGAATACAGTAGAACCCCAGTTATCCGAGGTAACACGGGGGGGACCCTCCTCGGATAACTGAAAACTCGGATAATCCGGATTTCATTCAAAAAATAAACACCAATACTTTAAACCGATGTATTAACGTATTTAACATGTAAATAGGTACATACATTATAAAACAGTGAAATAGGTATCTATGCGCTTCTGTTTTATATTGCATCTTCTTTTTCTCGCTGCAATGTTTCTCCATCTATTAAGAAGAAGCAAATCCGCTGGGGTTGCCTCTGGTTGTTGTTCGATATACTTCACAGCTTTTTCCAAAGAAGCAAAACCTTCTTGATGAGAGATCTTAGTGGGAGACTGTTCATCCACCGCCGTTTCGTCATCGCCATCGTCATCTGATTTTTCGGTTTCCTGAAAGGCATTCGTTATTTCTTCAATACTCATTTCTTCTTCTAAATAATCTGCTGTAATCCATTCAACAACATCTTCTCTTGTCACATTTTCGCAACCTTTTAGTTTTTGCATTAATTCAAATAAACTTTTTTCTTTTTTTTTCTATCTCGCTGTCCAAATTTGTACAGGACATTTCTCCATGGCTTCTCAATTTTAAAGCTAATTCATTTAATGGAGTATCATCTTCACTGTCATTATAGTCCTCAAAATCAAAAACTTTTGACCAAGATTGGTCAGGAGTGGTAGTATGCACAGAATCCCAAGCTTGACTTACCCAGTAAATAACATTTTTCAGTGTTACCTTTCTCATCCTATTGATAATATCCTCCTTTTCTGTGTATTCTAACAGATGTTCAAGATATAAACGCCTATAATTTTTTTTAATGTTTTCGAGGATGCCTTGATCCATTGGTTGCATTATGCTGGTTACATTTGGAGGAAAAAAATTTTACAACAATTTCGCCCACATAAAGTCCTTCTCCAGGGTGAGAGGGGGGCATTATCCATGTTTCTGTTCAAAAATTTAGTCGCAGATGGCACGAATTCTTCTTTAAACCAGTTAATAAATAAGGTCGCATCCATCCATGCGCTCTTCTGACTTTTGTAATAGACTGGTAGGGTTTTGAGTGAGATGTCTTTTAGAGCTCTTGGACGTGCAGACATGCCAATCACCATCAGTGGGATTTTGTGCTTGCCAGATGCGTTGGAACATACCATTATAGTTAATCTCTCCTTACTTCGTTTGTGCCCAGGAGCTGATTTTTCCTGTCGAGATGCCAATGTTTTTGATGGAAGCATTTTATAATTCAGACCAGTTTCGTCACAGTTGTAAATTTGATCACATGTGTATCCACAATCTTCGATTTGCTTTTTAAAGTTCTGCTTAAACTTCTCAATTAATGACACATCAGCAAAAAGTTTTTCACCACATACAGTCAGTTGTCGTACACTGTACCGCGATATTTTTTTTTTTTTTTCACCGGTCAAGCCATCCAGAACTGGCGGTAAACTGATCTATCTCTGGGAATAGCCTACTAATCATTATTGCTTTCTGTTATAAAATTGGACCTGACAGAGGCACACCTTTTGATCTCTGTTGGTTACACCACATGAATAAAGCTTCGTTAACCTTTTCATAGTCGCCGGTTTTCATTGATTTTCTTCCTGAGGACGAGGAGGCTTGATTTATACACCACTCTTCTATTTTTGTGCGGTTTCTTTTCCAATCTCCAACTGTTACCTCACCTACTCCATAATCTCGTGCAACAACTTTAATTGTCTCTGCTGCTTCAATTCTTCTGATGGTTTTTAATTTTTCTTTAATAGGAACGACGATTCTTTTACGCTTGCTTTGCTCCATTATAATACGACAAACAAAAATTCAAACAAAGCAGTTTGTATTAATTACGCTTAACTACCAGAACTCCAACAAGATCAATTACTTGAGTATACTCGTACTTCTCCGTAGTAAACGCTATAACGCACTGCATTCACGCAAATTTACATGCTGAAAGAGTCAAAAAACATAAATAGCGGAACCCTTCACACAGGCCAGGGGGATTCCCCGAAGGCCCCGACGATTTTAAATGGAAATATGTACACACATATTTTAGAAGCTCAGTTAATACGCAGCATAGATGCGCGTACCTCGGATAATCAGGTTCTTAGATTGGCTCGGTTAATCCGGAGCTCGGATAATCGCTACTCGGTTAATCGGGGTTCTACTGTATATATAGGCTTGTGTGGGAGAGATACGCTAAAATTTAATTTGGGATTGGCTATGTTTTACGGTGTTATGCTCCTAAAATAGTTATAAATAGGTTTTATTGGTTGTTTTAGAGGGGGCTATAGCATAGTGGTGAAAGTGTCAGCTTTCTACGCCGTAGACCCGATTTCGTACCTCGACTCGGGAAATAAAAAAAAAATAACGCGCCTCTCTCGGGAAGACAAACAACCCGTAGTATCATGCCTAGTAAAGCCCCGTCACTTTGGTCGTTCGGAACCGGCATTAATCTGTAGGTCCCCTTTATCTGTGGAACACTTAAAAAGGCACCAACCACAGACAAAGATGAGAGGGGGTCGCCTACGTCCGTATTGGATATGGCACTTCAAGAAGAAGAAGGTAACCTGAACTAAATGTTGTGAAAGGCACCAGGACATCGATTAAGGGCATATTCTCGCGCAGATATTTAATAATGTTATATATTTTAAGGTTTTATCGCCGTTTTGTGATATGTGACATTTACTTAACACGCAGATAAATTGGGATTCCGATATTTGAGAAGGTTTAAGAGGACTCCCAAGTTAAAGTGTAATATCACATACCAAGGACGATGATGGTAACAATTTTTTTCATAGTTAGTTTTGGTCTGAAGACTATACGGGTAGTCAGAAAAGTTGGAAAATTTTATTGGTAATATTTCAAAAATTTAAAAGAAAAGCGCAAATAGAACCTATTGTTCATGGCATTGGACTATGTTAAACTGGAGTGAATTGAATGTTTTTAATTTTGACCTGATGAGATCTCTAAATTTCACTAAGCCTAGTTTTACTCAATGCTAGATGTAGACCTTCCCACTGAATATCCATCTCAATCTATTTGCAGCTGTTGTTACTCATTCAATGCTCGCAACCCTCTGTATATCATCCCGCCATATTGTTTTGGAACGTCCTACGCACCTTTTCTGTTCTCGTAGTCTCCATTCTATTGTTTGCTTGGTCTATCGATCATCAGTTGTGTGTGCGACAGGTCCAGTCCATTGCCACTTTCTTTCTGCTATATGCTCTATAATATCCTTTAATTTCGTTTGTTCACGTATCCACTTGTTTTTTTTTTTTTCTATCTTTAAGTTTTATCTCGATCATCTGTCTTTCGTGTGCTCTCTGGGTCCAAGCTAGTTTTTGCATATAGGCTTTATTCAGTGTCCTAAGTTTCAACGTCATATGTAATCACGGGTAGGGTGTACTTACTAATCGTAAACTTTTGCCTCTAACTTATTTGGGATAGCTTTGTCTGTTAATCTCTAAATTTGATATTATTTAATTTCAAGAACCATGGTTTTTTTTTGTTTCCCGAAGCTTTTTGCATTTAGTTGATCTAGAAAAAGCATATAAAATTCTTCGCATCTTTCTTTTCGCCGATGCAGTAAGGTCGGGCCATTTTACATTGTCATTGTAAGGGATTTCTTAGTTCGGGTCGAGCTTTATTGCTCTTTCATGTTTCTCACATAATAAAGGTTTCAAATATTTACAATATATTTCAAGATTGATGTGACATGTAACTTGTACTGTTTTAAAATGATGGCAGTACAACAACCTTTAAATTGACTATAATGAGGCCGAGCATTACATTATTTCTTTCAATATCTTTAAAGATGTGCATTATCTTTTTTAAATTCAGCGAAATTATCACCTCTACGTCCTTGTGAATATTTCTTGAATTTGTTCTTGTTAAAGATATTTACGATACTTTACTTACACATCATTACACTTGATTTTTGCCAAATTTCTCTTGTATATTATTGAATATAGCTTTGTTTTAACGAAAATGAATTTATATGTGTTAATATTGTTCCTACTATTGTAAAATGGCATTTTTAAATTATGGGCATTTATTTTAAATTCATGCTCATTGAAATTTTATATGTGTAGGTGGGGCTGCTCCGAGAAGTATTATCACCGTGGCCAAGAGGCAAGAAGCTCCTAAGGAAAATACTCTAAAAGCTGGACCTTGGACTACAGTACCTCATAAGAAAAGGGTCCTCGCTAATCATAGAACAACAGGGCTGGGATTTACAGGTGAATTTCAGTAGTGCCTTTCCTTTGTTTTACAAAATACCTTTTGTCAGGGGGATTTCATTAGCAGACTTAATAAAAATATATTTCCAGTAAACATCTTTGACAAATAAATATTTATAAAAATATTAAAAGGTAGAATAGAAAGCCAGTAGTGCCAATAAAAGGAATTGGGACGTATGGAAAAACACACCACCACTAAATATATTTTAAAAAATTTAGAGCCGCAACAGATCCCCATAGAAATTTGATATACCCAGCTACTATAAATTTATATTTCTCTTTCAGCCTGCTGTTTTACGGTTTTGTTCTTTTAAGTCCCCGCTAAACACGAGCCTCGACGAGCTGCCAAACCTTTAATACCTCTATGAACGTCTCTGTGGCATTGCGGCGACGTATGTACGTTAGTCACGTCGTTCAAACCTTCCAGCTCGACTTCAAGTCTGCGTTTCATTCAAGGGAGCGTTATCTACTTCTGGCCCAAGTGACCATCAGCCAACACTGTTTTTATGACCAACGTATGTTCTATTGCTGTACAAAGCTCAAATTCCACCAACACTGCTGCTTCCAAACATACGCAGCGTTTGTCGGCTTCTGTCCAGTTGGGCGTTATTCCTCGAATCGGAGCCCTGGAACTATCCAGCAATCATGATTCCTTGGAATATCGAAGAGCGGTGGGCGAATTGACTCTAGTCTATAAGTACTTACACAGAAAGTGTTCTATGGATGTAGCCCGCTTGCTTCTTCCCAAAGGGGTTCATGCTAGAAATACACGTCGCGTTAATACATCTCCTCCTTATGAAGTTCCAGCTTATTACTTCTCGTACTACTCTTTTCAAAAATTCTTTTATATGGAGGACCTCATCACCTTGGAATGATTAGTTCAGTATTGTTTCCCACCGAGTACAACTTGCCGCGATTCAAGACCAATATGAATTGCTTTTTCCGCAGACGCATTGCTTCTCCGGTGTTTTAGGGGTCTCCCTGCAGCACATGTGCTGTGCCCATAAAATATATTGTGTAAAAACTATTTTTATAATAAATAAGTATTCTAAGCTAGTAAAATAAAATATATTTTAACTACATATGATCGATTGCTTTACAATTTGATTTTTGTAGATTATTTGTGAATATCCAGCGATATTTTTCTATTACCTTCATTCCGTTTTATCATATACAGGGTGTTATTAAAATTGAGGCATGGTACCAAAATAAGTCACTTTGTGAAATATACCCTACACATTCTAGCCATAAATTCTACCAATAACACGCTGAGATGGGGAATTTTACATGTAAAGCGGCGGTACCACTGCAAATGTGTTACGTGTTATTTCACCCTTCGTGAGTACATAGATAACGTACCTAATCGATCTCAGTTCGTTAGCTGACGCATTCCCTCTCTGAAAAAAGAGGGTGATTTCGAGTCGATGACTTCAGTTATGTCTTTTTTAACGTTCTCCAATGAAGTGAAGTGGGAATGGGCGACATGACTTTACAGTAACCAAAATAAATAAAAATTAGATAGGGCTATGTTCAAAGAATAAGCCACGCGAGGGAGAACTTCTCATCCCAAAAATCCCTCGTCGTTTTTGTCATGTGCGATCTTGCGTTGTCCAGAACTTTGTGACCTGAAAGATCAAAGTCGCTGCTTCAAAATTTGGTACCCTATTTTGTGGATTACAGCAGTTGAACAAATTATTTGCGTAGCTTCTGCCACATTTTCTTCCACTCGAAATGCAGTGCTTTAAATACTGCTTGTCGAACGGCTTCGCTTTCGGGACTGTAGTTTGAGGTTATGTGAATAGCAGCATCGCATGAAGAGGTGATTTTGCTTCTTTAGGATTGGTACTTCCACACATAAAAGTGATCGGTAATAACTTGAATTTAAACGGAATTTTGACATACTTATTTCAAAGGTACTGAATCATTTTGTACACCTAATACAATTCGATAATTTTTTCCAAAATGAAGTAATTTTTCAATTAAAACACTTTTTTTTTATTTTCAGTCCATGAGGATGATGCCGACGATGCTCCTATGGGTTACCTGCCGTCTAATTTACCTTCTGAATGCCGTGAAGACTACTCAAGCTGGCACGTTGCTATAGTGAATTATCCCGAGGAGCCTAGTCCTAAGGTGCTGCACGGGTATCCAAAGCATCGTGTGTACATTGATCCACAAACCGAGTTTGCAATTGAGGAATTAAGAGCTACAAGGTAAAAATTTAAAGTAACTACAGTCGACTCTCTATATAGTGAAAGACCAAAATGTTGACCGAAATTTTACTATAGAAAGTTTTTCACTATATAAAGAGAAAATCCGTATATATTGCTATGTATGTAGGTCTTGAAAAAATTGCATTATAAAGAGTTTTTCACTATATAGAGTTTCACTATAAACAGTGACGACTGTATTCTGTAGTAACTTTAGTACATAAACATAGTAGTTTCATGAATATCGGAATTGTTTTTACGTTTACGCCTAATTGGGATAAAGACGGTCCAAAAATGCCAACATCAGTTTTATTACTCCTGCCACAGCGTTTATATCTCCGTCCTAAAGTTGTTTTTTTTGATAGAGATTGACAAATTAGAAATTTGAGAATTATTTTGCTCTTAAATATTTAAAAGGTACAGTTCGTCAGTGTTAAAATTTGCACCTAAGTCGCAGAATATTCATATCGGAAAATATACAGGGTGTTTCATTTAAAGTGTAACTTTTAGATGCCATGCATTTTGAGACATCCTGTACATATATATATATATATATATATATATATATATATATATATATATATATATATATATAAATATATATATATATAAATATATATATATATATATATATATATATATATATATATATATATATATATATATATATATATATATACCGGGTGTTATGGAATTCACTGCATATATTAGAACTGGAAGATTCTTGTAGCAAGACCGATTGCAGAAAATTCACCTTAAATAGCGGATCTCAATAATAAAGGAAAAAATTGACCCACAAGAAATGATGTCTTTGATGAATATCTTTTTTACACCGCCACTGATCAACCTTAGAACTTCCCATTATCGAAAATCGTTAGTCGGTCAGGTTGAGATTTGAGTCGGCCTTTCTGGAGTAAGTTTAATAAAAAGAAATATTAAAATATTTTTATTATTTTATTCTTCTAAAATCGATAAAGGATTTCCCGGTTGTCGGCATTCCACGCGGACATGCCGCAAACTTTAAATTCAGGTTTAGTTTATAGTTTATCAATGTTATTACAGATTTTTTTAAAGATGTATGTGTTAATTTTTTTAGAGAAATGTGTATAAATTTGTAGAAAGTGTCCTCAGCAAGTGTGATAAATTGTGTCATTCGGTACAGTTATTTAGTTATAAATGTGTCACTGACAGCTTAGGATATGTTATATAGGGATCGACGATTATACTGTTAAGATACATTTATTTATTTCGTATAGAAGGCAGTTTGGCTATTGTTATTAAAATTAGGGTAATTTTTTTAATTTAGTCTGCTGGGAAAAATATATATTATATTATATATTTTTTTTCTAATGGTAAAGATATTAACACATGGAATTCACTCAAATTTTATTTACGAGATTGTATAAAAATATTCATAAATAAATTGCTGACCTAGGTCAAAAGAGTCGTTCACCTTCTTCGATCTTTTTTTGTTGTCAATAAAAAAAGCCTTTTTATTAACGGCGGCGCGGTGAAGCTTCAAAGCGTTTTCTTGGATACCAGCTGAGTGTGGTTTTATACTGCAGGCTTGTAGGGGAGGTTAGGTTCATTATCGTAATTATTGTTGTTATTGGTGATGGTGACTTTCTTTTTTTGTAATTTCTATAGTTTTTTGTACAGTATTTTTTGTAATATTGGCCATAAAGATTTTACCTTTTTTTTTTAAAGCTTTGGCGTTAAATCCCGAAGGGACGGTTCACTATTTAAATGTGTTACGTTATACTTTCAGGGGTTGGCTTTACGACGCTTGTAAAATGTTTCATCGATTTTACAAATAACTTTCAGTTAATATAGCCAGCCCAGAAGGTGTGCCATTCCCCAATTCAAGTCTTTGTCTCATTTTTTTGAATAAAAACATTCGTAGCACAAACTGTCCAGGCACACTGGCACAATAAAAGGCTTCTTCGCTCTTTTTTCTGAACGAAAATAAATTTTTAATCTATCATTTCTTATTGGGGTAGATTTTCCCTACTCTCCTCTACTTGAAAATCGGCTTTCATCGGGCAATGGTTGAGTTGTTCTTCAGCCTTCCCAGGAATTATTTCTTTTCAATGTCAGCGTTTCATGGGCGGGATGATTTTGTAAATGATTTGGTAAAAGGGAGTTTTGCCCCTTTTTTTATTTATTTTTTTAAATTTTCTAATTTGAAAAAAAAAGTATTGAATGTCCTTCTACGTAGCCCCACGGGTCACCCATTTCAATATATGCAGTGAATTTCATAACACCCTGTATATATACATATATATATATATATATATATATATATATATATATATATATATATATATATATATATAGGGTGTCCCAAAACCGAACGTATTCCCTTTGAGGGCTGATAGTCCAATTCATATTAAAAATCGTTAGATTTGAAGATATTGATACTTTTATGAATTTCGTGAAAATCTACACCTTACATCAGTTTATCAAGTGGCGATAAGTCCGCCGTGTTGCCAACGGATATATACCCCCGTGTATATGCCTTGTTTATCGAGTGCGAGTGCAATTTTTTTAAATAACTTGCCAGGTTAGCTTCATACAGTATGAAGGGTCAAAGTTAGCAAATTAAAATGTTTTTGGTCATGATACTTGCAAAAATGTTTTTTCCCCACTGGCTTAGCACAATTAGTTTTATTTTTGAACTGTGATCAACAGCAGGGTTATTCAGGATTACTTAACACTAGTTAGAATTATAGAATACGAAAATTTGTAGTTGATAAACTAATCTAAGGTGTAGATTTTCACGAAATTCATGAAAGTGTACCTCGAAATCTAACGATTTTTCACTAAGGTCATATTTATATATTCTCGTGAGTAAGAGATTAAACGGAAAATTGTACAATATTATTTTAACAGAAAGTTATTAAACTGTTTAAATTTCAGGTATTTAAGAAAGTTTAATTCTGTTCAGCAAGTAGAAACCAACGATGTTGTTCAATCTATTCTGGTTGATGATGACGATGACGACGACGATTGTATCGTTGTTGTACAGGATCCACCACCATTAGAATCTGCTGGACCGGTAAAACAATATTTCCTTTTGTCAAGTAGGATTTGATGTAATACACAGCCGAACACTGTTGAGAGGTGACAGAAAGCTGTAGATATAGCTTTCTCCTCTGTGTCCACTAAACTGTGTGTCTCAGCAAGTTGTCATATTATTTTTTCTTAGGCCAAATTAGCATGATAAGAGAAAAATGCCTCGCTTATTGAGAGCTACCGGTTTGTCTTATAAACTCGCTTCTATCTTTTAATTTTTTACCTTCTCTTATTAAAACCGTAAAAAATCGCGTTCCTACAAACCTAACTATAAAATTAGTCTAAACTCGGATGTAGTGGAATCCATTTTATTATAATTTATCGGATGTAATTGTGTGACTTTAAAACTTGCAGGTTAAATTCGCTATATACAACTCACCAGTCAGCGAACCACAACATGCAATGAACAATTCTATACATCAGTCATTTAAAAACCGAGACCGTGTCTACAGTTAGACATAGCCCTTGGAAATCTCAAGCCGAACATCAAAGTTTCTTACAAGATGTTTTTAGTAAGAGCAATGAACATAGATTTAGGTAAGATTTTTTGGTTTAAGTATGTTTTGTTATAGCTTGAAAATGTAAAATCCAAAAAGCAAAATTTTTTCAGTATTAGTTTTGAGTTTGTTCGAGTCTTTAAACTCCCGGGCAAAAAATATCTGTTTCAAAATTTTGGCGAAGTTCGATGTTTCGTGAGTAGGTTTTTTTTACTTTCTTTTCGTTTCATCTACAAATGCAAGACACATTGTTAAGGATATTTATGTTTTAATCAAATGTATAAGATTTTGCCATACAAACATTTTTCTAAGAGAGTATGAGTGATGTGTCTTGTCATAGTTTATAGCAACTTGCATAAAAAAATTGTTTTTACTTTCTTGTAGGAACTTTTTTGTAAATGTATATATATATATTTTTTTTATTTCTAAACTTACAGTAGTGCAGTACCTCCTGCCAAATTTACTGTGCTTGAAGATCCCGAGTCTGAGGAGAAATCTATACGTTTTAATTTGGTATTTTCTCAACCCAAAGAAAGCCCACAACAACCTAAAATTGGTGGCTTTGCGGTTTACGAACAATCCATGCAAGAATTACCAATTCAAGCTCCACCCAAAGGTGATAGTTTTAAGTTTAAACGATACACATTGATGTTTAAATGTTTTATATATATATATATATATATATATATATATATATATATATATATATATATATATATATATATATATATATATATATATATATATATATATATATATATATATATATATATATATATATATATATCTACCGTATATATATATATATATATATATATATATATATATATATATATATATATCTACCGTATATATATATATATATATATATATATATATATATATATATATATATATATATATATATCTACCATATATATATATATATATATATATATATATATATATATATATATATATATATAAAATTGGGAAGATGGTAACATAATTAAGAGTTTTTCGTCGGAACACTTATGGGATAACTTCGGTGTCCGTTTGTCTGTCACATTATTTGACATAGAAAGTTGAACTTTGTCACAAATGTAGGAATAAATTACCCAGTCAGAGCTGCGTAGTTTTGAAAATTTTGACTGATAGGGTTAGTTTTGAGGAGTGAAATCGGAAGTTAAAAAAAAAATTCAAGGTCATCGAGTGGGAAGTTAAATGAAAGCTTGTAATATGTAATGTAATACTCCCGGAAATTTTTTTATAATATTTTTAGAAAACTACCGAAAATCGTTACTCTAAGACTATTAACTAGAAAATTTCGAACAAATTCTGGAAACAAAAACCGAAAGTAAACTTTGTTGAAAACTCAATTGAGGGTGTGTTCTATGAAGTCACTGATCATTTTATATCTCCGTAACAAAAATTTTTATTCTGAAAGCAATCACCGTAGGAAACACTAATTGCGCAAGTCTTTTTAGTGAGATATTCCACATCAAAATTACATTTTTTGTCGTCTGCTGCCCTGAGTGTTTTGATTACTTTCGTTTTTTAATGACGATAAAGTACCGCGTTACCCCAATTAACATCTAGGTAATATCAGACAGATTTTACAGTTTAACGTGGGACCTAAACCACGTGATAGGCAGATAATGCTTTCTCAGCTCTATGTTTTACGGCTTAAAGACCAAGCTCTTTTTAAGTCTTCTCTAGCCACGAACCTTGACGGACTACCGAACCTTTGATATGAATGAACGTCTCCGTGTCATCGCACCAAAGTATGTTCATTAGCGACAGCATTCATACCTTCCAGCTCGACTTCAGACTTGTGCCTTATTCACGAGAGCGCTATCTATCTCGTCCGCCTTCCGGATCAATTGACCATGTGCCAACAACGTGCTGTCAGCATAGGCTCGCAGTCATCGCAGACTTTTCATGGTCCGAACAGTCCTTCATTAACAGCGTGTCCGGCAAATTTTCCGTCGGGGTACTCACTCATTCTTTGAAGACTGTGGAGGCAGTGTTTTCATCATCAGGCTTTCATGGTTCGACTGGCCTTTCACCAACAACCAACTGTTTTTTTTACCAGCGTTCTAGATTTTGTAGAGTTTGCCTGTGTGTTGGAAAACAGCAGGACGCCGAATGTGGCCAAGCCTAATACGCTTTAAAATAACAATGTACTGGACCTGCGGCGGGCGAACCCAAGACGATGGGCACAGTAAACCGGAACTATATCATATAACCTAAGCCGCCACGTAACCTGAGTTCGTGTCTTGTGGAATTGAGATAAAAATTGATACATGCTCAGGCTCATTATTTCTAAGTAACATGATAATCCACGTCTCATGACTTTAAATAATGACTGAGTCAGAAGTCTAAAGAAGTAGTTATCGTTTTAAAGATTTGGTTCTTAGTAATATCTATTGTTATCTTGCGAATCGCAGCACGATCGTTCTCTCTCTATTGATATGCTGAACTGAGGAGAAAACTAACCTACTTATACAAGTTTTGTTTAAGTTAAGGTATTATTATTTTTGACTGCTTATAGTAGTAGATTGGAATTTTAGAATTCTTTGGCACAATACACGTCACAACAGTTATCGCCACCACACCAAACATTTTATCTTTGCGCTCGACGAGCGTTTCGCTAACCATGTTAGCGTCGACCGAAGTGATGTTGGTTCTGATCGCTCCTGATGATACTAACATGGTGAACGTAACGCATGTCGAATGCAAAAATAAAGTGTTTGGTGTAGTGATGATAATTATCGTGTAGTGCTTAGAGAATTCGTCAAATATAATTTTCACGACTACATATATACAGTTGTGGTCAAAATAATAGCAGTGCTTACTAAATTTTTATCAAAACATATTTATTAAGTTTTTTTAATAAAACAACTAAAACATAAATATGGTAACTTTGAAGCCCACCTAAGATGCATCAAAGTAATATAAGGCTAATTAATTAAATTCTTAAAAATCAAAGAAAAACGACAAATTTCTAAAAATTATGGTGGACAAAATAACAATATTTTTCTTTTATGAGCATCAGACACACCTAATACTTAATTGTAAACCCTTTATTGGCTATGACAGCTTCACAACGTCGCGGCATAGAGTTAACCAAATCTTGACATCTAAAAACAGGAATGCTTTTCCAAGAATCTCTGATTACAGCCTAGAGCTCGTCTTGATTCTTAGGTTTTTCACGTGCTATGCTATCTTTAATATCGCCCCACAGATTTTCTATCGGGTTCAGATCTGGGCTTTGAGCTGGCCAATTTAAGACATTAATTTTTTTATTTTCTAAAAATTGTTTACATAATCGACTGCTATGTTTTGGGTCATTGTCATGCATAAAAACCCATTTAAGTGGCATTTCATATTCTGCATAGGGCAACATAACGTCCTGTAAAATTTCAACATAAATACTGGCGGTCATTTTTAATCCAAAATATAGGCCCTACTCTGAAGTAGGAGAAACATGCCCATACCATTATTTTTGAACCTCCATGTTTAACTGTCTTAATAGTGTACCGAGGCTGATATGCGGTTCCTAAAGGGCGTCTAACGTATGTTCTGCGGCCTACATTTCCAAATAATACAATTTTGCTTTCGTCGGACCACAGTATATTACGCCATTTAAATAGAGGCCATTCAATATGTTCCTTCGCGAACTCTAATCGCCTCTTTCTGTGTTTTTATTTAACAAGGGTACCTTACGCGGACTTCTTGCTGGTAACTTTGCTTCTTTAAGTCGTCGTCGTATCGTCCTAGGAGCTACATCCACTCCCACAATCTCCTGAAGTTGTGTTGACGAAGCAAATGAGTTTGCTTTTGAAGCTCGAACTATAAGTGTGTCCTGTCTGGATGTAGTTTTGCGTTTACGACCGCCAGTTTCAGGTGTAGGTTGCCATCTTAAAGCGTTTACTACCATTTTAGCTGAGCATCCCAAAATATTTTGAATCTGCATGTAAGATTTTCCATCACGACGCAATTGTCTTATCAATTCACGTTTTTCTTGAGAACAGTGCTTCTTCCTTCCCATAGTTGTATTGAAAACAGAAAAAGTGTTGATGCATCTGACACAAAACTATTCTAAATTTGACAATTTAACCGAACACAAGGAGAAAAAAAACCATTTAGGTTTGAAACAGACCAGTGTTAAGCGAACACTGCTATTATTTTGACCAAGCAAAATTCATGTCCTGCTATAAAAAACGTAAATACTTTGTTTATATTTATTTTTATATACATATTTTTTGTTGAAACTTCAGCACAGTTGATAAGTTTTTAAACGATAAAATATTTTTTGTCTTAATGGGATTTTGCAGTTACCTTTCAACAGTTTTTAGTTATTTTTATTGAACCACTGCCATTATTTTAACCACAACTGTACATATATAACTTATACGCATAATATATGCGCGAGGGAACTAATAACAGTTTTCTGTAGACTTTTTAACCGACAAAAAGGGAATATTTCCTTTCTTCGATATGCGCTACAGTTCAACCGATACCTGAAAAAGGCGAAAAGACCATGCCAAACAACTACCGACCAGTCTCACTGCTTTCAGTAATATCGAAAGTTCTGGAAAAGGCTATCAATCAGCATTTTCTAAAATATTTTGAAGGATTAAATATTATTAGCAACCAGCATTCGTAAGCAAAGATCAACAGAAGATCTAACTTACGTAATACATTTTTGGAACTATTGAACACTTTGCAGATTCTCGAGCGGTTGTACTTGATATATCCAAAGATATTCGACCGTGTTTGGCACGATGGATTGTTGGCTAAGTTAGGCTCTTATGGTATATTTGAAAAGTCCTGTTTATGGCTTCCTTAAATATGTTCTTTACAAGTGGCAGGGGCCGGATTTTTTCCTAACATCTTTGGTATCAACGCTGGTGTGCCCCAAGGCTCCATATTGCCTCCTACTCTCTTTCTCATTAATATTAACAATCTGGTGAAAAGAACCAGGAATTCAATCTACAGTTTTGCAAATGACAGTACCTCTATTGATTCATTCACTTTGAATGTTCGAACATCGGCTACTCATGCGAATATCCGCAGACAGCAGGAAATCGTTCTACTTAACAGAGACCTGGAAGAAATTCTATCTTGAGGTGTAGGATTGAACGTTACAAAAACCCTGGCGGCAGTTTTTTCTAAAAAAGTTTATGTTGCTGAACCTGACACAGTTATGTCAGGGTACTCCATTCCTCTAGCATCGTCCCTCAATTTGCTAAGCGTTAATTTGGGAGCTAATATGTCTTGGCATAAACATGTTGCAAGCATAGCAAAAAAAGCTTCTCAATAACTGGGAATAGTATATCGAACTAGAAAGCTTTACACTCCGCAACTGTTATATCTGTACAAAGCTTAAATTCGACTAACAATGGAATACTTCTTCATGTTTGTGGCTCTGCTCCCAAACATACACTGCATCTGTTGGATTCTATTCAGAAGAAAGTTATTCGTCTGGCTGAAGATTCAGGACCGACTAGTAACCTTGATACATTGGAACATTGAAGAACAGTTGGCTACTTGAGTCTATTCTATAAGTATTTTCATGGATGTATCCCACCTACTTCCTCCCAAAGCGGCGCGTGCTAGAAATACACGTCGCGCTGATACTTCACATTTGTATGAAGTTCAGCTTGTTACACCTCGTACGACCCTTTTCAAGTAGCATGGAGAACATCCCTTTGGAATGATCTGGCCAGGATTGTGTTTCCCACTGAATACAATTTAGAGCGATTCAAGAGCAACGTCAATCGCTTTTTCCGTACACGCGTTCTCCTGTAGCGCTTTAGGGATTTCCCTTCAGCACGTGTGCTATGCCCATAAAAAATAACCGGTCAAGTGCAAGTTAAACTTGCGCAATTAGTGTTCCGGACGTTGATTGCTTTTAAAATAAAAAATTTTGTTACAGAGGTATAAAATGATCAGTGACTACACAAAACACACCCCAAATGAGTTTTCAACAAAGTTTGTTTCCAATCTCTTTACTGAAATCTGATGACCTTGAAATGTTTAAATACCAGATAAATTATTAAAGGTAATGCACTCGTGATAATTTTCGTTCAATTTACACCCCGTGGAGAATATTCCAGAATTTTTTTCAAAATTTTTTAATAAGTACTTTTCGAGATAAGGCGCGGGAATACAAAGAAAAGTGCGCGCAAGTATTACATTATAATTTTTCACTTCCGATTTCACCCCCAAAACTAATTCCTTAAGTCAAAATTTAACTCTCAAAACTACATGGCTCTGATAAGGCTATCAATTCCTATATTATTACCAAATTTCAACTTTCTATGTCAAATAGTTTCGGAGAAAATTGGGTGTGACAGACAGACACCGAAGTGATCTTATAAGTATTCCGTACTGAACACTAAAAATACAAAAAAAAGCCTTGAAAAAACTTACTTTGAAAGTTAAGTTAGTCCGTTTCGGACCAGGTATAGTTTACCTTCATCCTCACATTCCCACTCTGATCTCTTTTTTGTTATTATAGTCCTAGCTCCAAGCCTTTATAATATAAATGATTAATTTCAATGGTTGTCAACAGGTAATGCTATGAAGACGGCCTTTAGAACGCTAAACGCAGACGAAGTTGAAACCGGCTCGCGTGGAGGTATGGACGGAGCCACGGCCGCTCAGCCGTCAGATGGTGCCCGACCTATGGAACCGGTACCCTTTTCTGACAGCAGTTCTTCGTCGTTCGGCGATAATGACGTACTACCACCTCTGGGTCCTTTGGATACTAGCTGTACTACTCAACAGTTTAATTTTAATTTGAATGCGATGCAGGTATGAGCTAAGAACGAAGTCCGTGAATGACACGTAGGGTATTTTATATGGTTTAAAAATATGTTCATTCATTTAAAAATAAATACTTAGTAGCCTTCGTTGAATAAAATTTAAAATATTTAAAAATTATATTAAGTTCTTATCTATATATTTAATTTAAATGTTTGAAATTTATTACTTTCTTTGAATGTTGAATTTTGGAATCTTTGACACATGATGCTAACGCGCATCAAGTGCAAAAATATATTCTTTGGTGTAGTGGTTATAATGGTTGTGTATTATTAACCATATTTTTTTTTAAATCAAAACCTAAAAAGTCTGTTAGTTTTGGGGGAAAGGCATATTTTTTGAGGTAATAAAAATGCTCTGGTGAAATATATCGTTTCTTTTGGGATATTTTCCAAGCTTTATAGGAAACTTCATCATGCCATGTTATACAGAGTTTGTGTCCTCCAGATTTTTGCAGTTAGTCAAACAAGACCGTGCTCCGCATTGTTCATTAAAAAATGTATTTATTTAAAAGCTTTTTTTACATCATTTGACAGTAAAGGATTGCCGTTAAAATGCTAATGATTAGTAGTTTATCCAGTCTCCATCAGCGTCGATGCTCGCCTGGTATTCTTGGGGTAACGCTTTCCAAATTGTCCGAATTTGCCCCGACAGCTAACTTAATCTTTTTACTACGAAGTTTCCGCTTGATGTATTCTCGATTGGGTTTGCGTCGGGCAATTTGATAGCCAATCTAGTGTGACGATACCGAATTCCCTTTTCCACTGGCTACACGTTTTACTCTGATGTTCTAGGTCGTTATTCTCTTGAAGAATCCACTCCTCATTTTTATTGACAAACTACCGTTTGGCAGTCGATACTAATACCTTCTTGTAAATCTGGAGCATTTTTTCAGCTTTCAAATTGTAGGTAAAGATGAAGAGTCTCCCAAAACCTTTTTTCCGAAAGGCATTCCCAAATGTGGATCTTCACGGGGTGTTTCACGGTACGTTGAACCAATCGGTTAGTGGAAATTTACCAGGCTCGTAAGGTAATAACATAACACCAAAATGAAGCTTCGTCGGAAAAAATTACATCGCTCTGATCGAGTCGTTTTCTCTCTGTTTTTTTTCGCTCTTCGCCATTTCGAATCGTTAGCCCGCAGATATATCCAAACTTTTCTGCTTTAGTTTTTACGCCCCTTGGCACGAAGGGAGGATTTCGGGAAGATATGTTAATAATCATTTTTTCGTCCTTGTCTGACAGTATTTTTCTCGAACCACATTCTGGCTGATCAACATTTTTTAACTGAGAGTATCGTTTTACTCGCTTGCTAATGAACGATTTGCCCATGTACGAGGGAGGACCCAAAAGGAACCAAAGTTTAATTAAAAAAAAAGATTTATTAAATTTTTCTGCAAACTTCAGAAGAAGTCGTATGGATTCAAATCCGGCGAGGTGAGGGTGGGTGGGGCAAAGCATTCATTGCTGGTTTTTATCAAAAATTGGCGCACAGCAAGAGCCCTTGTCATGATAGAAGAAGCAGTCGTCCGACAGCCACAAATCAGGGCGTTTCCTGCGTACACTGTGGCGCAACCTTTTTAACACTTCAAGGTAGAATGTTTGCTTCACCGTCTGACCCGGTGTAACAAATTCCGAGTGAACGATCTCTCTCACATCAAAAAAACAAATGAGCATTATTTTCACATTTGATATCACCTGACGAGGTTTTTTGGACAAAGAGAATTCACGGTTTCCCATTGACTGGACTGTTTTGTCTCAGGATCGTAACTGCCATCATGATTTATCTCCTGTGATGATTTTGAAAAAAAAAAAAAATTGGAGTCGGTTTCAAACTGCTCCTTCAGTTTATGACAGGTCTCCAGACGACGCTCTCAAAAAACGACGAGTATACCAAACAACTTTTACAAAAAAAAATTCAAGAGCTTTTCACAACCTTCTATAATGATGCAGCTTGGCAGCCTGACTTGAGAGGAGTACAACTACATCACCCTAGCGAGCGAACCGTGTACTACAAGTACCAACTTAACCACAATACAATTCCCGTTACTTTTAGGTCTCCCCCTCGTACTTAGCAGCCACTGTAGACGTCATTGTTCGACCTTTTGGATGATTACATAGAAAACACAGCCTGGAAGCTGGAAGCACTCATGTTCGATAATGTACTGTTTAACCATAAATAAGATTAGCAATGTATTCACAAAGCATTGTTTGCAGGAGTACCAATAATAACCTAAAAAAAGGATTTTTTTTACCGATTACAAGTTTATATTCGACACGTTCTCACTTGACCGACTGTATAATACCAGGTGTACAAGTATGAAATGGGGATTTTATTTCTAAAAAAACATGTTAAATTCGGAAGAATGATAAAAAGTGCTTTATTTAAAGTATGCTTCATCGCTTGTTATATATTTTTCCTATTTTCGGGCAATTTGTGAATACCACGACAGTAAAAAATCTTCCCCTTTTGCTGCAAACCATTCATCGAGCCATTTTTTCACACCTTCGTACAAACCAAAGCGCTGCTCAGCAAGTGCGTGACCCATCGATGCAAACAAGTGGTAATCGGAAGACGCCAAGTCTGGTGAGTAAGGCGCTTGGGGTAGAACTTCCCAGCTGAGTGCTTCCAACGTGTCGCGCACTCGTTTTGCCGTATGTGATGGAGCATTGTCATGAAGAAAAATGACTTTGTGTTGCCTCTTTCGGTATTCTGGCCTTTTTTTTCACGCAGCGAACGGTTCAAATCGGTCAATTGTTGTTGGTAACATTTAGTATTAACCGTTTCCCAGATTTTAACAACTCATAATAGACCACGCCCCTCTGGTCCCACCAAACACAGAGCATCGTCTGCCAAAGCGATTCGGTCTTGCGGTCGATGTGGATGGTGCGCCTGGGTCTACCCATGATTTTTTGCGCTTGGGATTCTCAAAATAAATCCACTTTTCATCCCCTGTAACTATACGATGCAAAAACAACTTCCTTTTGTACCGAGCAAGCAAAATGTCACACGTGTTTTTGCGCTTTTCCATTTGCCTGTCGTTCAACTCATGTGGTACCCATCCTACCGGTCTTCTAAATCTTTCCCATCTCTCGTAGCCGATTGGAAACAACTTGTTGACTAACGCCCAATTGCTCGACTAGTTATTTTTTGTGTTTGCGAATCATCTTCGTCCAACAGTGCTTGCAATTCCACATCTTCGTATTTTTTGGCGGTTTTCCACGTTCCTTGTCTGCAACATCGAAGTCACCACTTTTGAAACGCCGAAACCATCGTTCACACATATCTTGCGATGGAGCATGTTCACCATAAGCTTCTCGAAGTAATCGGTATGATTCAACAGCAGTTTTCTTCAAATGGAAACAAAAAATTAATGCTATCCGCGAATGCTCTTTGTTCGGTATAAATTTCGACATATTGAACGCAACACTATGCACATACTTTTCCAATTTATCACTCGTACGCGTCTGGCACTTGTTGATGACACAACAAAATGGCGCAGTGTCAAATCTTTATAGTACAAACTGCATTGGTGCACCATCTGTTGTCTGAAATCCTCATTTCATACTTGTACACCTGGTATGTTCGGTACTTACCTCTGACACGTTTTCTTTTTTTGTTAGAAAATACAAAATCCAATTTAAAGCTTTTAGATTGCATAATCGTATGTGCATCTTAAAAATCCAACCAAGCGACAGTAACCTAAGCAATTTTAAGTGTAACACAAAAAATGGCATTTGTATTAATCACTTGATCTTAAAAAAATAATTACACAATTCATAAACCAGCAAATAATAGCTATATATTAAGGTAAAGTATACCTTGTCCATCGTTTTCCAACCATATGCTACCTTATCAAACTTCAAGTCGAGATATTTAGTTCCATCGACTTTGTCACTTGAGTCAAGTGTGAATTTTAAAGGAAGTTATCAGCATAGCAACAAAATTCCCCTTGAAATACTTTTTTCTCGCGCATACGTTTGAAATTCTATTTCCAAACATACTTTGTTAGATTATATTCAGAGAAAAGAAATTTTCTTGTTTGGATACCTAAAATTTGTTAAACAAATTATATCTTTGTAGATCATTCCATAGAATGTGGCATTTCTTCTATCTTGTACCCTCGCCATAACGTCATTATTCTGATAAAGCTTTGATCGGTTAAAATAAAACAAATCACACCATTTTCTTGCAAACACTGTCTCTAGAACGCCTCACGTGTTCTCTTGCAATGCATATGCCACTCCAGGTTCCAGAAAAATGGCTAACTTGAGGATTTTTTTTCAAGAGTATAATAAAAGCAATTTATTTGAAATACTTTATTAAACAAATATTTAAGTATACAAAAATATATTTTTTTTTATCTTTTTAATTCAAAATGGCCGCTTCAAAATTCAAGACGACAAGGGACCTTTTATGCGAGGCCTGAAACGGACGAAACGATTGCTTCCGTAGCATTCAACCTAGAATAAAAAACCAAAGAATTTTCAATAATATATGTCAAAAACTAGTATGTAACATACGGAAATTTGAAAATATCGTTTTTCAACAAATGGCGCACATGTAAAAAAAATGTTTTTTCAAATGTGCACCATTTTTCAAAAAAAATATTTTCAAATTTCCGTACGTTATCCACCAGTTTTCCACATATATTAATGAAATTTTTTTTTTCTAGGTTGAAATCTACGGGAGCAACGTTTCACCCGTTTCAGGCCTCATCTCTTAAATATTTGTTTAATAAAGTACTTCGAATAAATTTTCGACTGCTTTTATTATACTCTTTCTGAATTAGCTTTTTTTCCTGGGACTTGGAACGGCCTTACCTCATAAAGAACGTCGTGAATTTTTTGTTACTAAGTAATTGTGAAATATAGAAAAAGACTCATTTGCTGCTTATAAAAAAGTATTTCTGTTAAATTAACTTTTTTTTTTAATTTATTTTACTGTAGGTGAGTACACCACAGAGTAAGACGCAAATGACCAATGAAGTGGCCAGCGAAGAAGATTTACAACATACTAGAAAAAGACTATTTAGTGAAAAAGCTTTAAGTACAATTATAGAAGAAAAAAGTGGCTATGGGTAAGTTAAAATCTAAGTAAGAGTCTAAAATACGGGGGCCGCTTTTTACAAACGACCACTAGGTAGCGCTATTGAGATGTGACATTACCATTATAGTAAAATTGTTATTGTTAAAACAGTGGCAACTCAGAAATTGGCCGAGTAGTTTGTTTACAGTGAACGTTTATTAAAAACAGTTTTGTGAACAAATGAATATTTTACGTAAAGGTTAATTTTCAACAACAATGCTTC
>CM032447.1:57817120-57837120 GCA_019049505.1 Pachyrhynchus sulphureomaculatus
CACTAACAGATTTATTGAGAAGCAATCGTTTAGCCAAATGTTGTTTGTAGTATCGGTTCAAATACATCTTTCTCTTGTAGAAATCGGAAAAGCACCATTGATTTGTCAAGCACCATTTCTATATCTTGTTCAGACATCTAAAAAGAAAATTTACAAAAAAAACAATAATATAATTCCTAATCTTATAAAATCAACAATTCCTCAACTCACCCCTTTAACACCTTTCTTCAACTTATCATCAATAAATAGTGATAAATATTCTGGAGATTTAGGATTTAGATTCAAAAAGTGTTCAAAATCTGACGCGATCATTTGCTAAAGATCTTATCTTTGTTAAACGAATTGTTTAAGAAATGATCGAATCCATCTTTAAGATCTAACAAAGATTGGACAAATGTTATAGCATTAGTGCCAGCTGCACTTCATCTTCTTGTACTAATGCTTTTCCCTGCTCTCTTAAATAATGACTAACACAGTCCGACATTGTTTTAAGGCCATCCTGTACTCTACACGAATATCTTGTACATGCAAGCCAGATCTTCAGTCTTCTGGTGTTTTAACATATGGACTTACGCCAGAATTTTCCATCTAAAACAGATATATATATATATATATATATATATATATATATATATATATATATATATATATATATATATATATATATATATATATATACATATATATATATATATATATATATATATATATATATATATTGCAAAAATCATATTTATACATATTTATTTTTTCTACTAAGCCTATCTCTTTGAATATGTAAATATATTGAACGCAAATATATATTTTTTCTTTTATAGGCATAACACAAATAGATAACACAATTTGGATTCCCGAAAAGGTATGGGTATACATGAAGCTTTATTCTCATTAAATTTACTGGTCCAGCGTTGTAAAGATATGAATGTAGATGTATAATGCATATTTTATAAATTACAATAAAACTTTCGACTGTGTTATGAATAAAAAATTCTAGAAAACAACAAATATAGACAAAAGAATCTAAATATTACTAAAAATCTGTATAATTAATAATATTTAAATATTTGGGACCAATATAAATAAGTGGGACCCCAGCAAAGAGTAATATATGTGAATATGAATTCCATCGCCCAAGCTCAGTCTCGAACTCCGAATGAGAATGGTGAGAGGGTATGTACTCTACGTGCTATTGTATGTATGTGAATACTGTACCCTTGACTCCGGCTCAGAGAAACGACTGGAATCTTTTCAAATGTACATTTATAGACGCCTTCTTCGCATCTCTAGGGTACAGAAAATAAAAAACCCAGCAGTATTGGAAAGAATGAACAAAATAAAGGAATTACTATCAACCATAAAAAATAAGAAAAACTAAATTCTTCGAACATATAATGAGGATCCCAAAGTACGAATTGCTGCGTCTAATTATTGAAGTAAAATAAAGGGCAGACGATCGATCGGAGAAGGTGGTTTGGATGTGCTTCGAGTGATATTTTTCGAACAGCAGTTTCTAAAGTTCGTTTAGCTATATGGATCGCCAACCTTCGTGAGGAGACGGCGTCGTAAGAAGGCATAGCACATGTGTTGCAGGGAAATCCCTAAAGCGCTACAGAAGCGACACGTGTGCGGAAAAAGCGATTCACGTTAGTTTTGAATCGCTGTAAATTGTACTCGGTGGGAAATACAGCCTTGAAAGGGGTTGTATGATGTGTGACAAGTTGAACTTTATAAGGAGGTGAAGTATAAGGACGACGTATACTCCTAGCAAGCACCGCTTGATGTCAAGACATATTTGCTTCCAAATTAACGCACAGCTAATTGAGTGACGGTGCTAGAGGAATTAAGTGCTCCGACATAACTGTCGGATTCAGCTACATTAACTTTTTAGGAAAAAACTGCCAAATGGGGTCTTTGTAGCATTAAGTTCTACTTTATTACTGTCACCCCAAGAAAAAATTTCTTCCAGGTCTTTGTTGAGTTGAACGACGTCCTACTGTCTGCGGATATTATCGAGTAGTCGATGTTCGAGCGTTCAAAGTGACTGAAGAAATAAACTTATTGTCATCTGTAAAGCTGTGCAGATCGTTAATGTAAATGAGAAAGAGAGCTGGACACAGTGTGGAGCCTTAGGGCACACGGGCGTTGATAGTGAAGGTGTCGCAAAGAAATCCGTCGAGTGCCACTTGTAAAGAACGTGAGGAAACACAAGAGCCATAAACAGGACTTCTCAACAATACCATAAAAAAGTAACTTAGCCAACAATCCAGAGTGCCCAACAGGGTCGAATGCCTTGCATATATTAAGTGCAGCCGCTCGAGATTCAATTGCGTTGCTCCAAACATGTGTAACATAAAGAAGATCTCCTAGTGATTTTTGCTTATCAAAGTCATATTGATAGTCACTAATAATATTTAATCCTTCAAGAGAAGTAGTGCAACTGGTCGGTAGTTGTTTGGAAAGGTCTTCTTGCCTTTTTGGCGTATCGGCTGAACTGTAGTGCATTTCCAGCAGGAAGGAAATATTCCTTTTTTTATAGGATAGGTTGAAATGCGAGAGAAAACTGGCGTTAGTTTTCTCTCGCATTTTGAAACTGGAAGCAGATAATGTTTATTAATTATGGAAAATTTCTTTTCTACACTAGTAAAGACTTTACTTACCTCTACAATCGTCTTCATATGCTTTTTGATAAGTTCCTCTTCTACTACTTCGACTATTCTTGGCTCAGTTGACTCATCTAAATAATGTTTGGCTCTATCCGATTCTTCATTTATTCGAGCCTCAACTTTTTTTATGTATACCGAAGCACTATTTTCAGCTAAGAACTTCTGACTTTCAACCTACAACGGAGGTATCTTGATATACAAAATCACTACTATGTAAAGATATGACTTTGAGAGGGTAGACACTAAAGCTTCCAAATGAAACCCAAAACTCTACTTTGACTGATGCTACAATAAAGTCATTTGGCTGGTTTAATAGAACAGTATTAATTTCTTGGCAAGGTATTACTATCGGCAATACTTTATGTGTAAACTTTGAGATTTTTCAGTTCGAAAATTAGTAAAGGTCGTATATATAAACTGGCTATGATATGTTACTATTATTAACGGATTTTTACATTTTCTTTTAGTATGATTTCTTAAGAACATTTTCTGTAAGTTTCAAAACAATCGGTTAAGAATTGACGAAGTTATAGCGGTTTAAAAGAAGTATTGTTGCGTAGAGTTTTCGGAGCAGGTAGCGAGCAGCTATTGTCGCCGATTCGCCGACCTCGATTTTAATGTATTTTCTTTTATAATATAGTCCAAAGAGATTCTTCAATTGTCTTTCTTAGAAGGAACAAGGCTATTCTAAGGTTCTATATTCGATGGGATATTCTTCAGTACCGTTGTACAGTTCAGTCGTAGCAGTTCACTCGTAGCAATTCAGTCGTAGCAGTTATTACAGTTAAATATAATGACAGCTATGGGAATTCATTGTAGCCGAAATGCAACGAGTTGACCTGGACGAGTGCTAATTGCTACAAAGTACAGAAGTTAGAATGCCTCATAGACAAGAACAAATTAGTATTCTAGAAGCTCAAATAGCAGATGAAGATTCAGCATATGACCCTGGTGTCGATGATTCATTGACAGGTAACAATTTGTTTTTGTATTACTGTTTTTTAACCTGATTTTTTCAAAACTAAAAGTTTAAAACGCGTTTTTCTCGAAACTACTGTTTCTTGAAGACCGATTTTGATGAAATTTGGTACATATTTTCTCTATACAAATCGTCTTAGAGCGAAAGAAGATTTTATAGGGTTGTCACAAAAGGGAGCCGACGCACTGAAGAAAGAAATGGCCTCGAGCATGGGGCTGCTCGCTCGTCGTATGCTGAGCGATCGACAGACCAGCCAATGTGCTCGCGGGGTGTTTTGTTTTTTTGCACTAGTCCCCCTCCTCAGCCTATAATTTGATTTTCTTGAAGTTTAATAACATGTTGACTTGATGTTATGTTTTTGAAGACGAAAAGGCCTGTTGTTTTGTTATTCGGAGTTTTAAGATCCTTTCATTCTTTTTGTAGGCATATTATAGGTACTTGGTATCAAGAGGTACTAAATAACAATAAAAACATTTATTTACATTTTTTTTATTATTATTAGTGTATTTCTGTTCAATAAGTACCTAATAGTATAGTATATTATTTTAGTAATCTTCCTTAATTTACCTACCTACCTACCTACTTCATTTAGTTTTGAGTTGTCTGCTATTTAGTAAGAGTGTTCTGAAATATCTACTAAAAATCGTGTGCGATTATTGCATTTCCTGTCACAATTATTACGTGGCTAATTTCAGTTTTAGGTGTACGAAGCAATTGTTTAATTTTTATTAAAGTAGTTCTTAGTATTCTGTACGAAACACTTATGGGATCACTTCGCTGTCCGTACGTCCGTCTGTCATACCAGACTTTTTTCAGAACCTATTTGAGACAGAAAGTTGAAATTTGGCACAAATATAGGAATTCATGGGCAAATCAGAGCTTTGTAGTTTTGAAAGCTAAATTTTGACTTAAGGGGTTAGTTTTTGGGGGTGAATTAGGAAGTGAAAATAAAATGTTTACCAGGTCATGGAGTGCGGTGTCAAATGAAAGCATGTAAAAACACGAGTTTAAAAATAAATATGATGTAATACTTGCACACACTTTACTTTGTATTATTTTTAAAAAATTGTCAAAAATCGTTATTCCTCCACTCTATCTCGAAAAGTACCGATCAACATAAAGTATAGGTTGAGTGAAAATTATCATGAGTGCATTTCGTCTATAATTTATTGGTAAAAAAAAATTATAATGCAAAACAACATAGTAAAAGTTTTTTAATACAGTTTTCCGTACATTACTGCTAACGCGTCGCTGTACCGAGACAAAATAATTTTATTTTATTTTTTTATAACTAAACAAAGACTGAGGTAGTAAATATTTGTTTTACACTTTTACTACTAGATTCTAGATTGAGTTAGATTGATTTATTAGTTATTAGGTAGCTAAGATGCTGTAACTATTATACATTACTGACTAAAAAAAAACGTGAAAATACATATTGGATCTTAAGATTATACATACATACTTAGCATAGGTAAGAATTTTATTTTATTTTAAAGGCAATCACGGTACAGAACACTTGTTCCGTAAGTCCAACTTGCACTTGATGTTTTTTTTTTTTATTTTTGGGAAACTGTGCATATGTGAGTGCTATTAAAGATTAAGAAGTATCTCAAGACAACATTATGCCAAAAAGAAAATCGCAACTTTTTAGAAATATGTTTGAGGCGAGAGCAGCTAGAAAATGTCAAATTGGAGAGTCTAGCGTTGAAATCTCACAGCGGCTTGACAGGCAAAATATAAGAACAATAGCGTCTATTTCTCATATTCCTATGATCTCAACGGATCTACCGAGTCATTTCATGCGGTTGCAGTTTCCGGTGAAAGGGTCGTTTGCTCTCACAAACGAGTCCTAGGGACAAACCTTCAAACTCATGGGAATGGATTTGAGATAGGAATGTTTTTCTCATGGCCAATTATATGTCGGCTTATCAGAGTCGGAACTCCAGAAAACCAATATATTTTGCTACCAGAAAATAATGAAACATTAAACATAGTATACAGAGAAGCTCTAACCAATTAACATAGGTGCCTAAATTAAAACAAAAAAACGTTAAAAAAATAACGCTTCCATGCGAACGAAGTTTGGTTGCTAGTTAAATTATAAAACAAAAATTTATACTAATTAGTGAAGCTAGATGTCATATTACAAGAATACATTTTCAAGCGCAGTTACTGACATAACTTTCAATCATAATAATCATTTAACCAGCTTAAAGTACTCTCATACTGTAATTTTCATTCAATGACTTAACTTACTGTCTGTTATCGAAAAAAAAACTTACCTTATAAAATTCGGCGGACTGTTGTAAAAATGGACGCTCAAAATCTTCTTCATACACTGCTCTAGAATTTATTCCCAAAACCATTAACATTTGACACGCGTTTTTAATAGAAATACGATCGACTTTTTCACCACGTCTTTCTCTCATGACCATTTCCAGTAACGTTTCTCTTAAATGATCACGAATACAACCGTGTCTTACAACCTACAGGAATAAAATTTTAGTACTATTACTCACGAATTCTAAAAGCAACTTTTGGTTTACCTGATCTCTAAAAATAATTAGACCTAAATTATAAACATTATCAACATCGTTTTGTTGAACATAAACTCTATCCATATACATGAGTATGTCACGTATCATAACCATTGATGTTTGATGGTCGTTCCATGCTTGATTTAAGGTCATTAAAAAAAATTGTTGTGTAAAGATTTTAGTACATCTTCCCTGACCTAAAAATATTTAAATTAACCAAAAATTAAAAAAAAAAATGTTGCTAAGTTTGAACAATGTTAGCAAGGTCGAACAACTGCTTTTCAAGGTAAACTTACCGGGTGGCAATTTTAAAATTAGCATTGGGAAGCTACTTTTCAGTTTAAATGGCAAATAGTGGTCTGACATTAGCCATATGCAAGATTAAACGTTGATCTTCAGTTTAAACTGAATTAGAAAAATCGATCCATACGCGTGTTGTAAATGTTGCACGAACAGTATTTTTGAGGCAATGAATTCAAGTGTGACGTTAAGGATGCTTTGAGAAATCACGGTCCTTCGCATGTTACAGTTTTTTAAAGCGAGATGAAAAGTGGCTTTTCGCGACGGACTCAAATTTCTCGTGTTCAAACACAAACACCCTATTTAAATATTTACGATAATGAGGAAAGGTGCACTCGATGTAGGTTTCGCTAACCATATTAGCATCATCAGGAACGATGTGGGACTAAATCTAAAAGTCAAAACTAGGCTACTTTTACTAAAAAGCAATATCAATTACTAAAAATGAACAAAGTTCATATTTCAGCAGTGACCCACTATTCTCTTATTTGTCAATCCATCTCTAGGACCGACAAACAAGAGAACAAAACTTGCAGTACTTATAGCAGAACTTAGCGTAACATCACGAAAAGATACAACAAATTGTATCTGGCTGATGAAAGCCTCACAGCAATAGTCGGTCACTGCTGAAATCTGGACTTTGTTCATTTGTAGTAGTTGATATTGATTCTTATATACGTTGGGTGGAACTCTGACGTCGTGCTGCCTGGCGATAATTGTTGCCAGCTTAGTTGGACAATTCTCTGTTGGTATGTGGCCTTAAAAGCCCCTGACGAAGAGCAGGTATGCTTTTAAACTTCATCGGCCAGAGATATAATTTGTTGTATCTTACCACGATATTTATACTAAAATTGTGATTTACTCCAGTGGAAATAGTTCCGGTCGAGAAACCCATACAGAGTAATATGAGGATATGTCCTTGGTCCTTATTTAGACTATTTTCACATTTTATAATTTCTATACTTTCATATGCATCTAATACCTTCCTATCACATACATTTCTTACAAACCTTAAGTTAATGTTACTGTATGATTATGTTCAAGAACATGTTCGGTAATACTGGATTTCTCTGATCTACAGTAACTTAAATGCCATTTACGACTTAAAGTTTCTGCCAAATACTACCTTTAAAACCAGGTCAGGAGTGGAATTTCGGATCACGATGTATGTACATGTGAATCGAACGCCCGGCAATAGTCAACTTGTTCAACGATCATTATTACGGTAGTGTTTCGATCTATTTAATTATTTTGTCGATTGCAAACGAAAGGGACTAGAAATAAAGCAGAGTGTAGTGTTAGATTAAGACAATAAGTAAAAAAATTGAAGATTTATGAGAATAATTTTGTGAAATTATATGAAGCTAACGAAACGATAAGCGACGACCTTGATCATTTTACTTTTACAGTGATAAGAAATATAAACAACAATTTTTTTCTTTTTCACCCCGTGTTTGAACGAGGTACACACGTAAAGTTTTTATAACAGAAAGAACAATAGATAGCGATGATTATACCTCAGGAGACTCGAAAAGAGGAAGAGTCGAAGAAAAAGAAGAGCCAATGGAATTATTCAAGAAGAGTAAAAAGTTGATAAGACACCACAGAAAGAGAAAAACGAAGGAGTAGATAAGATAGACAATTTGATAGAAATGATCAGAGAGAGCTAATGTCAGATATAAAGGTTATAAAACAAGATCAGAAGAGATACCAACAAGAGTTAAAGAAACTAAGAAAGGAGAATGAAGTATTGAAAGAGGAAAATAAGATAATTAGAGAAAACATGAGAAGTATAGATTTGAAGATGAGTAGACTGGAAAAAGACAACGTAAGGAATAATATTGTAATATCAGGAATGAGATTTGAAGCGAATAGCCAACCAGATCTGAAAATGGGTGTAGAACATTTTATGGAGAGGAGTATGGACACAAAAGTACAGATTAAATATGTGATAAAAATAGGAGCGACTATATACAAGATAGAACTTGGAAACACGGGAGATAAGGAAACTGTAATGAAAAATAAAAACAAACTGAGAAACCTAAAAGAGAGATTTATATAAACAACGATTTAACAAAAGATGAACGGGAAATTGAAAAGAAATTGAAGCATATAGCAGAGAACGAGAGAAAGAATGGAAAAAGGGTGAAAAAATAGGATATCATAAAATCGTAATCGAAGGAAGAGAATATAAATGGGACATTGAGGAAGAAAAATGAAAGAACAAACAAAGAATATTACAACCATCAAGTCAAAAAACTGAGAAAAAGGAGAGAGATAGGTAGATTGACGACGACCCTGGCAAAGATAAAGGATACAGAAGAGAAGACTAGTAAAAGGAATACAAATAAAAAGATAATCAAAGAAATAGATAGGAAGAAAGAAATGGGAAATAATTATCGAGTTTTTAGACTGAAAACACGGAATAATAGGGCTATAAACGGAAAAGAAGATGAACTGACAAAAGAACAACAAATGCACTATGTAGGAATCACTGAAACAGAAAGGAAAGGAAATGGATGCAAAAAATTAGAGAGAAAAGCATACAAAAATTAACATAGAGACATAATACCGGAATAAGATACAGAACTCATACAAACAGAAGAAACTAACGCAGAAGAAGCAAAGAGGCAATCGGCAATTTAAACAGGATGGAAGGATATAGAAGGAAATATGGAAAAGACAGTTATAGAATAACTCAACTCCACGGGTCTTACACTCCTCAAGGGGTAGAAAGGCATAAGGATTAAGTAAGTAAGTAAGTAAAACCAGATCTACGCTGAATTTAACTTAAACTAAACTTAAGCTTTATAGAACCCACCTTAAACTCTAAATGTTGTGTTACAACTTCTTTAAGACCTGTATACAGTCTTTCGCCATGCTTGTGAAGGACCATAGTATATGCATTTCGATACAGTTCTTCGAAACTAAGACCTGAGTTGTTTTTCTTCTGAATTTCTTGTATAGCATTTTTCAAAAGAGCCCATATACTCTCCACATACTTTTCATCCATGGTCATCTGAAATTAAAAAAATAAAATTAATGTTTAACTAAAACTAAAAAAATTCTTAGTTCTTACAGTTGTCCTAGGTTGTCATGCAACCTGGAATTTTTTACAATTTTTAGCTTATGAGTGTCCTAAGCATTAAGTATAGTAAATACTACTGGGTTTTTAATAGTGTTGAAGTTATTTTAATAGTGTTGAAGTTAATTTTTAATAGGTCATTTCTAAAACACCTAATAAGTAAATAGAGAATGATCCATGGCTTTTGAAGTACTCAATTTATGACGGATTTCTTTCGTTAGTCTTAAAGGTGTACACGAATACAACAGGTCCTGTACCGGTCTCACTTTAGAACTGTTAGAACATAACTAGCTGGAAGATCCTTTAAAAGAAAGGCACAAGCATATTGTTTACGTTAAGAAAAAATAAACAATAAATTCCAATGACTTTCATCGTTATTAAATGAAAATATAAGTGCCTTTACTGGCACAATTTTTTAGGAAGCATTGTAAAGTGTATATTTTGTGTTGACAAGATCGACAGTAGTAGTAAATAAGACCGCCAGCGGGTGAGATGATAATGATTGCACGGGAATGCAATTAAATTTCGAATAATTTTTTATTCTTTAACTTTAATATGGGTCATATGTGGCGAAGTAAATCATTTTAGTAGTATGGTAACATGGTAAAAATGCTCCAGTTTAGCAAACGCCCTTTGTATTATTAAGCAAGTAAAAATTAAATTATTCAAGATCTTATCTTTCAATTTTTATTACAATTCTCAAAATTTATTTAATGACAATTACAATAAAAAAATATCAGTGGTATAGCTAAGAGGAACATGCGGGAGCAGATATCTTCCCCCTGTTTCTAACTATGTCATTCCGACTTATTGTAGGCCGTCAATATCCCATTTTTTTCTTTTGGAAAAACGCCCTTTGAATGAAAGTCCAATTTAGTTCTACTTTGAAGTGAGCTCATAAAAATTATGAAATGAGTGGTTTTTTGAAAGAAAACTGCAACACATTTTGTAGTTTCCTTTTATAAATTATATATCCCTTCTCTATCAAATGAACAGAAAAACTTTTATTATTTTAAAAAATATTCCCAACGTATTGAAAAGTTCATCGTCTCTTTTGATTTAAATATTAAATAAATAAATAAATAAGTTTTACGTTGTCTCCTGGTGGATCCCATTTAGTGGAATAATCTGAATGCCCACTCATTGTAAAAATTGAATTACGCATTAATCATTGGTAAATCTTGCGAGTCGCTTTCTTTTAATATGTATTATCTTTAAATATTTTTAAAACTTTAGTAAAAAAATATAAAATGTGTAAAATGACAAACAATAATTTTTGTTTTATTTTTTATCGAAAAAATGACAAGTTGATGTTATTATTAATGACAGATTTCAAATTAAAAGCTTGGTTTCAATAACAAAAATATAGTGCAGTAAAAAAAAAGGCCAAAATAATGATGAGATAGGCATAGTTTAGATACAGCAATATTATGATTTTATCCTCTCTTGGGTATCACACGGCGTATTGTCCTGGGTTTTGGACGTCGAAAGATTTGTGCTCTTTTGTTCATAAACAACTGAAGTTTTCAAAACGCGTTTTTTGAGCTAAAAATGTGAATAACTCCGGTTATATCAGTCGGATCGAGACAAACAAAAAACTAAACTCTTCGTAAACAAATACTAGTTGGTTTTAAATCGCTCAAATGTGCACATAACCTACAAAATTGAAAAAAACAGGCAAAAATCTATTTCTTTTTCATTTTATTATACAGGTCGACTAGGTGAACCGATCAGCTTGTAACTTTCAGAAAATATTCTTTTTGTTAAAGCAAAAATATCCTGAAATTTTGGTACAAAAATATTGAACCAGTGGGTACAATTGAATTTATTACTTAAAATTTGAATTACCTGCTATTTTATGTCATTTAGTCCAAAATGGATTGTTTTTTTTTCTTTTCAAAATTAAGGTCTCGACGTCAGCTCTCCGATGCCATTAAAAAAAAATTTTTTTTTAGGGTCATTTTAACCGTTTTTTTTTTTTTTTGAAAAAAAAAAGAAAAAAAAAAATAATAATAATAAAATTAAAAAAAAGAAAAAACATTTTTTTATTAATCAAATAATAACAATTGACATTTTGAGAAAAAAAAATTGTTACAGAAAATTATTTTTTTTTTTTAAAAAAAAAAAGGTCTCGCGATTCTCTACCAGAAGTGATAAAAAATTTTTCAATTGTTTTTTCAAAATAACCGAAAAAACGCATTTGTTTTTATTTGATTAATAAACAAATGTTAAAAAAAAAACTGTTAAAATGTAACAAAAAAAAAATTTTAATGGCATCGGAAAGCTGGCGTCAAAACTTAAATTTTGAAAAAAAAAAGATCCATTTTGAACTAAATGGCATAAAATGGCGGGCAATTCAAATTTTAAATAACAAATTCAATTGTGTCCACTGCGTTCACTATCTCTGAACCAAAATTTCAGGGTATTTTTGCTATAACAAAAGGCATATTTTCTGAAAGTTTCAAGCCGATCGGTTCACTTAATCGGCCTGTACAATAAAATGAAAAAAAAAAAAAAAAAAACGTTTTTTTTTTTTTTTTTTTTTTCAATTTTGTAGATTATGTACACATTTGCGGTGCGTCTAATTTCTTCCTTGAGCTCCGGAATGGTCTGGGAATCATTGGCATACACTTTTCCTTTCAGAAAACCCCAAAGAAAGAAGTCCAGTGGCGTCAAATCGCACGAGATACCACGACCATGAAACTTCATCTGCAATAACTGCATTGTTTCGTCCGCAGTGTGGCAGGTTGCGCCATCCTGTGGAAAGAATATGTCTTCCAAGTCAATGTCGTTTAATTCATTCCATAAAAAGTTGGTTATCATGTCACGATAACGAACACCATTGACGAAAACCGCATTTCCAGTAGCATTCTCGAAAAAGTACAGCCTAAACACTCCTCCAACCCGAAATCCACATCAAACAATGACTCGTGGTGGCTGCATTTGGTCCCCCAAATTCGACAGTTCTGTTTATTTAGGTAGCCACTAAGTTTTAAAATGCGCCTTATCGCTGAAGATGATTTTCTTCGAAAAGTCACCATCGATTTGTTGATGCTCAAAAATCCAATTGGCGAATGTATAGCGCTGCGCGTGGTTTGCTGGCTGCAGTTCTTATGTCAATTGAATCTTATAAGCATGCAAATGCAAATCTTTCGTCAAAATTCGCTGCACAAAGCATCTTGAAATGTTCAATTGCTGAACACGGTGGCGAATCGAGGTAGAAGGACTTTCGTCAACACTCGCACTCACTGCAGCTATGTTTTCATTTGACCAGCAGGAACGAGGACAGCCACTATTTTTCACGGTCAAAATTAAACTACTAACCTCAAATTTTTTAATTAACTGCACAACAGTGTTGTGAGATGGTGCGTTCTGATGACCAAAAGACGGGCGGACTTTTCGAACCATCTCTGCAAAATTTTCACCATTTTTGTAGTGAATTTTCACAATTTCTATGCGTTGTTCGATCGTGTAATTCTCCATGACTAAACCTTAATACTTCCTGATGCCAGTTGTCAAAGATTAGTACTTTATGTTTGCCACAAAAAAAGAAATAGCACGCCATTTAAAATGTCAGGTCATTTTGAGACACCCTTTATATAACCGGAGGAAAACTTCAATCGTTTATAAATAAAAGAGCACAAGTATTTCCGAGGTCCAAAACTCCTGATGATACCCCAGAGAGGATAAAATCATAATATTGCTGTATCTAAACTGTGCAATTTCAAATGCTTTTTTACTGTACTTTCTGTACATTATCAATTTCTGAATTCAACAAAAAAACTGTAACTGACTAACAGACAGACAGACGAACGATTACTGAGTTGGTTCAGTTACGTTTTTCGGTTAATATATTTCTTCTAAATCAAATGAGTCTTTTTAGTGTTCGGTTCGGAACACTTATGGGAACACTTCGGTGTCCGTCTGTCACACCCCATTTTATCTGAAACTATTTAGTTAAATTTTAACTTAAGGGGTAGCTTGTAGGGGGTAGTAAAAACAAAAATGTTTTCTAAGGCCATCGAGTGGGGTGTCAAATGAAAGCTTGTTAAAACACGAGTTCAAAAATATGTATGATGTAATAACATGTAAGCTAAAAAAAATTTTGGTCCGACACATAGAGGTCGTTTTTCAAAAAAATCCATATGATTTTTAGAAAGTACCAACCTTTAAACGATACGTGTCGAAATTTCATGACATTTCGACGATTAGTTTACAAGTTACAGTGGTTTTAGTGACGTTACTTTTGATATTAACAATGGAATAAATCGAATTTCGTGTGTTGATTAAACACTCTTTTTTTGATGGGAAAAAATACCGTTCAAGCAAAGCAATGGCTTAATAAGTATTATGGGGACTCTGCCCTGGGAAAATCACTCACCATCTACTGGCATACTGAATTTAAACGCGCTCGTACAGACACTAATGATGATGAACGCTCTAGACACCCAAATGAGATGGTTATACAAACAATCCACAAAATTGTTTTGGATGACCATAAAGTGAAATTGCGTGAGATAGCTGACACTCTAAAGATACTAAAAGAACGTATTGGTCACATAGACATTTGGGCATGAGAAAGCTCTGTTCGAAATCGGTACCGCGTTTGCTCACAGTGGATCAAAAACAACTCTTTAAGGTCAATAAAAAGGATTTTTTCACGCAATATGTGACAGCGGATGAAACATGGATCCACCACTACACACAAGAATTAAACCGGCAGTCAGCTGAGTGGACAGCAGTCGTGAAAGCCGCCCAAAGCGACTAAAGACACAACAGCCGGCTGGGAAGGGTTTGGCCTCTGTATTTTGGGATATACATGGAATAATTTTCATTGACAATGCTGAGAAGGGAAAAAAAACCATCAATAGCCAATATTATATAAAGTTATTGGTGCGTTTGAAGACAAAATCGCAAAGAAACGACCCCAAATGAACAAAAAAAGGGTTCTTTCATCAAGACAATATACGATGGCAAAACTGTATGAATTAAAGTTCGAATTGCTTCCTCATTCACCGTATTCTCCAGATTTGGCCCCCAGCAACTATTATCTATTCGCATACCTCAAAAAAATGCTCGCGGGAAAGAGATTTGGCTCCAATGAAGAAGTTATCGCCGAAACTGAAGCCTATTTTAAGGGCAAAGACAAATCCTTCTACAAGAATATAATATATAGTATAAAAAATTTTAGAAAAGCCTTAGACTGATTGTATTGCTCTTGAAGGAGATTATGTTGATGAAAAAAATCGAATTTTGCAAAAAAATGTGTTTTAAGTAGCTAGCCCAAAAACTTTTCAGTCTACGTGTTACTTGCGCACACTTTTCATTGTATTATTTAAAAAAATCTCTGTCCCCCACCCTACCTCGAAAAGTAAAGATTACAAAATTTTGAAAATATCCTGGAATATTCCTTATAAAATGTATATTGAGCGAAAATTATCATGAGTGCGTTACGTTTGATAATTTATCTGGTATAAAAAAAAAACTATGTGCCTTGACAATATCGAGGAGGTTTCACAACATAATGGTGGAGATAAATGTATGTTCAGTACCGCGCGTCGCTCTTCTAGAGACAAAATAATTTTATTTCATTTATTTATAATTAAACAAATATTTAGGTAGTAAATATTTGTTTTGCGCTTTCATTACTAGATTCTAGATTAAGCTAGATTGATTTATTGGCTATTAGGTAGCTAAGATGCTATAATTATTGTACATTATTGACTAAGAAACCATTTTTAAGGAGGTTAATAAGTTTTAATTTATATTGTACATTTTTCCAATGTTATCTAATGGCGTAAACTTATAATTTCAAGTGATATCACCTTAAAAGGAGAGAATGAAAAGAGTGAAGTAGATTTTTTAGAATTTTTTATATACTATAGTTTGTTGGTATGTCCGTGTGCCCTCCTACTGACTATTATCACGCACACATTTTATTGTATTTTTTTGAATTTAATTATTGTAAATATATTCTAAATTTTAATACTAATTTATATTTTCGCGTTTGTATGTTAATTGTTGTAGTTTTGTTTGTATATGATAAATTTATTTTTGCTTAAGCTAGAGCATACATAACTGAACTTCTATCAAGAATTTGTAAGTGAATGGCGAATCAATATATAGGGTGTCCTAAGGGGTATGGTCAAAAATGAAGGATCTAGTAGATTGGACCAAAATAAGGTCAGAAGTTCCTATAAAAATGTCTCCTATCTCCCCCCGTTAGGAAGCTACAGCCACCCAACCGTTAAAGATAAAAACATGAAATTCAGGTTCTAAAGTAAAATTTATGTGCTGAATCGGAATTTTATCTTATAATCGTCGATAATTCAACCGACGCGTCAAAAGTAGGGGAGGACGTGGTAGAAATGGGCTTAACTTTTTTTACAATAATTTTTATTGCATTTTCGCGTCGAATTAGGGAAGCTTGAGATCTTTGGCGAAAAAAAGGTACTCTTAGTTTAAGACGATTAGACGGACCAATTCCGAGTCGAATCGATAAAGAATTTCTGTCAGAAAAAGAGCCTGCTATTTTATTACAGTTATTAACAATACTTCAAAATATCTAGATATTTTTAAATGACCATACAACTAAATAATAATTAAAGAAAACATAATCATCAAATGAAACAAAAAACTTATTTTTATTTATCAAATCAAGGAAAAAAACATAAAACACCGTTAAAAAAATCGGAAATATTAATTTAAAGGAAAAACAAAATCCATGTGTAATTTCAACTAGGGAATATGTTCGATATGGGCACCTTGTACAGTTATGCATTTCCTTAAGTTAGTGAGGAAAGCCCTTTGAACTCTAAATAATGACATACCGGGATTATTCCTTATTTCAGCACAGTGAAAGAAAATTCTTTCTAACAGCTGTTTCTGTAGTTTGTACAGAAGTCGAATAAACAAGATATTTAAGGTGGCCCCATAGAAAGAAGTGTACGGGATTTAGATCTGGTGATCGGGGTGGCCACGGGAATGGCCCACCCCGACCTATCCAACGATTGGAAAGCTGGTTATCTAAATATCCCCTAGCAATGTTGCTGAAATGTGGTGGTGCATCGTCGTGCATTAACCATTAATTGTTGCGAATATGCAACGGAACTTATTTAAATCATCTCGAAGAAATTGCAAAATATTTCTCAGCATTCAGCCGCCCGTCAATGTCATATGGTCCAATCAAATAATTCCCGATAATTCCCATCCAGATATTTATCAAAAATTTATGTTGGTTTTTAGTCTGAATTATCGCATGTAGGTTATCCTCATCCCATAAGTGAAGATTATGAGAGTTTATTAAACCCTCCCTAGAAAATCCCGATTCATCTGTAAAAAGCACTTTGCTTACAAATATATTCTCTTCTCGTTGCTTTTGTAGAAACCAATTAGCGAATTCCACTGGTACAGGATAATTATCGGGTAACATAGAATGAACTTTTTGGAAATGGTAGGGATGGAGTAATTGCTCCTGAAGTACCCTATGCACCAACGATTTGCAAGTAGGAAGTGGTGCTGCCAATTTCCTTTGCATTATTAGTTGGACCGTTTGTTATTAGGTCCAAAATATTTTCTTCCATTTCAATGGTACGAGCAGTTCTTGAACGACCTACTCTTTCAGGTTTTTGGTATAAGACTACCTAAAAGATATCCAATAATAAGCACACAATTTGAAAAAGCAAGACACAATAAACCTGATGCCCACAGATTGCGATCAACTCGTTCAATAGTTCTGCGATCAGGCAAGTATCGATCAGGAAATCATTCTGCGTAAATTCATATCCGCATACTCGACAAAAGGAAAATTTGGCATAATGAAATCGACCGCAATTTTTTGAACTTTCAGATTTGACTTGTGTATTGACATTTGATTAATTATCATTGCACCTGGCAGAAGCCAGGTAATAGGCTCTTTTTCTGACATGGAAAATCTTTATCGATTTTAACTCGGAATTGGTGCGTCTAATCATGTTAAGAGTACCTTTTTTTCGCCAAAGATCTTCCCTAATCCGACGCAAAAATGCAATTAAAGTTGTTGCAAAAAAAGTTAAGTCCATTTTTACAACGCCCTCCCCTACTTTTGACGAACCGATTGAATTATCTACGATTATAAGGTAAAATTCCGATTCAGCACATAAACTTTAGAACCTGAATTTCATGTTTTTATCTTTAACGGTTTCTGAAATCTTCAATGAAAACCCATCTTCAGGCTCCCCATTTGGGTGGCTATAGCTCCCTAACGGAGGGAGATAGGAGACATTTTTATAGGAACTTCTAACCTTATTTTGGTTCAATCTACTAGATCCTTCATTTTTGACCATACCTTTTGAGACACCCCTGTATTTATCACGCTGATTGTCGTTATCTTAGTCTAGGCCGTCCAGAATCAAATCTTAGCGATTTTCTTGCAAGATTATTAAATGCATAGTTTTTAAGTCAAAATACATCATTAATTTTTTAAAGAGTGAGACATATGCATAAAATAACAAATAATAGGTAATTTTGTCAAATAATTAATTTTAAGATAAGTTGCCTCTAAACAAAATATTTTTATTTAATAATGATATAAGCAACAATATCACTTATTTATATAAACAAAATTTTCAGGTAATTATCGTTAGGACAAAAAATCGGTTGATAACAAAAATGAAAGTCATTTGCTAAATATTTCGTAAGTCATTGTGATTATAAAATTGTTAGATGAAAAATATTATGATGGTAATGACCTTCATAAATTGTTGCAATAAATACAACTAGGATAAATGAAAAATAATGTTTCTATTTAAAACGACTACATTGGTGAGAAAAAAATCGACTTAAACGATTGTGATTCATTTAACACCGATCCTTGTATTTAATATTCAAACAGTGGTATTATTTTGAGTATCATTAGAATGCCGATTTTCTACTCTTTCCAATAATATCAAAAACATTTACATTTCCAAAAAGTTTTACTGATTAAAACGGTTTTAGTCAATAGAAACGTTTTGACTCGCTCAGCAACGTTCTCGCTGCACGCTATTCATTCCTATAAAAAAACATGCAACTGCATTTTCCTATCATTCCTTTATCGGAACTTGAACCTTCAACATCTCTGCTATACCTGCTCACAAATTACGTCATCAGAAAATGGATACCACCCCAGAAGAAACGTTAAACTTAAAATTTGTTTAATTTTTCCTTTCTCTTACCTCTATTTTCAATCCTTGTTCTCCCTTGTTTCCGCTTTCAATTATTTTAATCAGTAAAAAGCATGAAATGTGCTATAGAATCTGGTATCATTAAAAAGAGAATAGAATGGGCTTTCAAATCATACTAAAATTCGTAAAAATATATGAACACTAAATTATAGGACCCGTGTTAAATGAAGCCAAATAGTTTGAGTCGATTTTTTTGCTCACCAGTGTACTTAGTATTAATGAGAAATAGTTTAACATACTCCCAGCTTCAAAATGAGTTCATATACAACTAAACATTTTCAAACGTCTTTGGTCCTATTAAAACACAATCACAATACTCAGGTTTTCACGATCTTAAGAAACTTTCCACCATAAAATATTCTACTCTTAGTGCAACTAAGTCAAAATAAATGGCTAATTAGAGCACCTATTTTTCATCCACTATAAAAATTTGATGAAATAAAGGGAATATGGACAAATAGGAATACGTAAAGAATGGTCGTTCTTAAAAATAACGTTAATTTGGTGATTCAGATCAATTATTGCTCATGGGCTACAATATTGACAGGACTGACACAATAATAAAATAATAAGATAATAAAACCGGTCACGTGCAAGTTGGACTTGCATGGACGCAAGTAGTGTTCCCTACGTTGATTGCTTTTAAAATAAAAATGATTGTTACAAAGGTATAAAATGATCAATGACTTCACAAAACACACCTCAAATGAGTTTTCAACAAAGTTTTTTCCCCCGATATTTACTGAAAACTGATGAACTTGAATTTCTTTTTATATACCAGATAAATTATTAAAGACAATGCATTTTCGTTCAATCTACGCCCTGTAGAGAATAATTTTTTCAAAATTGATCAGTATTTTTGGGATAAGGGGGACAGCGATTTTTCGCGATTTTTTAAAAATAATACAAAGAAAAGTGTGCACAAGTAATACATCATATATATTTTTACTCGTATTTTTACAAGCTTTCATTTGACACCCCACTTAAAAAAATTTTTTTTCACTTCCAATTTCATCCCCCAAAACTAACCCCTTAAGTCAAAATTTAACTTTCCAAACTACACTGACTGATCAATTCCTATATTAGTACCAAATTTCAACTTTCTATGCCCAAGAGTTTTGGAAAAAATCGAGTCTGACAGACAGACGGACACATATCGAAGTGATCTTATAAGTGTTCCGTATGGAACACTAAAAATACATTTTTGGATATCAACAATATGTTTATAAT
>CM032447.1:57842120-57919620 GCA_019049505.1 Pachyrhynchus sulphureomaculatus
TTAAAAAAATAATAAAATCACATTCAAATAAAAACATCTTGATGTATATTAAGAATATATAACAGATTTATTATCAATATGGGAAAAAGTTTTCTTCAAAAATTGTTAGATATTGGATGGTTTCTAAAGGAAAACAAAAAGGTGTAAAGGTGTTAAAGATGGGCCAATTCCTTAATCAGCAAGATATTTGAGGTTTTTCTATATTTTATGTAGTTTTTACAAACTTTATTATGATAAAATAACTGGCTAATATGATACAGAATAATGTTCTGAGACAGAAATATAGTTTTTATAGATACATTATTTTGTTCCCAGGCATATAAACGCATTTCTAATTTTAAGGCAGATTCTTCATTTATACAGTAATGTAGACCACTTATTTAGTTAAAGTATATGTTGAAAACTTTTCATTATCTATGAAAAAATTTGAATTTCCAAGTTGTATGAGGACATTCATGTCTAACTGTATTTGACCTGATATGAACTTGAAACATGATACTGTTTAAATTCTATACCTATTGCCTATAATCTGTAGAGTTCATATACATTTTCTGAGATGTTAATATTCAATTATACTTACGGGGAAGGCACGAATTCTCATCTTGCCTTCTTTTTTGGCCAAACTTCCACTCTTCATAGTTGACATAGTTCCTAATTTGTTATTTTCTTTTCAATTACCAAAAAGTTCACTTTAAACAGTCATTATTTAAAATTCAACGAGAATCTGAAACAAGAACTTGCGTACTTCATATTCATACATTGAATGTTAAAACAATATGAAAAAGTTGGGCATTAATTACAAAGATCGTCTTGTTGTTTAACACTGACAGACATTTTCCCTTGTCATTTATGACGTTTTCTCAGGTTGCAGTTATAAGCTAACTTTCACTATTAAATTAACACGAGTACTAAGGATCACACGAATTAACCAATACTATTAATATTATTTTTCTTCTCAAAAGGGTAAGATTAATGCAGAAAAACTTAAATAAATTCAACGCTGGATCTTTTTCTATATCCCAAATTGCAAACAAATGGATGTTTTTGTTCAATAGGGATTTTGTTTTTCTGATAATGTAAACTAATTCGAATGCCTTGTCAACGATTTCTATATTGGTAACATTGCTTCTGACGATTTTTGGGTGTATTCGGCATTACAGATATGAGATTAATCGGGTTGTATCTAAATCTCAAATGTCGGTTATATACCAAGTCCAGATAACAACACAAATAGAAATTTACCAAAGATGTGTGACGACACAATGACGTCGAAATTCGCTAGTTGGGAAAGGAAACATTTTTTTTTCCAGTTTATGTGATGTTGCAAATTAAATACGGGAGTTTTTTTGTAAAAAGTCTATTAATAAGCTCTAAGTAAATTCCATTTAGAATATTATAACCTAAAATAAAATATTTCTAAGTACTAGTAGTACTTAAAGACGTATGCACCAATATTTTTTCAGACTGTGATAATTAACAGTTAAATATTTTATTCACACACAAGTTTTTGTGGCAACTAATAGAGGATATTCGAATGCAAAAAATGTTGGTACCAGATATTACCAGGTTCAAACTTTTATTTTTTACTGACCATATTAAAACTGAAGAACTACTCCCGATCGACCAATTTTTCTGGCATCTCACGTCGTCTGGAATCAAATTCGTTTGAAATCGACTAACGCCTTAAATTAACAAAATAATGGAGATTGATTTAAGTTTATTGTTTTTTATTCTAATATAACAAATATATACTAAGAGGTAAAAAATTTCGTCTTGTACTCCTACTTTGATAACACCTTTAACTATTTTATCCTATCCCAATTAGGCAACGGATTTGGTTAGTTTACATTATGACGCAGCTTTACCACAACCGAACTGAATCGGTCAGGTTTCCTTTTACCAAAATAACCATATGAAAGGGTATTTTGCAGCTGGTCCTCGGTCTTCTGCCTCGGCCTCCCGCCGGTGTGCTTCCCTGTTTTTTTTATATTCACTTTTTATTGGTATTCCGAAAAAATTAGTAGGACACAGAAAGAGCGTTTTCCAAAAGATCTCATTTCATAATTTTAGTGCCAAAAATGGCCACTTCCTCTGTAGAACACCTAGAATTTACAAATTGGCTGGATATGAAGTTAAAGGAATTGAACACTGACGAAACCGTATTTGGATCTTACATACGGGGAATATTGGATGGTGACGATTCTTCCGAAGAAAAATCAGAAGCATTACAAGGAATTCTAGCAGAAATTCTTGAAAATGTAAGCATGGTGAGCTGCAGGAAACCCTGTTACCTATTTAATGTGGGTCATAGTTATAGGTAAAAACCATTCACAATTCAGCACTAAGATTGTTGTAACTTGCCTTCATATTCGAAAAAGTCTTATAATTTGCTTATGCAACATCTAATGTACTTTTCTTTAATCAAAATTATTTAGAATATTATGCTTGAAAGAATAATAATTAGATCCAAAACCAATTATGTTATCCCCGGAACTTATTTAAACCTAACAAACAATTATTTAGATAAAATTCGTAGTTCTGCTGTAGAAGAATCCTCCTTAAGTTAGCTGTATATTTTATTAGGCACCTTTTTCATTATAAAAAAACTGTAATGTTCGAAGAACTATTCTGTAGCATACTGGTTTAAGTCCAACTTGTGCTAGAAACAAAAATATATATGTTTTTAATTATTATTTTATTGTGTATCATTTTTAATATTTAGTAAACGATTAAACCATTTTCTTTCGTTGACATTTCAATCTGCAATACTACACATTTGTTTTTTTGAAGGTTTACTGTTTTTTTTTTTTTAATTTGGTATATTACAACCTCTATAAATTTTTCTGTTAAGATGAATTATAATTATAATATTTTTAATATTATATCTCAAGTTACAGGAATTGAAAACAGGGAACACTTTAACTTTTAGACAGTTTTAGAAACAAACATGTAGAATCAACTTTAAAAAAATATGTGCAGGAATAATATACTAACTAATTAGAAAAGTAATAATAATGTTAATTTGAGTAATTGTTTTTGTCTATATATATTTTCTTGTGGAATAAACAACTAGGTAATGTTACAAAAAGTATGCGGTTGCATAATTAAGTAATTTTTTACTAAATAGTACAATATTCAATTTTACGTTAATTTTTAGGGCAATGACATAACTAAAGTTTGTGATGAAATTCTTGAAAAATGGCAAACACTTAAGCCTAAAGAACCTCCCCCTGCAGAAACTTCCAAAGAAGATATAAATGAGAAACTAGCCAAACTTTTAGAATCTCAGTCACTGGCAACAACAAAACAAAAGGAATATACTGAGGAAGAGAAAAAAATAAGGTATATTAAAAGTGGAAAAAAGTACAAAATAAGTGTATATGTATACTGCTCACTGCAAAATTGAATAATTTAATTATGATCGCTGTATTTTAAACATTGTATTAAGGTGAATTTAAAAAATCTTTATAATAAAAACTACATTTCTAATACAACACACGTCACCAACATTAATTCAAAAAAAAAACTTTTTACAAGAAAAATAAGATTTAAATATGTTTACTTATTCACCACTTTTTAGAAAATACTAAATAACAAGATTAATGTTTAGTTCTGATTTTTATTATTTTTTTTTATTTGCCGAAAGTAACCTTTTATTTTTTATATTCTAAACAAGTTTTCAGAAGATTCAAGTTGTATTTTTTCCGATTGTTCTTATACAATTCATTGATATTTAAAAGAAGCAAATCATACTCTTTCAGTAATTTATTTTCTGGAAAAAAAAACATTAATTCTCTAGAGGATTCAAGTCAGGGCTGCAAGCCGGTCACTTTAAAGCCTGGAATACTTGCCTACCTAACCAGGTTTTTATTAACTTTGAGATGTGCTGAAAATCATTCTAATGTTTGTCTTTGGATGGAGCATATTTCTCCCAATTTGGTGTATTGGTCCAACTCTGAATATTGTGAAATACCCAACACTTTAAGATTACCTCCATCATACTTCAGTCTGGAGGAAATGCTTTGCCTTCAGTGATTCCTTGTCTCGTTGCTCGCTTCAGTAGGGTCCATTAGTTAGATATTTATTAATCTTAGTTTCATTGGAGAATATAACTTTCCTCCAATCATCATCAGTCCAAAGAATATAGTTTTTGTGAAAGATTTTCAAACTTCAATATTTTTTTCCAGTAAGAAGTGGTTTCTTTTTCTTCTTGCTAGTTCTCAATTTTGAGAAATTTGGTGTTCGGGATACAGTCTACTTACTTACAGTTCTTATTATTATCTCTCAGAAGCTAAAGATGCTTTGCCTGAAATTAAATATTATATAACTAACTCTTCTCACGTATTTGTAAGACAGTACTTAGGTTGACCTTCACCCACCACTCTGGAATATTGAAACTACTTTTTTTACTATTCTTTTTACTGTTGATTGACTAATTCTATGGTTTATGCAATATATCACGTAGATTCACCTCTTCAACTCGATTCACAAAATCCTTTCAGTAGGTTTCATTGTCAAAAAAAAGAAAAAATAGCAAATTCGTATACTACTAATTATAAAATAAGTCTGACAAATAATGAATATGACTATTTGTTTACTCCTATTTTGTTGTTATAACATATGGTTATATATTACAAGATTTATCATATAGTTTATTCTTGTATTTACCAAAGATATGAAATAGTAACCGTCAATGTCTCAGCCAATGATGTGTAAATCATCAATAATCAAAAAATTTAAAATACACCACAATTTTTTTTTCATTTGGAGAGATCAATTTTTTTAAGAAGGAAAGAGGCTAAAAAAAGTAGTAATAAAAACCTTGTTCTTAATTTCAACACCAATGATTTTTACATGACTTTTGAAAAATAATCATTCATAAATCAATTAGTAAAAGGTATGAATTTAAAAAATTACTTATTTTTACCAAAAATTTACATTGCTTACTATTTACAAATTAATATTTTAGACAAGCCATATTATCTCAATATAGTCAGATGACTGATTCAGAAGATGAAGAGGAAGAAGGTGGATCAGGAGAGGCCAAAGTAAATGATTTAGAAAAAAATGTGAATGCTCAGTTGGTGGCTGATGCTGAAAGGCAAAAGAGGGAGCAGTCACGAATGGATAGCCAGAAAAAGAAAGAAAAGGATAAGGAAGATCGGTAAGAAGATATTAAAAGTAAAATTGTTGTCATTTTGTCTGAAAAAATAACCATATGCAAAAAATTGCTTTAGTATAAACATAGATTCAAATATATGTTGGTTCTTTGACTACCTAAAAACTGTACCTCGTTTTTATGTGACACAGTGTTATGTAGAACCAGAACAGTTTTAAGAGCACTACTTTATAATTTGTCTATATGTAAAGATTCGTTGATAAGTAGGTAGTTTAGAAATTTGGTCAGATTGTAATTTTATGTAGAATATGATTTAAACATTAATTTCACAAGTCGCCTATCATTGACTTTTGGTTACTTTATTTAATTCTTCACTTGAATCGTGTTTAAACAGGGATTGACTCCAATTAGAATTACTTAAATATGCACTGGTCAAGAAAGTGGCGCCATCTATAATTGTGGACTTTCAGCCACTATTTATATGAAAGTGTGGTTCTAGGTATGAATATTGCTTTGATTATATTTAACATCAAATTACACAAAGTTGTAAACTTAAGGAAATCATTCTTGTCTTTTTTTAGAGAAAAACAAAAACAATTAAAAGAAGAAAAAAAGGAGAAAAGAAAGACTCAAAAAGGAGAAAGAAAAAGATAGCAGAAGTAAAATTGGGACTAAAAATACTTGTACATTATTTTTCTCAGTGAGTTTTATGTTATTAGGTTTACTTTTATGAATATTAGCTAGCCATCACACATAATAAATTTTTGGAAAATTTGTTGAGTTACTTCATGCTTTTCTAAAAAAAAATCTTATCTGCGAATCAAAAAAACGACGCTAATGTTCATCATCTGAGAAAAATATTGGGCCTTGAGGTTTTTCTTGAGATGCTTGAACAAAGAGTCTCAGGGCGCTAAATCACGAGTATATTGTGGATAATGTAACTCAACGAAGCTTTCGGTAATGGTTGAACTGTGCAATCGTGATGAACCCTGTGTTTGTTATGCAGTAGTAATTTTTAGATTCTTCATCAATTCGGACGTTCTTCTCTAATAATCTACTTATTCCATTCCTTCACAGTCCGAAAAAAAACGGTTGCCATGAACTTTCCAAAAGACATCTGGTTTTTTTGGGGTTCGAGAGCCTCTATGAACTCATTGCATCCACTACTGCTTCAGGAGGGCCTATAATAATTCGTCGTCGTTCGTCATTGTTCTCTAAACCAGCCAAATGTTTTTGAAACCTTTTTTTTCCTCACCAGTTTCTGCCATAGTGTAAGGAGTTTGGCGATCTGTCGTGCAGAAACCGTTGACTGGATTATGTTGTTGAAAGTGTTGAAATTTTTTTTGTTGTGAGTGGCCTTTGTTCATAAATAAACTTTGCCTGCGAATTTTCTATCATCCCGTGATTTGGATAAAGCCGGAATTAAGATTTTGTGTACAATTTTCACAAGTTAAAATAGTCTTGAAGATGAATTGATTTATTTTTAATATTTTATAACTTTTCAAGAACACATCAATGCTAAAAAAAAACTCAATAATGCATTGGAGGTAACTGTTCATCTGGATCTACTCTTAAAATTTTATCAGCCAAAACTAGCTTATTGATAGATTCATGCTGATTTGTTCCACCAGCAATTTTTGCTAAATTAAATGCTTTTTTAAGCATATCCTTACTAGTTCTAGGTAGATATGTCGGAAAGGTTATGTTGAACCTTAAAATTAGATCACCTTTTTCTGGATATTTATCTAAAATTGGCAGTCCTTCATTTTCTACTCTTTTTTCATATGAGGACCTGAAATAATAACAATTTATTTGGTACCTTTAAATTATGTTAAATAACTCTTTAACAGTTGACAGATTATTTGCATCATGATTACCAAAATGGGAGAAAACTTTATCTAGCATAAAAACTGAAAAACCAGTCCAACTTTCCGGCCGTTTTATCATCTCATGACACATCCATTCAAACTAAGGCCAACATAGGAGGGTCAGAAAGTACTTTTCGCCGTTTTAGTACAATATGCCAGTAAGAAACAACAGTTAGTAATTCTGACTAATGGGAACCCAATATTAAACAGGTCTCTGACAGAGGATAGGTAAACTCGACTGATGAAATGCATCCCGAACATAGAGATATTAGAATAGAGGAGGTATAGTATTGAGCCTGCTGTAAGTGAAAGCGTGGCGTCGTTAAAAAGAGAAAGAAATAATATGAGTAATTCTGTCTCTTACTCGGCGTACGCACACAACACTCTCGCACGAGTACGCACTCTTAGTGTTGTGGGCGTGCGCCGAGTAAGAGACAGAATGACTCGGAGAGGGAGATGGTTTAATAGAAGGGAGAACGAAAATGGACTGTTTAATTTTGACATTTAACATTGCTTCTTTATATGTGGGTTGGCCCTCCCTTAGATATTGTGCTGCTTCACGGTGACTGATGACAAATTTTGTCCTTAACAAGAAATTCTTGGCCGGTTGCTAGCTTGCACTGTCTCCAACAGTGCAAGCTAGAGTAGTGAAACTCGGGTAACAGTATAGGAAAATTAGGTCTCAGTTTTCAAGAGGTCACTTGGCAGTCCGCCAAAGGGGACCAGTGGAAAATTTTAAATAGAAATAATGTTCCTGGGCAAAGTTTTATTATTCAAAATCATAGATATTATACAAATGTTTGAAAATTTTTGATTTAATAAAATGTCAAGTTAATGCAGCATGAGTAATATAAAAAAAACAAAAAGAACAGAGCGCTGTGTTAGAAAAGAAATGAATACAAGTGAAAAACTTGATAGGAAGGCATTTTCAGAAAAAATGTTACAAACAAAAGTTTTAGCTTTTTCTTCAAGGAACTGACGAGGCATAACAGATTTTTAGTCCAACACTTTGTTAAGACTCTATAAGACCCAGAAGTAAAAACTAAAACTGGAACTCAAATGCTTAAATACATATTTGAATTCGGCAAGGAATTTTATGTCCAAATATATATTGAATGTTTCTGGGTCTGATTGTAACTACAATAAAATCCGATTCTTACAAGGATGTTTACTTGTATTATTAGTCTTTGGCACACGGAATATTCTTTTCTCAGAGATAGAATTATATTCAAGCTAAGCCCGACGAATTTGAATTTTTTTACCACTCTACTAAATATGTTTTGAAATGTAACTTTATCAGCGCGATTTAAATAGTCTTTCTAATCTTGAAGCCTATGGAAATTGCATATTTTAGAAAAAATATATTTTATTTACAATTTACGCAAATATAAATAGTTTTAAATAAAAAGTAACTGAATACTCCTAGATTATACAAAAATAATCCTTTCTAAAAACCAGAATTTAAAGGATTGTTTATTAATCATAAAAAAAATTACACAAGCACACAAAAAAGAAAGTTTTGCACTACTGAACAGACTGCTATATCTAGATGAGTTGGGCACGAATCCGAGGTCAGAATTGAGCAATCACGTCAGAATTTTTAAATAACCTTAAAAAGCTTGTGAAAACTAGCCAAAACTAAGTTTGAAATTACATTTCAAGGTTTAACGACCAAATCACTTACATCTTTGGGGAAGAAAAAAAGAAACTCGCTCCTGGCGTACTTTTCGATTTATTTTCACAATTGTCAACGACACAATAACCTCTGTTCCCCATGGTTATATAAATTGTTTGTTAACCTTTTCAATTCTCTTAACTCACAAATTTTAATTCTGTTTGTATACAAACTCTCTTTCTTCTGTCTTTAAATTCATATAAACCGCAGTCGCATCAAGAAATGATCGACAATACATTTCAAAAAGACACATTCCGAAATCAGATGTCAACATTGAGCGGCCATTTTGAAAGAGTGGCCCGTCGACGCACGCGCTGTCAAAAGCTCGTCACCAACGGGGAACTCACTTTCGCTACTGTATTGGGTTTACTGAGACAGTGATAAATATTTCTTGTTCTGTTCTCTTCTCTGTTCGATGGTTCGATAGATGAGAAAATAGTAAACAATTGCTGGAATATAGCCTGTTCAATTTTAGCAGTTATTATTGATTTATAAGGTTGTTTAATAACAGTTTTATCTATTGACATTGTCTCTGGTTTTCCCCTTTCCTCTTATCTCCTGTTTTGAAAATAACGATCGTTTATATTTTTGTTATATTGCATCGATTTTAACTATATTTTTTCATTTTTATCTGATAAAAACAAATTAACAAAACTAGATCAAACCAAAATCAGTATTTATTTTGGATCTTCATAAAGATTATTGTACTTCAGAAGAATTCAACTTTGGTACTAAGAACCTGATCAGATACAAATTCCTAGTTCCTTTCCCTTGACCAGAATTTTAGATCTACCACTGGTATCTATTGGAAAAACGCAATTTTGGGAAAATATACTGAAAAAAGCTCAGTACTTTAAATGGAAAAATAAATAATCTGCTTTGATATTAAAACACAAAATTGTTTTCAAAATTTTTCCCAACCCTATATTTAAAATACTTACGAAACTACATCAGTTATAGGCACTCTAATTGTTCTGTGATCAATAGTGTGAACAGTAACCACGATTCCCGTAAGAGCGTCTTCTAAAGATATTTGTGTTGTTAAAATAAGGTTATCATCCTGTCTTACAAATGTTTCATGCAGTCGATCTTCGGTGACAAATATGACATCCGCTAAAATTATGAGTAAAGCTTTTGTTTAATATGATACCTTAAAAATATTTTGTGCAGCAGTATCTCTAAGGCAATTGCCCTATAACTAACTTCAGACTTAGAGAAGCAGTATATATTACAACACAAAGTAAAGAGATGGGCTAACTTCTATTTTATTAATTTTATGTGTCACAAAAAACACACGTCTCAAACGATATTCAAAGCTGTACAAGTTTGTGTTTAATCTTTCTCTTATGGATTGTATTAAATACATAATGAGACGTTTTTACAGAAATTGTAGAAGCAGTCGAGCAAAAAGCCAGGTAAGTTTTAAAATAAAACAAAGCTTACCTGGAATATGAGCCGGGTTTTGATCTCCTTCATTGGGAAATACAAGTTCAGTACCGGCCCTAATACCAGGTTTTATTGGAATGGATAATATACTTTCCCGTACATCCGTTTTTGTGCGTTCTTCATTAATAAAAACCAATTTGTGTATTTTCATTTTTTTAACACCTCCAAAAAACACCTCATGTAAAGTCAATTGAAGGTGGTGCCTTATAGGGGGCTGTTTCTTACATATTTCTATACCTCTTAGGGTTTTGCAAAACTTAGGTGGATCACGAAGTACATCCAGTAAATCTGCATATGGAGAATTTGTTCCAAAAAAATTCCTGTTTTAATAATAAAAATCAGAATAAAATTTATACACATGGTATAAACATATATATATATATATATATATATATATATATAATATATATATATATATATATATATATATATATATATATATATATATATATATATATATATATATACATATATATATATATATGCATATGCATATACATATACATATACATACATACATACATACAGTGATCTAGGGAATTCTCCGAAACTCGCTGAAACCCCTATTCTACTTGTTTCCACCGCGTCGCTAGTTCGAGTAGTATTATTTTCAATTTACTTGTTGTGTTATGCGGTTTTAATGCATGTTTGATCAAAGTTTTTATTTTAAAATGAATACACAAAAACGTGAAGCGTTTACTTTAAAAGACAAACACGATATTATAAGGAAAATGGAGTTAAAGTTATGTTTGCAAACAGTTGAGTTTAACTAAATCTACGGTTCCTACCATATGCAAGAAGTCTTATTAATCTATGATAAAAAAAACTTTAGTTGTAAAAAAGTAAGAAAATCTACACATGACCAAGTCGATCACGGACACAAGATAACGCCTGATACGACATTGCCGTTTGCCGGAGAGAATTGTGCTGGTGGAAAATTATCAAAAGTAAGGATTATTGTGTTGGTAACTGTAAATATGTCTGGAACAGAGAAAAAAAAAATTGTTGGTGACAGGAAAGTCCGTCAATCCCAGGTGTAAGCCTGGATGACATCAGAAATTTTTAAAAACGAACTGATCGAATGGGACATAGAATTAAAATTCACAAACAGAAAAATATTACTTTTGATTGACAACTGTCCAGTGCACCCTGAAGTTGATCTACAGCAAACCAAATTGGTTTTTATGCCTCCAAACACAAGTGCAAAGCTCCAGCCTATGGATCAAGGTGTGATACATTCTTTAAAATGTCATTATAGAAAGATTTTGCTTATGAAAATGTTAGCGACGATCGATTAAGGTAACTGTAACTTTCTTGGACGCTATAAACTTTATCTATATGGCTTGGCAAAGAGTCATTGCAAATTGTTTTAAGCATGGCGGATTTTTAAGGAAGGAATGTAGATATGACTCAGGTGATGAGCTACCGTTGGCTCATTGGATTAAAAAACATCGAGAAGATCCTACTGATTGTCTAGAATTAAAAAGATGTTTAATCATCTTAATTTTGAAGAATATATATGTGCTGATAATGAATTAATGACACGAGAAATATTAACTGGTGATCAAATTGTGACATCAGTAACTTTTGGAAAGATTTCAAGCGATAATGACGACGAACGAGCTTGGAGAAGAAGACAATATTTATGTTCCATTCATTTCAGAAATGACTAAGAAAATGACTGAAACTCTCAATTTTTTGGAATCTCATGAAGTTCCTGAACATATATGGAGTAGTTTTTGTGACCTTGACAATTACATAAACACAATTTCTTTTTCAAGTAAAATTGTACAAACGAAAATTAATAATTTTATTGTATAAACGAAATATGGACACAAAGTCCAAAAATATATAGATTATTATAGAAAATTATGTTTTTTAAGTCAATAATTAGGAAATAATAATTCGAATAGCGTTTATTTTTGGCCATATAACTTTCACCATTCTTTCTTAACAATTTCCTTAGAGTTGTTTGAAATAAAGTATAACTTTTGTATGTTCTAGTCTAATTAAATCCAGAAAAGGGTCAAAAGTTAGCCAAAAATAAGCACTATTGGAAAGTAGGATCGAATTGGTTCAGAATAATTATATTCGTAATTATTAACATAAAATTCCGTTAGAATTTTTCGCAAGAATATGTTTTAGACGAATTAAATCAAAATGACCAATAACCGCTCCAGTGGACTTGCGCAATTAATGTTCCGTACGTTGATTGCTTTTAAAATAAACATTTTCGTTACGGAAGTATAAAATGATCCGTGACTTTACAAAACACATCCCAAATGAGTTTTCAACAAGGTTTCTTTTCGGACCTTTAGTAGAAACTAATGACCTTGACATTTATATATATATATATATATATATATATATATATATATATATATATATATATATATATATATATATATATATATACGAGTACACCAGATAAATTATTAAAGATAATGCACTCGTGATAATTTTCGTTCAATCTACACCCTGTAGAGAATATTCTAGAATTTTTTCAAAATTTATTGTACTTTTCGAGATAAGATGGAGCGACAGCGGTTTTTTGCACTTTTTTTAAAAATAATATAAAGAGAATTATGCGCAAGTATTACATTATATATATTTTTGAACTCGTCTTTTTATAAGCTTTTATTTGACACCCCTGGCAAAAAAAAATGTTCACTTCCGTTTTCACCCCCTAAAACTAACCCTTAAGTCAAAATTTAATTTTTAAAACTACACGGCTCTGATGAGGCCATCAATTCCTATATTATTGTCAAATTTAAACTTGTGTCAAATAATTTCGGAGAAAATCGGGTATGACAGACAGACGGACACCGAATTGATGTTATAAGTGTTCCGTACGGAACACTAAGAAGACTCCAGAAATGGACAAAAGGGCCAATATTCGAAAGTAGGACCAAAGTGGGTCAAAATATTTATTATATTCATAATTAGTAACCGAAAAAAATGTAATCCTGTTGGATTTTTTCGTAAAATCATGTTCTAGTCAAAATAAGTCCTTAGAAAAATAGCATTTTCTCAGCGGTTTTTTTTTTTACTAATTTCACTCTCGATAATTCCTTAATCTATCAATTTCTGGACTTTGTGTCCATGGAGACTTTTGATCAGAATAGCTTGAAGCATAACATGCTACATTTGCAGCCGATTTGACCAGGATCCAATTTCCATAGGATTAGTGTGAGGTTTTTTTATTTGCTAACATGGAATTACATTTATAATGTAACCGCATATATTAAGCGTTTTGAAACTCTGATTTGACCATAGAAGTATTAGAATAGAGGAGGTAAGTTCGCGCGAGAAACGTGGTGCTCACAGAAAAAGAAAGAAATAATATGAGTCATTCTGTCTCTCGGCACACGCCCACAACACTGAGTCAAAGTGCGTACCTGTGCGAGAAGGTTATTCGTATCTCGTCCATAGAGATATTACAATAGAAGAGGTAAGCTCTCGCTAGAAGCGTGGTGTTCATAGAAAGACAAAGAAATAATATGAGTCGTTCTGTCCCTCTTACTCGGCACACGCCCACAACACTAAGTTAAAGTGCGTACCTGAACGAGAATGTTATTCGTATTTCGTCCGGAGCCAACGAAGAACAAGGAAAATCCTTTGTTCTTCGCTCGCTCTGAGTAAAATACGAGTAGCATTCTCGCACGGGTAATGTTTAGATAGGAACGCAAGTAGGGAAAGATTTTAAAAGATGAATAAATTAATGCATATTAATAACATTTAAAAAAAAAAACTTTATTATACAGTATAACTTGACTCATGGAACATAGAAACTCTGACATATGAATAAAAGTAACAAATGATATTACCGCATACAATTATATTAACGCATACAATATGTTTTTTTCTGACTGAGTAAAAAAACAAATAAATTTCTGAAAATCTGAATATATTTTTTTAATATCGTTTAAAGTAATGATTTCACTAAATATAAAATAACCGGTCAAGTGCAAGTTGAACTTGCGCAATTAGTGTTCCGTACGTTGATTACTTCTAAAATAAAAATTTTTGTTACGGAGGTATAAAATGATCAATGACTTCACAAAACACATCCCAAATCAATTTTCAACCAAAAATGACCTTGAAATTATTGGTTTTTTATATACCAGTTAAATTATTAAAGGTAATGCACTCGTGATAATTTTCGTTCAATCTACACCCCGTGAAGAATATTCCAAAATTTTTGGATCGGTACTTTTCGAGATAGAGGGGGGGACAGCGATTTTTTTAAAATAATACAAAGAAAAGTGTGCGCATGTACGACATTATATATATTTTTGAACTCGGGTTTTTACAAGCTCACACCCCACCCGATGACCTAGTAAAAAATTGTTTTTTTCACTTCCGATTTCACCCCCCAAAACTAACCCCTTAAATCAAAATTTAACTTTCAAAACTACACGGCTCTGATGAGGCCATCAATTTTTATATTAGTATCAAATTTCAACTTTTTACGTCAAATAGTTTCGGAGAAAATCGGGTGTGACAGACGGACAGACACCGAAGTGATCTTATAAGTGTTCCGTACGAAACACTAATAACATCTTAAAGCGAAAAAATGTTTACTCGACAACTAAATAAACACTTGATACAGCTTGTATATTCTTATAAATTTAATATAAATACCTACAGATGAAAACTTAAAGGATTAATAGGAGATGAGACCTTTTTGCATAGAATGCAAATTCTAACCATTTAGTAAATATTTTGTCAAATCAATCGAAAAACTACTTAAATAAACAAACCGAAACGAAATATATCATCAAATAGTCACATGATACTCTTTTACATCACCGGCGCCGGAATTCAGCCCTCAAGCGCAGAGTAAGAGAAAGAATGACTCATCCTTCTCTTTTTAACGACTATAGGCTTTCACTTATAGCAGGCTATATACTTTCTCTCTATTCTAATATCTCTATGATTCAGCATTAACTGTTCTTCGATCCTCTAAAGCAATGGTTGCAACATGTCCAGTATAACCAAAGAAACAAGAGATCATTTTCTTGGAAGTGCTTCGCGACCGAACCACTTTTGTTGAATTCGTTCCATCTTGAAAAACCCAAACAGTTGATTGTTGCTTAGTCTTCGACTCGTACGAATATATCCAAGTTTCGTCTCCTGTTACGACGTTGTATACGGATTTTTCATGTCCTCGGTGGAATTTTTTGAGCATTTCGTTACATCAATTGACACAAACCTGTCTTTGAGTGTTGGTCAAATTATGCGAAATCAATCGGGAACAGTTCTTTTTCACAGCTAAATGTTCATACTAAATCGAATGTACTGCAGTCCTAGATATGCCTAAAGATGCCTCTATCTCACGGTAAGTCTCAAGTCGATCTTTTTCAATTATGTTGCGCACAGCATCGACGTTTTTTGAAACAACAACCGATTTTTGGTCGACCTTCACGAAATTCTTTTTGATGGTGATTCATTACCAAAAATTGAACGAAGCGATTTGAGGTATTCTTGTTGATTAGCCCTTTACTAAAATTGTAAAGAATCATCCAACGAAAACCTTCTCGTGAAATTTCTATTTATTTACAAAACTTTTTTTTCAAAGGCTCATAAGCAAACTACTTGGCCAGTGTCTGAGCTGCCACTGTTTGAACAATAACAAATGTCGAATTTTACAACAATGATAATGACATCTCAATAGGGCCATCTAGTGGTTGTTTGTAAAAACTTAAAAGGGACCCTTGTATGGGCTCTGAGCATCATGTGGTATTAGACTATCTATCTATATATATATATATATATATATATATATATATATATATATATATATATATATATATATATATATATATATATATATATACGTATATATATATATATATATATATATATATATATATATATACGTATATATATATATATATATATATATATATATATATATATATATATATATATATATATCAAGGATTTTCTACAGCTGACGCTGTCTTCCTTCTCTCAGCCCTTGATTCCATCCGTTTCTATCTTCCCAGTCTCCATTTGTTAGACCCCTGTCCTCCATAGCCTCGTCCAGATCGTCTCTCCACCATCATCTGATTCTTCCTCTTTTTCTTCTTCTCCCTATAGGGCTCCACTCCGTTATTTTCTTTATCCACCTATTATCTTCGCTCCGTCTTATGTTTTTCCATGCCATTTTCATCGTTTTTCTTCAATGGTGATTATTGCGTTCTCTTTGATGTTCATTCTGCTTCTTATTTCTTCATTTGTTATTCTCTCCATACGTGTCACTCTACAACATATTCTCCAATACTCCATCTCTACCGCGTTAATTTTAGATTTATTTCTTTTGTTGATCGTCCACGTTTCTGACCCGTATGTCATTATGCTTTGTATTATTGATTTGTATATGCGTGTTTTGTTTCTCTTTGTAATGTGCTTGTCCCACAGGATTGAATTTAATTGTCTTATTCATGTCCGCGGTTGTCCTAATCTAGCTTTAATCTCTTCTTCTGATGTTGGGTTTTTTGAAATGACGGTTCCTAAATATTTAAATTTATCGGTTCCTTTGATTATTGTTTCGTTTTCGACTTCTAGGTTCTCCACGTTTCCCTCCTTTGTTGTTAGATATTCCGTTTTATCAAAGTTTATTGCTAATCCTGCTTTAGTGTATTCTTCTTTCAGTTTTCTTACCATATAACTGAGGTCTTCCTCATCTTGCGCTATGATTACTTGGTCATCTGCGAAACTTAGAGTATATAAGTAATCTTCTCGTATTGGAACTCCCATTCCATACATTTTTGCTTCCATTTTTTTAATGTTTGTTCGAGGTATATTTTGAATAGTGTTGGGGATGTAGAGCATCCTTGTAATAGGCCTTTGGATGTTCGGAGTCTCTTCCCTATTTTATGTCCTATTTTTATGTTCACTGTGTTGTTTTCGTAGAGAGCTTTCACTGCGTATATTAGTGCTTTGTCATTGCCTATTTCTTTCATTGCGTTTCATAATCTTTGTCTTGGTACTGAGTCATGAGCCTTTCTTATGTCTGTGAAGGCTAGATGAACTTCTCTATTCTTTGCCAGTTTTTTTTCCATTGTTTGTTTTATAGTTTATATGTTGTCTATACATCATTTTCCGGCTGTAAAGCCTGCTTGGTCTTCTCCAATTTTTCTTTTTATTTTTTTCCTCCATGATATTTTTAATAATTTTTCCATACAAACGTCCCATACTCGATATTATGCTTGGGCCCCTATAGTTTGTGCATTTTCTGCGGTCTCCCTTTTTAAATATAGATACTATATAAGCTTTTTAACCATTCCTCTGGTATTTTTTCTCCATTTATCGTTCTGTGGAACATGTTTCTCAGCATTCGATGTAATTTATTAGGCCCGTACTTAATCATTTCATTTACCACACCCCCAGGCAGATTTATTATTTCTGAGTGTTTTTTACTGTCTTCTTTACTTCTTCATAGCTTAGTTCTATCTCTTTTATTTCCTTATTCTGTTCTTCTACAGGGTTCTCTTCTTGGAATTCTTGTCTGTCTTCTGTTAGCAGCTTCTTATAATATTCTTCCCACTCGCTTTCTGTGATGTACTCTATATACGTCTTCTCTCTATTGTTAGTCCTTAACGCTTTAATTATTCTCCATGACTCTGTGCTTCTAGTTCCTCCTATATACTGTTCTACATGTTAGCACGATTTTTCCCATCTCTCGTTCTTTTCTTTGTTTATTATCCTCCTCGTTTCTGCATTTTTCTTTTTATATTTCTGTATATCTTCTTCTGATTTTGTACTCAGCCATTTTTCGTATAGTCTTTTTTTTCTCCTTAATAGATTCTTTGGTTTTTTTCACAGATTCTAATTTTATGTTTCTCATTCTCGTTGTCTTCTTTACCTAATGCTTCTAGGGCCGCCTGTTTGACGCATTCTTTTATGTGGTCATACATCTGTTGGAGGTTGTCGTAGTTAAATTCATTTAATTTTTGATCTAATCGTCATCTATATAACATAGGTCTCTTATCGTTTCGTCTTGCAGTAAGTGTATTTTTTTTGTATTTTGTATTTTATGTATGTATTTGACTAAAAATACTTAAATAAATACTTATACCTTCTGGAGAATTTTTTCAAAAATACGATATCATTACCTTAAACGTAGTGTTAAATTTTTTTCACATTTCAACTTATTTCTGCTAGAATATTTTAGTTTTCGGTAAAGGGTACGAGACTATCGAACTTTCCCCTCATTTTCACGGCTTGTATTTTATTTAAATGATAAAGAAAAAACGATATTAAAGCTGTTCTTACTTGTAGGTTTTCATTGGGTCGCCATGATAATGATATCCTGGAATATATTTATTGGGGGCTGGTACACCTCTTTTAAGACCCTCTTCTCCATATTGATCAAAAATTGCTCTTCTTAACGGATCACTTAATACTTCATATGCTTCCGCAATTAAAGCAAAAACTTGTCGCGCGTTCTTATTTTGACATTTTCCACTGTTAAATTCTAATGCTAAATTTCTGTACCTATTTATGAATATTGTTAGAATAAAGTATTTATTTTATGTGTTGTGCTTAACTTACGCCTTTTTTATTTCCAAGTCTGTGCTAGTTCTAGGAATTTGCAGAACTCCATAATAATCAATACCCATTTTTAATTTGTCAGATTTGATGTAGAAATGATATATTTGACTTTTTTATTAAATTGGTAGTACAAATAATGATAAGTAATATAGAATTCAGTTATACTAAAAAAATATAGAATACATACTAGAATTCGCTATTTTCATCAAACTTTTTTTATATTAAGTGATTTCGACTAGAAATGAAGACTTGGGGTGAAATTATAATTATTCATAATAATTTGGATTAGATTATATCAAACATAACGCTACAAATTACTTTGTTATTACTCTTGATTGACCAATAGAAGATTATTAACTGCTGCTTCATAATTTTGAGGTACTTCCGCTTTATAATGTATTTTCGTTCTGATTAGAGTTCCCGTTTAATTCCGTAATATATGTTTAATATAAATATGATCCCAACAGTCATAAATGTTTTGAAAGCCTTCGACCTAGTCTGGCGCGAAGGTCTAATCCTCAAATTCATCTTTTATGGCTCTCCTACGAATATCACTAAACTAATCCTCTCTTTCCCCTCGGACCGCACATTCTAAGTCAGAGTCTATTCACTTCCAGAATTAAGGCTATACCAACTTGAGTCCCTCAAGGTTCCGTTCTCTCCCCTCACTTATCCAATATCTTTACCGCTCACAACACTGTCACCACCAAGTCCATCAGAATCATCTCCAGCCGCTGTCAACGCCACCTAAACAAGTTAGTATCTTAGCTCGAACATTAAAGAATTCAACTGAACTCAGTCAAGGCACAATCTGTTTATAAAATCCACCAGCTCCATGCCAGTCCTCCTTACCACTTATGGCATCAGACTACAGTGGACTAATAACATCAAATACTTCGGCCTCCACTACGACAAGTGGCTAATATGGAACGGCCAGGTCGATGCATCCATCAAGAAGATCAACCAGCTACTAGCCAAGCTCTACCCACTCCTTAGCAAGTCCACTAAATTGCTAACAAGCAACAAGTTGACAACTTACAAAGTGATTAACAGGGCCGACGCGACCTACTCCACTCCGGCATAATACCATATATAAGGTACCCACAGATCCACCCTACAGACCATTCAAAACAAGACTGACCTGCAGATGCCACCTATCCGGGAATTTGTGAGCAACGTTTAGCTCAGATTTCTGAATAAAGCCATCCGCCACCCCAACCCCGCCGTCAGAAATGCATATGGACCCCCACTTAACAATAGTACTCGTTACACAAGACCCTTAGAACTCCTCCCCCAGGAACTCGACTAGGTATAGTTTTAAGTTAGTAATACCTCAAATATCTTAACTTCCATACTGTAACCGAAATATCTTAATTTTTCATCTCATTTATATAAAACTCTTACCTAGATTAAGCTACTGACATGTACATATCTTAAGAACTAATCAGTATACCCATGTATTTCAGCTCATGTAATAGTAGCTAGAGGGCTCAGTCCTACCTAGTTTTTTAATAAAGGAAATTGGAAATAAATGTTACTTGGATAGTAGTGTAGTTTAGCGTGTTTAAAAAAACCGAGTGTACCGTTTAAAAGTCAATATAATTTAAATGGTAAATTGTAGAAGCAGACCCTTCTCCCCCATGGTGTCATTTACCGCCATAATATGTTGAATATACAGAAAACTGTTTCTTGTAATGTCTTCAAAAATGAAGTTGGAAATAAATACTGTTAGGGAACCAAAGATGCATTATGGAATTATTGGTAGCATTTTTTTTAAAACATATTCTCAATTTTAGTACCAGGAGTTACCATTACAGCAAGTATCGGTCCAAAATTACCAAAAATGGTAACACGCAGAAAAACCGCTAGTAAAAGAAGAGCGAATTAGTTAACTTTTTTTAAACAAAAAATTTGAAACCACATAATCTCAAAAAATCAACTACCATAATTGGCTAATGTCATGGACCATTAAATTTCGATCGAATTTACTTCAAGTTTACTCATTGTGGACCCACGCTAAAAATCTGTAGCAATGAAGAAGAAATTTACACTAACCAGTTTATGTCAATTTTGTCAAGCTATTCGTCAACGTCATTTGAACGTCACGCTAAAATTTTGCGTAGCCATTTTTTGAAAGCGGTTTCGGAAAACTTAAATTCGATTTTAAAAGAAATTTAACGGTTTTTTTAGTACATAGGACTTTTACAATAACGTAGTAAAATATTTCAATATGAGTACTGCGTTGTTCGCGTGTTCTCGCTGTTTTGCCCGTTACCCTTTCGAGGAGCTATCTGCAGGTCAACAACTTTGCAAAGTGAGTTTCGTTCTTGGCAATTTTACAGGAAATTTTATAACGTTCCAATTGTAAAGTACTAAAATATATTGTCTAAGATTATTCTTCTGCGACAGCATCAATTATTTCTTTTATATTTTGCCCAGGTCTTAAAATTATATTTAGAGAAGAACCCTTCTAAAGTATAACGATCGGCAGGGGTAAGTATGGTGTAAATACAGAATCTAGATATACTGGGTCATCTTAGGGTAATACATTAAGAATCGTAATTAAAAATCAGTGAAAAAGTGGAATCTGGAAGAAAACATTGGATAACATCTTCACCCACATACTTCTTAAGAACAGTAGGCCCACGTGAAGATTCTCAATTTTTTATTTTCCCCTTCTAATCTCATTTTAAATCTAACTATTCATAACTTTAATATTCTGAGAACTGGAATAACCATAAAAACAGAATATTTTTCCAGGCATGGCAGTGTTATTTATTTTATTAATTAAGGTTACTGAAATATAATATATAGAGTATAAATAATATAAAACGAATACTTTGTATTAGCTTTTTAGAAAAAAATAGTAAACATTTATATAAGTTGTTAATACAAAAATGTTTTTAAACATTTAAAATTATTAACTTGACATTGTGTTTGCTTTTGTAGTAGTTAAACTGATAACAACTTAGGTTATTGTATTAATTGTTCTGATTCAGGACTATTTTGTGGGGTTTTATGCCTTCTGATAATTGGATGTTACAATGAATAAGAATTTGGATTAAAAGATTTATAAATAGTATTTTCTAGGTATTATTACAACAAATAAGTTACATAACCACTCTAAATTATAAAATTATTTTTAACATATGTTCTTGAAATAACATCATTTTTTGAAAGAAAATTCTTATTGAAAAGAAAATCAATTTACTTATCTGCTCAATTGGTCTTAGTTGTACTAAAAAGGAAAGATTGCAATGTGAGAATTATATATTCGACTTAAATTTAATATACCATAAGGGTAACTGACACGTAATAATGATAAAATATTTTTATTGTGGAAAGTGCTCAAATATCTTCCTGAAGTTTCTTGGAACTGTTTTATGTAGGGATGTCATTCATTTCTTTAGTGTACATCTATTGCCAAATCTTTATGTACTGCCAGTAAAATTTAAAATTGTGTTAATACCACATACATATAGCTTTGGACATTTCTTGGATGTTGCCATAAGAAATAGTTTCAAGTACTATTGTTATACCACTCACAATTATACTATTCAAAATTTCAAAAATAATTTACCTGAACTATATTTATATAATATAAATATTTTTTTAGTTTATATTGTTTCTTCATCTGACCTGTGTTACTGACTCATTATTCTTAGTTTTATGTGGATTTATTTGCTTCATATCATCCATTACTTTATACATAGATTTTCATCATATCATGTTTGTTATCAGACTTAAGTTTTGAAAAGACTTCATAAGATCACCATAGTTTGTCAGTGCTTACTCCTTTTGTCACTATTAGTTCTTGTAATAATAATTTAAGTTCAGTCTATGTTTTTTTCCACACATTCCAACTTTATTTCTCTGCCTTTATTATTAAAACTGATTATTATTAAAATTATCATATTATCTTTCCTTGTAAGTTAAATTAGCATAACATACTGATTTAAATATCCCAATTTCTTTATTTTTTCTACACTGATTTAAATAAAGCTGCTGAAATATACTAAGGAAAGTTAAACTTTTATACTCAATTTTCAAAGGTTTGTAAAGCAAACAATTAATTATCTAATTTAAAAGTTCTGTTTTAAGGAAATGCCATATTTTCTCATTTTAATGGAATAAGAACTGCAGTTTTGATTTTTTTGGTACTTTTAATTGAGGCATGAAAAACAGCTGATTTAATAAAATAGTTGCTTAGTTTTATTATTCCTTGTTCAGAAGAAATGAATTTTTTTTATAGCTATCCATTCTTTTAGCTTTATTCTTAAATTACTGCCTAATGATAAGAGAAAATCAAATTAAATTTAGTCAGCTATTTGTACTGAGAATTTAATCTATATTTTATTTAAGAAAATATGCACAGTAATACTATTTTTTCTGATCCATTATTGTGACATATCATGTATGTGAGCTACCTGTGGATGTATTTCTACTGTGGCTAAAAGCCAATGTAACCAGAATAAAATATAGCTTACATTACAAAATTTGAGATTTCTGAAGTCATTTGGAGTAAACTTTTTTTTTTCCGTTAAGGGGTTATATACAGTTAGAATTTGCAAAAAATCGATTTTTTTATTTCATTTTCGTAATGTATATGTATTTAAGTATACACACAGAAAATTTTAAGTCAATCCGATGATTATTCTGGAAGTTACACGAATATTTGTAGACATCAGAGCCGTTGAAAAGAGGAGGCCGGAGCGGCAGTGCTTACCTAGAACGCTCTCTCCTTAATTTACCTGCCTATTGTAAATGTCCCTTCTATTGTATTCAGGTACATAAAGTGAAAGTGTTATTAGTGTTATTTATATGGCCCTGGAATAGATGACTCGATGTAAGTTGAAAAAAAAATTTTTTACTCTATGTAAAGTGCTTTTCACACTTTAAACGCATTTTACTCAAAACCATGTTTTTATAGTCGGTGGCCAAGATTTCTTGGTAACTGCTGAACTGATCAGTCTCAAATTTGAACACAAGCTTCTTAAGTATATTTTTTTAGTACTTAATCGAAGGTTTTTTCTCACCAATAAATATATTTTTTTTATAAACAATTTCAGGCCAAAATTTTGGCCAAAAATCTTTTTTTTTCTTGAGAAGACGCTATCTTCGCAAAAAATTTTATTTTGCTTATTCCTTCGATTAATAACTAGATTATACATTACTTTAACGATATCCGTTTGGTTTTTTCATTTTGCATGATCTAGTCCAGAGATATCGTGGTCACTGCAAGATGCCTTTTTTGAGAGGAGCTCCTGGAGATCAGCTATAGCAGCCTTCAAAATTATTATTTTTACAATTAAAAAATGTTGAAATACAGTTAAAAGTTACCAGAATATGTGTAAAAATTTTTACATTAGTAAATTTAAAAGTTTTCTCAGGAAAAATTCTTGAAAAATCCCTTTTTTTAGCCCTACTGACTGTATATAACCCGTTAATTAAATACCACTTTATCAAAATGTAAGAACATGAATATACTCAGCTAAATAAATTATATATAAACTAAAGTTTTATTTCAGAACTTATTTGTTTGAATTACTCATGAAAGTAGTTTCTATTTTATCATAGATCTATCCTATGTGATTTGCTAATTATATTTTATTTGATAAATCAAGCAATTTTCCATTAATTATTTTTTATTTAAAACACATTTGAAATTAGATAGTTTTATGGTTTATTATGATAGTAAAATAAGCTCATCAGTAGATCAGTAGCCCTTCATATTGATTCATTATAGCAAAACTATAAAGCAGCAGGTAGTGGTTTTGAAAAAATAATTTAAAATATTAAGATGGTTACATTTTAAAATAATTAATTACCGAGATGTGTCTTAATACACATAGTTTTGTTGTTGCAAAAATGATGTGTCCAAAATATCTATAATTTAAAATCTAAGCCTAAAAGCTTCTTGCTTTTCAGTTATTGTGTACCTATACAGTCATTATTTTTGTGAAACAAAATATGAATTTATATTAAATCTGTGATAAAGATTTCCATTACCCTACTTGTCATAAAATAAATCTAAGGGTTATGAAATGTAACTGCACTTATATTTAAAAGAATATTCATTAACCACTTTTAAAATAAAATTCCAAATGAAATTAGAAAACAAAATGTTAATGCCTTAAAAAGGCACCTTAACAAACTACTGATTTCAGAGACTTATTACACCTGAATATTTGAAGAACTGGCTGGAGTTATGTTTCCAAAAATGTTTTACACTTAATTGTTTTATATCAATTCTTTTTCCTTGCTGTACTCCATTTCTCCATTATGTTAGGAAGGTGGAATTTTTGGCACAATGACACTACTCAGTATTTATCACCACTACATCAAACACTTTATTTTTGCGCTCAATGCGCGTTTCACTAACCATGTTAGCTTCATCAGGAGAGATGATTGACTCACACTCAAGTTTGAGTCAAACATATACATACACACATACCGTCTGTCCAAAAGTTCCTGGACTGTTTTTTTTCTCCACCTTTAAAGCAGCACCATCTTGTAAACAAGAGTAAAAGCTTGAGCTCATATCTGGAACACATTTCCATTCAACCAACCAGTTGTGATCAGTCAGTGCTGAGTAGTAGACAGACGTGTGATGTGATGGAGCAGCAAGCAGTGATCAAATTTCATGTGAAAGTGGGTAAAAAAGCTACGGAGACATTTGAATCTTTGAGAAAAGCTTACAGTGATCACAAGTGCTTGAGTGGCTTAAACCCTTTAAGAGACAACCGAAGTGGCTCGAGGGTAATGCAAGGTCAGGGCGTCCCAGCACAAGTTCGGCCGATGCAAATATTGTGAAAATTCGTCATCTTCTGCAAACCGACCGTCATCATTCGTGCAGATTGATGACAGAAAAGCTAAACATCTCTCAGTCAATTGTTCAAGACATTGTTCGAAATGTTTTAAACAAGAGGAAGTATATGTGAAAAACAGCTACGGGTGGAAATTTCATCAAAATGAAAAATTCGGACGATTCTTTTCTGCAGAAAATAATCACGGGCGATGATATGTAGCGGTTCGCCGAGACCGAAAAAAATGCGACTGACAAAGTCGAGACCAAAGACAATGCTCTTTGCTTTTTTTCTTGCCGAGGGTACTACAGTTAATGCCAGGTACTACTTGAATGTCATGGAGCGACTTTACAAGAGGATTCAGCAGGTTTGACCGAAGTGATGGAAAGCAAAGGATTTTTCCTTGTTTCAGGACAACCCGTCTGCTGACACGGCTTGTATTGTGGAGCATTTTTTGGTGCGAAAACAAGTGTCTCTTTATTCCCCTGATTTAGCCTCTAGTGACTTTTTTAAGGGTCAACGCTATGATGATTGAAGGACATTAAAGCCACCGTGACTCGCGAGTTAAACATGGTCTCAAAAGAAAATTTTTCTAACAGTTTCACATGGTTATTTCAACATTCTGAACGCTGTATAGGGGTTAGAGAGGACTATGTAGATCAACCGACTGAAGTAATCAAATGTTCACTTTTAATTTTTCTATTTTTAGTGTTCCGTAAAAAAACACTTATGGGATTACTTCGGTGTCTGTCTGTTACACTTGATTTTCTTTAAGACTATTTTAACAGAGAAAGTTGAAATTTGGCAGAAATATAGGAATTGATGGTCCAATCCGAGCCGTGTAGTGTTGAAAGTTAAATTTTGACTTAAGTTTTGGGAGGTGAACTCAGAAGTGAATGAAAGTCATCCAGCGGGGTGACAAATGAAGGCTTGTGAAAACACGAGTTCAAAAATATATATGTTTTAATACTCGCGAAAACTTTTTTTTATATATTATTTTTAAAAAAAATGGCCAAAAATCGCTGTCCTCCCAGTACTCTCTAAGAGTACTGATCAAAAAATTTCGGAAAAATTCTAGAATATTCTCCATAAAGTGTATATTGAACAAAAATTATCATTATGTTTGATAATTTATCTAGCATATAAAAAATATATTTGACTTGACAATATAGTGAAGATTTTTTTTTCCTGGAAAGTTGTGAATTTAACTGGGACTAAGAACTACAAAATATCAATATCGGTGCAATCAGTAATTTACTCATATACTATATACTTTTTAGTACATTACTGCTTTAAGCATTTGGCCAATTACAGATAAAATAAATTTTCATGATGACTGGTGACCAACGGATAGGTACCGAGACAAAATATTTGTATTTTCTTTGTTTATAATTAAACAAATATTTAGGTAGTAAATACAAATATTTAGGTAGTAAGTACAAATATTTAGGTAGTAAATATTTGTTTTAAACTTTTACTACAAATATGTCTCGCTTTTTATATATTCTTGGTAATTCCTATATTGAAGATGAATGTGTGACTGAATTTCATAGAATACTTCAGCAACTACTGTACGGAACACTAATTGCGCAATTGTTAAGCACAGAAAATATGGCTGTCGCTACACAAAGACAAACACGTGGAATAAAACGTCGTCGCAAAACGAAACCGGCTAGATACTGCTGGCACGTTAAACTGAACCTCGTCGTGTTTCTCAGAGAGGCTGCGCTTATTTTTCCCTAATATTGTTACACAGGAAACAACTTCTACTCACGTAGCATCTCTGAGAAACTCGTTGAGACACCTTTTAACGTGCGGGCTATAGCGAAGACCATATTTTCTAAGGTACTTGTTTCGATTTTAGATACTTTTTGGTACTTTTGAAAACATTATTTATTAATTTCCTGTGAATCTCAAACACCATAAGCTGAAAGGTCAAAATCAGACTAGAAGAATCAGATTTACAGATAATAGTACAGCTTTTACAGTCTTGAAAGTAAAAATTTGTCCAGTGCCTGTCTAAACCTAAAGATTATCATTATTTAAGAAATAAAAAATTTTAAAAGGAACGTTTTTAGAAGCCGATCTATGTTTTACTTTTTTTTAATAATTAAAACTAGGTAAAATCTTATGGTCTGTCTTAAGAAAAACATACTCTATGGATTTGCAATATGTAGAACAAAACCCACAATAATAACTGGTCAAGTGCAAGTTGAACTTGCACAATTAGTATTCCATACGTTGATTGCCTTTAAAATAAAAAATGTTGTTACGGTGGTATAAAATAATCACTGACTTCACAAAACACACCCCAAATGAGTTTTCAACAAAGTTTGTTTCCAATCTTTACTGAAAACTGATGACCTTGAAATTTTTGTTTTTTTTATATACCAGATAAATTATTAAAGGTAATGCACTCGTGATAATTTTCGTTTAATCTACACCACGTGGAGAATATTCCAGAATTTTTTTCAAAATTTTTTAATCAGAACTTTTCGAGACAAAGTGGGGGGACAGCGATTGTTCGCAATTTTTTAAAAATAATACAAAGAAAAGTGTGCGCAAGTATTACATTACATATATATTTTTTTACTCGTGTTTTCACAAGCTTTCATTTGACACCACACTCGATGACCTACTAAAAATTTTTTTTTCACTTTCGATATCACCCCCAATATTAACCCCTTAAGTCAAAATTTGACTTTCAAAACTACATGGCTCTGATGAAGCCATCATTTCCTATATTATTACCAAATTTCGACTTTCTACGACAAATAGTTTCGAAGAAAATCGGGTGTGACGGACAGACAGACAGACACCGAAGTCATCTTATAAGTGTTCCGTACGGAACACTAAAAATTACTATCACAGCTATCCTGATAATATTAGCGTTTTAAAAATATTGCCTCGGACAAAATATCTCTCCCTTTACTTACATCAATTCTACCGAATTTTTGCCTTGGTGTGTTACTTTGGCTGATTTACAAATTAGCTGACTTTCGTAGTTAGTTAAATTTTCAATCACTAATAAGTATGTTTTTTTTTTTAATTAGCTTATCTGAAGCCTGACGATAAATGCTATGGATGGACAGAAATACAGATTTTCAATAGTGTTACAATGTAAATAAAAATAATACTAATTAAAAATAAATTATTGATCAGTTGGTTTAAATATTTTGCGTAAATTTACATTAGGTAAGGCTGAAATAACGCAAACCAATCTTGAAATCGACAATAGGAGATTTTGCGCTGATATTCTGTAACGAAAATCAGGAAAAAGAGGAAAAGGAAAGGGAATAGTTCCTTTTCTTTTTAAAATTTCATATTCTATTAGACATTTCTTTTCACATTGTTATATTTCAGCTAGATCTGGATCCTTTATATTATCTATTTTATATTATCTATTAATATGAAAATTAAAAAATCACCACAAAATAAATAATCTGTTCTGATCACAATACATTACAATATCAGTTTATATTCTTGCTTGAAAAAGTAAATTCTATTTCAGTATGTGAAGAACCAAGATAAATAACAAAGTGACGTTATTTTTCCCTTTTAATTTCGGGAGTCGTTCGGCTAAGCGGATGGTAAACGAACTCTTTGACAAAAAAGGGATATCTTTCCTTTGGTTTGTAACAGAATCCCACTCCTGCGCTGGTGTTCTGTAACGAAAATAAGGAAAATTACATGGAAGTCAGTCTTTGAAATTTTGTACTCTATGGGCATTTGTAGTTAAACTTTTACACTATAATAAAAGAGCACAGGGAATATTTTTATAACTAGAATTTGGCGGGATTAACACTACCAATCAAAACAGACAATAATCCCGCCAAATTCTGGCTGTTGTAAACATCTTCCCTTGCTCTTTTGTTTACAGTGTTGTAAAATGGTGTTCCCTTTTAATTTGAAACGGCTATTAGACATTCTTTTTTACATCGTTCGGATAGACTAGGATCCTTGTGTATATCAGAATAGTTCATATTATTCATAAATATATAAAGTAATAAAATAAATAAACTGGTCAGATCATAGTACACCACAAAACGATATTATATGCTGACTTGAAAAAGTAAATGCAATTTCAACATGTGAAGAACGAAGATAAATTGTAAAGTGACATTCCCTTTTCCTTTTAAATTCGGAAGCCGTCTCGAACTTCCTTACAAAATGAGCAGTTTGACATGTATTACGAAAAACAAGGTAGCTCTTTTATTTTTTTTCTGTTACAAAATGCCAGGCCTACTGTTTAACGCCATCCACTACAGTTTACCGTAGTTTTTACCATCCATCCATATTAATAAGCAACAATTTTTTTTATTTTCACTTGTAGGAACAGGACCTTAGTCAGAACTTTACATCTAAAGACAACATATTATTTTTGTGTGTGTGGATATATATTTTATTGTCCGGTTTGTAATATACATATGTTTATAGATAAATTAGATATCGAGTTAATATTGTAAAATAATCGTAAATATGGATTTCTAGCGCCTTTCCTTTAGCATTTGCACAAATTTAATATGTATTTTCTAAATTTATATGAAAATTTTAACGGTAATATAAAATCGATGGGATGAATTATTATCTATGTAACAATACAGAAAGTCTTATTGTAATAATTGATTTCATAAACAAGTATGTTGGGAATGTGGAATCTTTGGCACCACAAACATCCAATTCCTAGTCTTAGCCTTGTTTAGAACTAGTCAGTAATATCACCACTACAGCAAACACTTTATTTTTGCACTCGACGCACATTTCGCTAACCATGTTAGATTCATCACGAGCGATTTATACTTAGCCTAATCCTCGAATTACTCAGGCGGAACTAATGGCATAGGCGAGGCCATCAGTTCCGGTCGAGTAACCAGTAGAGAGGACTATGAGGAATAGGTCCTCTGTCTTTATTTAAACTACTTTTACATTTTATAATTTCCATACTTTCGTATGCGTTTAACAATATCCTATCAGATACATTTTTAATTAATCTTGGATTATCTAATGTTACAGTATGATCAGCTTCAAGGGCATGTTCGGCAATGTTAGACTTGTCTATTCTATTGTATTTTAAGTGTGCTAAATGTTCTTTAAATCATGTTTTAATTGACTTTTGAATTTGATACCTATAGAAAAGATACAATAACAGATAGATATATCTCTAATGATTCATTTCATTGCAAACAACACAAATTAGCCGCGTTACATTTTTTAGTTCATCGTTTGATCAATTTTCCTCTGAATAGAGTAAACTTCAATAATGAAGGGAATCGTATTAGAAATATAACTAGAGTTAATGGTTATGACGATGACTTAGTAAACAAGTTAATAAATAGACATAAGTTCAGGTTAAACATTCAGAATTCCATCTTTTTTACACCCGAAGAAAATAAGATCAAGTATGTCTCCATACCATAAAATCCGAAATATAGCAGGGGACTCAATCAGGTATTTAATAAGGTAGGCCTCACTTTAGTCTATAAGTCATCAGACAACTGGGGAATATCTTCCAAAGATAAGATTCCTAATTGTGAGAAAAGTGGAATTTATGAAATTAGTTGTAATGATTGCGACAAAAAGGTCAATTAAGACACAATTTAAAGAAAATTTAGCACATTTAAAATACAGTAGAGCAGAAAAGTCTAGCATTGCTGAACATGCCCTTGAAGCTGACCATACTGTAACATTAGATAAACTAAGTTTAATTAAAAATGTATCTAATATGAAATTGTTGAACGCATACGAAAGTATTGAAATTATAAAATGTAAAAGTAGTTTAAATAAAGACAGAGGGTCTATTCCTTATAGTCCCCTCTACTGGTTACTTGACCGGAACTGATGGCCTCGCCTATGCCGTTAGTTCCGCCTGAGTAATTCGAGGATTAGGCTAAGTATAAATAGGGTAGATTTGTAGTTTAGTCATTCATCCCTCCCGATGAAAGTAACATGGTTAGCGAAACGCACGTCGAGTGCAAGAATAAAGTGTTTGGTGTAGTGGTGATATATACTGAGTAGTTCTAAACAAGGCTAAGACTATCAATCGGATGTTTGGTCTAGGTTTAAAATCCTGACCTAATAACAAGGTAATGTCTGGATAAATATAATGTTAATGTTACAAATAAATTAAGATAAATAAATGTACTTCCTTACTGTTATATTTTTTTGTTGGACTAATAGATATTGTTGACAATAAACATACAAATTTCCCTTTCTTTAAACAGGAATGCCGCGGTGCGTTTCCAGTCGTAAAATGCACTTACTGTCGATCCGAATTTCAACAAACATCGAAAGGTAGTACTAGTACGATTTGCAAAAAGTGTGAGCAGAACGTTAAGGCTTATGGAAAACCTACAGCTTGTGAATATTGTAACATAATAGCAGCTTTTATCGGTAACAAATGCCAGCGATGTACTAACTCCGAAATTAAGTATGGACCACCAGTAAATTGTGAACAGTGCAAACAGAAATGTGCATTCGATAGGCAAGATGATGACAAAAAGGTAACTTGCCACTCTCAAGTGTGTTAAATGTACACGGGACAACTATTTGTTGCTTTTTAGGTCGACGGGAAGCTGTTATGTTGGCTGTGCACGCTGTCGTTTAAACGAGCTTTAGCAAAAACCAAACAAGGAGATGCTGAAAGGAGGGCACACCTTAAAATGTCTGGAATTCATAAAAAACACAAGGAAGGAAAGTGAGTGTCCCGTTCGGATAAACTTAAATGGTTTTAAATCTAAAAAGTCATCTTTTTTCGGAGTAAAACAAAGAATTTTTATTTGCTGTAGTTGTGACTCCAGATACCACATTATTAAGCAGTTTTTGTTGATAGAATAGTACATATTTAGTAGTTATTTTTTGAATCAATGAGTAATAAATTTTATACTTTTATATCAAAAATAACAACTAGAGGTGCACCTCTTCCTCTGCTTACTTTTTAACCAGACAAGATACGGTAAAATCACGGCTTTCTTAAAAAAATAGACCATCGATATTGCCTAACATTTATGCTTTCTACGAGGCGTATTCGAAAAGTAAGGGCCGTTTGCTTATATTTAAATATTGGCGGGTCTGAACAAAGTTACACACATGCGTCATCTATTGATTGTTTCGAACAACTGAAGTTATTGTTTTAATTCAGTAGTCGTTTGCCTCTCGGTGAATGCAGACAACAGTGCCCGCGAAAATCGCTGCTCTCGTCAGTTGCGAAGTGCATAGTGTGATTCGATTTTTGTGTGCACAAGGATCATCAGCTGCTCAGATTTATCGAGAGTTGTGCCTAGTTTACGGACCTACAGTAATAAATGAAGGAAAGGTTAGAGACTTTGAAATCGCCGCACAAATGTGCATGATGAAGAGCGGAGTGGCAGGCAGACAGATGAAATCGTTCAACAAGGGAACTAAAAACGGCCATCTAATTGACGATTGCACTTGGAACCGTGGCTTGGTGGACAACGGTTTAAAGACGACGAAAAACTCAAGACCGCCATTCTTAGCTAGTTCAATTCCCAGGCAGATAACTTCTATGCAGAGGGATTAAAGAAGCTGATGCAGCGTTACAAAAAAGGGCTTAGAAGTGAACGGCGATTATGTGGAAAAGTGAAGTAGGTTTGCAGGAAACTAAAACCGTCAATAAAAACTTTTTTTAACGAATATATTTTTTGTTATGACCAAACAGCCCTTACTTTTCGAATATGCCTCGTAACTTCGTATATTCACTAAAAGGACAAATTTATTATCTGCCTAGTATTTTGTGTTTTATATTTTTATTGGTTAATGTAATTAAAATTATTAGATACTCTATTTGTAGGTGATTCCCATTTTTCCAAAGTAAAATACCTTTTAAATCACACGTAAGAGAAATGTGCCTAATAGCAAATGCGTGACTTTATTTGAAAGATATTTTAATTATTCTTGTCTGGTCGCAATTTTGACTTCAAAACATGTTAACCTTAACCCAAAAGACCTCTTTCAGTAAAAAGTAAAAGTCTTTGTGGAATATGATCGATCGCTGCTATACGTTTTCGCATAGACAAAAGGTTCAAATTTTCTACTAATTTGGTGCTTTTTCTTTATAAACACGAGGAATTGTGGAATGAAAATGTGGAAGTTTTTATTGAAATGTAATGTGTTATGGGTTGTCGCACGAATTACAGATTAATGAGCGTTTAGTAAAACTACGTATTATAAACAAACCAGTGTTAAATAGTTTATTGCGTATAAAATGTTTTTCAAATTTTTCATCGCATTGAATAACACGCCAGACTCACATAGGGAGTTTGTTTTTTGTGACCTTGGTAATGTATCTATATTATTAAAAATGTTATGTTTAACATGTCTAAAAAAAAGATGAGGAATTTTACTAACAAGGACAAATAATATGAATCAATGACCAATATTGTCTCTAAATACAACCACATTGCGGAGAAAACAAAATGATGCCGTGGCTACGCTAGAAACGAATAGTGCAGGGAAAAGATCACCACTAATAAAGGGTGTTTTTTATAGAGGTATAGAACTTTGAAATGGAATAAAACAAAGATGAATTTTTTAAATTGACATGAAATTTACTTTATTCGAAAGATAATCTTCTGGCATTATAATTTAAATATGACTTCTGGCATATGACCTCCACGGCTGGCTCGGACGTAGTCTAATCTGGAGGTCCAATTTTCGATGACTTTTTCCAACATTTGTGGCCGTATATCGGCAATAACGCGGCGAATGTTGTCCTCCAAGTGGTCAATCGTTTCGGGCTTATCGGCGTAAACTAGCGACTTCACATATCCCCACAGAAAATAGTCGAGCGGCGTTAAATCGCACGATCTTGGAGGCCAATTCACGGGTCCAAAACGTGAAACTATGCGGTTCCCAAACGTTTCCTTCAATAAATCAATTGTGGCACGAGCTGTGTGACATGTTGCGCCGTCTTGTTGAAACCACAGCTCCTGCACATCATGGTTGTTTAACTGATGAACGAAAAAGTCAGTAATCATGGCTCTATAGCGGTCACCATTGACTGTAATGTTCTGACCAGCATCGTTTTTAAAGAAGTACGGACCAATGATTCCACCAGCCCATAAAGCACACCAAACAGTCAGTTTTTCTGGATGTAACGGTGTCTCAACATACACTTGAGGATTATCATCACTCCAAATACGGCAGTTTTGTTTATTGACGTATCCATTCAAACAAAAGTGAGCTTCATCGCTAAACAAAATTCGCTTATGAAAATCGGGATCAACGGCAATCTTGTTTTAGGCCCATTCACCGAATCTACGCCTTGCTAGGTGATCGTGTGGCTTCAATTGTTGCACGAGTTGGATTTTGTAAGTACGCAAACCAAGATCTTTCCGCAAAATCTTCCATAAAGTGGATGGACACATATCCAATTCCTGTGCACGATGGCGGATAGACTGATTCGGGTCTTCCTCTACGCTACGCTCTACAGCAGCAATGACTTCTTCTGTACGCACTGTACGACGTCTCTGTGGATGCGTATTATCATTTAGAGTAAACGTGGTGCGAAAACGTTCCATAGTTAATCGAATTAATTGCTCTGATGGACGATTATGTTGACCGTAAAATGGACGTAGTGCGCGATACGTATTTCGAACAGAACCATGATTTTCAAAATAAATTTGCACAATTTGGAAGCGTTGTTCAGGCGTCAGTCTATTCATGTTGAAATGCCAAACCAAACAAAATAAATCACTTGATAGCTGACAAAATGGCCGCCAGTTAAAAAAGTGTTGCCAACTTAAAGTTTTATACCTCTATAAAAAACACCCTTTACATGGTGCTTTCTAAGGTGGAACATTATTTTTACCCAATGATGGCGCTCAGAGATATGACCGGTTATCGCATACCGTTAGCATCTTGTTGCTGTATTCGATTGACAAAACTCTTATTGATTCAAATTACTTTATGCCCTTACAGAATTGTTTTTATCTTACTTTCACTGGCGTACATCTGTACAAAAACGTAAAGTGATCCAATTCCAGTAATATTAATCAAATACAGCACTGTTTAAGAATTTTTATTCTGAAAGAAGTAAACAAAACTGAAGAAAATATTAATGATATTTAAAAGTTCAATGAGCTCTTAAAATAGTTTGAGTGTTGAGATTGTGATCTCTTTATAAAATTTGGGCTGTATTACACTCTGTCAGTATTCTTAAAAAAATGTGTTTTGAGAACATTTTTTGCCGTGAAAGCATTCTTTGGTGTGCTAACAACGGCGCAATTGCCTTAGTAAGTTGTCCAATCACCTCCTGCATCAATAATCGTCTGACTTTTTCGAGGCATACTACGGCAGTGATCTCCAAATTTTTCAAATCTCGCAAAACAACTGAGTCAAAGTCCTCGGAGCCTTTCCTCCGAGCTTTCTCTTTACAAGGGACCAAACGCACGAAATGCACGAAAATGTTGTCGAATGGTCTCATCGGACACATTCAAAACCGATTTTTCAAATTTTGCCGCTCCTCGACGCAACGTCAATTTCGGGTCCCGTAAAAACAAAGACACGATTCGTTTTTTGACACTCGGAGTAACTTTGCCTACCGAGCCACGTTTTAGCAAATCGCTACATTTTTCGTCTCGTTAAAATGATTTACCCATTTCTTCAGAAACGATACTGACTTTTTTACTATATTTAGCGGCTGCGGAATGTGTCATTTTAGGCCTCTTTGAATGGGAACAAAGAAAGACTGCCTCGAACCGACGCGCAAACAAGTGACTCATTTTGGATTTTACGTGATTTCGACGAAAGTTCGGAATCGACTAATACTTTTACTATAAAGCATCTACCAAAAATGAATTATCGCGGACACGTTCTTAGTTGACAGACTGTATCTTATTATTACACTTTATATAGACTATATTTGGCGAAGAGGCTCATTTTATTGAGTATTTTAACACGTTGGAAATGGACCAACTTAAAGAACAACTGTAGGTCTGGTTCATTACAAATCAGGGGGGACATTTTTAGTAGATTGCAAAAAATCGAGAGTGACTTACCCAGTACTTCCCTTCCAAATACGCAGTTCTAAAATAAGTACCGACACTCTCACACTCAAGAATATAGTAATACAAACACTAAAGTCAATATTTGGATTTCCCTCGGGACCCTAAAAGGGGGATCCAAACTCGGGAACGTGTCGAGCATCGCTGAGGGTCGCCGGCGCCCTGCCTAAGCGCGAGATGGATCTTGAGCTGGCAAATTGCCTCAGCAGCAGTGCCATTAACAATCAAGCCAAGCCAAAGTCAATATTTTAAATAAATGGGTACTTTAGAGTAAAATATTAATCACAAGTTAAGCAGAGAAGGAGCCTTAGAGATTTACAACCAAAAACTTTTTCTTCTACATACTTTTTTGGTAAAATTAAAAATAACGAAGTTTTCAGATTCCTCGACGCGAAAACTCGGAACCCTGAGAAGGACGTATTAGACCAGAGGTGTCAAACTCAATTTTGCAGAGGGCCATATATTAAATTTAGAATGTATAGGCGGGCCAGATTCAAATAAAAAAAATGTACTGAATTATTATAACATTTTATTTATTTAATTATATAGTATATAATATACGGTTGTTAAAAATTATATCAAAGTTATAAAAGAGGGTCATTATTTTGAGCTCGAGGATCCAGATACCTGACTTCTCTTGTTTTTGACAAGCTCATTGATGTCAGGTATCATATTCGTTGTAGTTATTTTAAGAACTGATTGGAGATGTTCATTCGAAAATCTTGTGCCATGTTTGTTCTTATTTATTTTCATGACGGAAAACATCTGCTCACATAAATAGGTGCTACCAAACATGCAGAGAATGCGTGCTGCATGCTTTTTTAATTCCGGGTAGTTATCCAAACCCTTGAAATATTGTGTATAAAATGTAAGAGCGTTAATCTCTTTAAATTTTTCTTTCAAAATACTGTCCGATTGAAGATCTATCAACTCCATTTGCAAATGAACTGGTGCCTGTGAAGCTTCAAAATTGAATGGATTGTTGAAAATTGGGAATTCCATTTCATTCATTTTGTGAAAGTCTTCAAAACGATTGTTCAATTCCGTGATCAAATTTTGCAGAAGTTGAGAATATTGATCCAATTTTTTTTGGTTCACTGTGCCAAATGATTTTAAATGAGGGAAATGATCCAAAGTTTGATTTTTTACCTGATTTTCCCACAGCCTCAACTTTGTTTCAAAGGCTTGAATACATTTGAGTGACAATCAGATTTTTACCCTGTAACTTTACATTCAGGTCAGTCAAGTGTTTATTCATATCTACCAAAAAGGCACAATCAACCCACCAGTCATTGTCATAATCAATTGGGTTGCCTTTTTCTAACATGAAAGCTTGAGTAGGGTCACGTAATGCAAAAAATTTTTCTAAAATTACTCCTCGACTGAGCCAACCAACTTCGGTGAAGTAAGGAACATCAGAAAACTTTTCGTCCAAATCTTGTAAAAACTGCCTGAACTGTCGGTGATTTAGTCCTCTGCTCCTTATAAAATTTACTATTTTAATTATAGGTTGCATGACATGGTCCATTTTTAAATGTTTGGATGCCAATGATTCCTGATGAATTATACAGTGAAATCCCACAAAATTCCCTGATGTTTTCTGTTTTAATTTAGTTACAACGCCCGAATGTTTGCCAGCCATGGCAGAAGCGCCATCCGTAATTGTGCTGCTAAGTATATTCCAGTCGAGTTCATATTCTGCTATCAAATGCTCAATTGCAGAATAAATATCATTTGCTGTTGTAGTACCTGTCAATGGAACGCACTTTAATAGTTCTTCAGTTATTTCAAAGTTACTGTTAATACCTCGTATAAAAATAGCAAGTTGAGCTGTATCAACAGTATCAGTGCTCTCGTCAACAGCCAGTGAAAAGTTTGTAAATTCCTTAATTTTCTCCTTCAGTTGAAGAACCAAATTTTGAGATAAATCATTTATTCTTGAAGCAACAGTGTTTCTTGACAGCGAAATATTTTGAATTATTGACTTTTGAAATGGAAATGAAACATCGGCAACTTTCAACATACAGTCTTTAATAAAATCACCATCAGTGAAAGGTTTTGATCTCTTCGCGATTTCTAATGCAATAATAAAACTTGATTTGAGGGCATCTTCGCTCTCAGTATTAGCTTTAGTAAACATCGATTGTTGACCTTGAAGTTTAGATTTTAAAGATGACAATGTGTCCATTCTTATTTTTTCAGTGTAACAATCGAATTTTGATTTATGATTCGTATCATAGTGTCTCTTCAAGTTAAACTCCTTACAAACAGCAACTGTTTGATTGCAAATCAAACAGAGTGGTTTACCTTTCCATTCTATGAAAAAATATGCAATTTCCCATTTAGACTGAAAAACTGCACTCACTATCAACTTTACGTTTTTGTGACATTATGCCAAAATCGTAACAATTATGGAACTCGACATAACAATTATGGATATCGCACGCGCACGACACAAACAAATGCACAATACCTTCACAATCACTACATCGCAGTACAACTAAAATCCTTCTCCGACCGTATCGCTTCGATTACTCGACTCACACTCAACTGACTCACGTCGCGCCGACGCACTCCTTTTATAATATCGATAAGGAAGGTTCTAGTCTAGACTCGAAGCGCGTGGAAGATTCTATTGTTCTCAACAAAAATAATAGGGTATTTCCGCTTGTTGCTAGGAGATGGCGTTACTGTCTATTCTCTCGCTTGTCAAGGCACGCGCTGCCCTTGAAATTACTTATAAATGTAGTGTGCGCATTTTAAAACTTCCGTAGAGGAATCGAGTGAAGTCTAAAAGCTCTAAAAAACATAATTCTTCTTTCTGTGACACATTGCGATCGCGGGCCTTATTGATACGTCCCGAGGGCCTGATGCGGCCAGCGGGCCGTATCTTTGACATCCCTGTATTAGACGATATACACGAAGCAACCTTAAATACTCGAAAATAATGAAAAAGTAAAGCAATTTTGAGATACCTCGACTCGATGGCAACGACATTAAACGCTGATGCACGTGAATTCAATTATAATTTAAACCTCGAATGTTGGTGTTTTAAGATTATTTAAATTTAAAAAATAAATAACCGCGGTTTAAAAAACCCGTGCAACGTAGATATCCCTCTTAATCTGCGTTTAGTCTTTAAACCGCTCTTAAAAGTAGTGAGGCGACGACCCGTTATAATAACGTAGAATAAAATGCACCAGTCCTTCATGTCTTTTTAATATTCCATAATTGAACAAGTTTCTCAAAAAGTACAAAGTTGTTTTTGGATAAAACAGCTTACAGTCTGTCAAGTAAGAACGTGATCGCTCGTATTCTTGAAAAAATGTGTTTCGAGAACATTTTTTGCCATCAATGTATTCTTTGATGTGCTAACAACGGCGTAATTACCTTAGTAAGTTGACTGATCGCCTCCTGCATCAATAATCGCCTGGCATCTTCAAAATATGCTGTTTACGAGATTTTTTGCATACTCTGCAAATTTTTCGAATTTCGCGAGACAACTGAGTCAAAGTCCTTGGAGTTTCTCCACTGAGCTTTCTCCTTATAAGGGATCAAACGTTTTCAATAGGGTTGGCGTCCGGTGATTGTGAGGGTCACTCTAGTATCTTATCATGGGCCCAAGCGAGCCGCTTCGCGACGTGGTTTTCGCTCAGTAAAGGTGTCTTCAACGTGCTTTGGAATTTGACATCACGAACACAAAGATGTTGTCGAATGGTGTCATGAAACAACGTCAATTTCGGGTCCCCGTGAAAACAAAGCCACCATTCGTTTTCCGACTTTCGGAGTGGCTTTGCCTACCGTGTCACGTTTTGACAAGCAGTCGACATTTTTCGTCTCGTTAAAACGATTTACCCACTTTTTCACAAACGACACCGACTTTTTAATATATTTAGCGGCCGCAGAATGTGTCATTTTAGACCCCTTTGGATAGGAATAAGGAAAGACTGCCTCGAACCGACGCGCAAACAGGTGACTCATTTTGAATTTTACGTGATTTTGACGGAATTTCGAAATCGACTGATATTTTTACTAAAATGAGTCTTAAAGAAAGGTTCCCTCTACCGATTTTTTGTTGAATCGCTAGAATCGCATCTACCAAAAATGAATTATCGCGGACTCGTTTTTTACTTGACAGACTGTACGTGTTCTTTATCTTATAACTCTAAAGTTCATACATTTAAAATTTAGAAACTGCTTATGGTAAATCTTAAAAATAATCAGACTGGTCATTAAAATATAATACTGGTCATTAAATTGTTTAAGTTTTGACAAAAGAACATTTACCTTTAAGTTCGGTTTAGTTCGTGTTTTATTAAACCGTATTTAAATAGAGAGTTTTAGGCTTCCCATAGAACTGATTATTCTTGTTTTTTGATATAAAATGCTTCCGTACCGTAACAACTCTTACCTCGGTAATTTCTTCTTTATTGGAGATCTATTAAGCAAAATGGGGATCTCATTTTAAAGATCTTTTAATCTTTAATTTAACATGAAATTGTGTTCTCAATATAGTGAACTTATCATTCTGCCAAGGAAACGGGCTTCTGTGTGAACACGCCATGTAGTCTTACGGTATTTTACATTTAAACAGAGAAATTTCTTGCTTAAGAAAATAAAAATGCTTATAGTTCTTCAACTATACAAAGTTATTTCATAAGAAAACTTGGGATCAACTTTCATATTCGTATTTTAACCTCACAATATATATTTATTAGGGATTTCGTACATCTCGTCTGGGAAGTTTCTCCTGTCGTCCTAAGGGTGAATTGCATCTTCAATAGTTTTTTCTCTCATTTTCTTAATCTTGATTCTAACACGTAGGCTGAAAAGTTTTTGGTCCAGCTACTTAAAACACTTTTTTTTTGCAAAATTCGACTTTATTCATCAACATAGTCTCCTTCAAGAACGATACAATCAGTCCAACGCTTTTCTATACATTTCTTGTAGGAGGATTTGTCTTTGCCTTCAAAATAGGCCTCAGTTTCGGCGATAAATTCTTCCAAATCTCTCTCCCGCGAGCATTTTTTTGAGGTCTGCGAATAGGTAATAGTCGCTAGGGGCTAAATCTGGAGAATACAGTGGATGAAGAAGCAATTCAAACTTCAGTTCATGCAATTTTGCCATCGTAACCATTGATTTATGACACGGTGCATTGTTTTGATGAAAGAGCACTTTTTTCTTGTTTATTTTGCGCTGTTTCTTTGCGATTTCTGCCTTCAAACGCACCAATAACTTTATATAATATTCGCTATTGATGGTTTTTTTCCCTTCTCAGCATAGTCGATGAAAATTATTCCATGCTCATCCCAAAATACAGAGGCCAAAACCTTCCCAGCCGACTGTTGTGTCTTTGGTCGCTTCGGGCGGCTTTTACCGGCTGCTGTACACTCAGCTAATTGCCGATTTGATATCGGTGTGTAGTGGTGGATCCATGTTTCATCCTTTGTCACATATCGCATGAAAAAAATCCTTTTTATTGCGGTTAAACATGTCCAAATAGCGCTCAGAATCATCAACACGTTGTTAGTCCACTTTGAGCACACGCGGTACAAATTTCGAACAAAGCTTTCTCATGCCCAAATGTTCATTGAAAATATGACCAACACGTTCTTTTGATATCTTTAGGGTGTCAGCTATGTCACGCAATTTCACTTTACGGTCATCTAAAACAATTTTGTGGATTTTTTTTATGTTTTCCGGTGTAACCACCTCATTTGGGCGTTCAGAGCGTTCAGCATCATTTGTTTCTACGACCGCGTTTAAATTCAACATACCAGTAAATGACGAGTGGTTTTCCAGGGTCCCCGTAACACTTATCGAGCCATTGCTTAGCTTGAACGGTATTTTTTCCCACCAAAAACAGTGTTTAATGAACAGACGAAATTCGATTTTTTTCATGGTTTGGAAATATCAAAAGTAGCGTCACCAAAACCACTGTAACTTTTAAACTAATCGTCGAAACGTCATGAAATTTTGACACGAATTATTTGAAGGTTGGTACTTAATAAAAATCATATGGATTTTTTTAAAAAGGACGACATCTGTGTGACAGACCAAAAACTTTTCAGCCTACGTGTTATTCCTCTATTTAAAAAAAAATAGTAATAATGTTCCAAAAAATGGGAGGTAAACTGTGCAATAACAGAGGGGAAATCTCATACTTCAATAGAAGCAACTTGTACTAATATAATAGGCACGTTTGAAGTTAGTATGCCTTCTGATGTTTTTTATTTCCGATTGAGTAGCTGCCATTTAAGTTGCTAATCTCAATTAATTCGTTTATGATATAACCTTTTTTTTAATAGATGTCTGTCACATCCGATTTTCTCCAAAATTAATTGATACAGAACATTGAAATTTGTCTCAAGTGTAGGAATTGGTGGCCCAATCAGAGCCGTGTAATGTTGAAATTTAAATTTTGATTTAAGGGGTTAGTTTTGGGGGTGAAAGCGAAAGTTAAGGAGGTTGAGGCGTTAAACGTAAAATATGAAAACTCTTTTGTATAGATTTTTTTAGATAGATTAATTAGTTTAGAAATTTTCTATGAAAAATTTAAGGTCTTTAGGAAACTTATTTAAATAAAAATCGAAATTAACAATACATATAGTCTTATGGAGAATACGTCAATTTGATATAAAAAATGACACATTTTTTGTTATAACAAATGAATTGATAAAAAAATGCCATTGATAGGAAATTTAACTATGTTAAACATTGAAATTTCGCGATTATTTAAAAAAAAATTTCAATTTTAATTAGAAAGCATCCACTTTATGCAAAATAACAATTATTGGGGGTACTTGTGAATGATTTACCTTTTATCTTCGAAATAGCGGCAATGTTGCATTTAGTAGTAATGGCGGGAAATTTAAATATTTTAAATTGTGTAGTACAAGTTTATATACCAGGTGTACAAGTATGAAATGCGGATTTCAGACAACAGATCGTGCACCAATGCAGTTTGTGCTATAAAGATTTCACACTGCGCCATTTTGTTGTGTCATCAACAAGTATCAGACGCGCGCGAGTGATAAATTGGAAAAGTGTGTGCATAGTGTTGTGTTGTGTTCAATATGTCGAAATTTATACCGAACAAAGAGCATGCGCGGACAGCATTAATTTTTTGTTTTTATTTGAAGAAAACTGCTGTTGAATCATACCGATTACTTCGAGAGGCTTATGGTGAACATGTTCCAATGCGAATACGTGTGAACGATGGTTTTGGCGTTTCAAAAGTGGTGACTTCGATGTTGCAGACAAGGAACGTGGAAAACTGCCAAGAAAATACGAAGATGTGGAATTGCAAGCATTGTTGGACGAAGACGATTCGCAAACACAAAAACAACTCGCCGAGCAATTGGGCGTTAGTCAACAAGCTGTTTGCAATCGGCTACGAGAGATGGGAAAGATTCAGAAGACCGTAGATGGATACCACATGAGTTGAACAACAGGCAAATGGAAAAGCGCAAAAACACGTGTGACATTTTGCTCGCTCGGTAGAAAAGGAAGTCGTTTTTGCATCGTATAGTTACAGGGGATGAAAAGTGGATTTATTTTGAGAATCCCAAGCGCAAAAAATCATAGGTAGACCCAGGCGCACCATCCACATCGACCGCAAGACCAAATCGCTTTGGCAGAAAGACGATGCTCTGTGTTTGGTGGAACCAGAGGGCGTGGTCTATTATGAGCTGTTAAAACCTGGGGAAACGGTTAATACTAAACGTTACCAACAACAATTGACCGATTTGAACCGTTCGCTGCTTGAAAAAAGGCCAGAATACCGAAAGAGGCAACACAAAGTCATTTTTCTTCATGACAGTGCTCCACCACATACGGCAAAACCAGTTCACGACACGTTGAAAGCACTCAGCTGGGAAGTTCTACCCCACGCGGCTTACTCACCAGACTTGGCTCCTTCCGATTACCACTTGTTTGCGTCGATGGAGCACTTGCTGAGCAGCGCTTTGGTTCATACGAAGATGTGAAAAAATGGCTCGATGAATGGTTCGCAGCAAAAGGGGAAGATTTTTACTGGCGTGGTATTCACAAATTACCCGAAAGATGGGAAAAATGTATAACAAGCGATGGAGCATACTTTGAATAAAGCACTTTTTATCATTCTTCCGAATTTAACATTTTTTTTAGAAAAAAAAATCCGCATTTCATACTTGTACACCTGGTACGGTGCAAGTAAATAATATTAAGTTTAACTAATAATAGATTTGCAATAGGTATTAAAGCATTTGTTTTAACTATTTAATTAATTTACTTATTTAGCTTATAATTACCTAGTGCAGCTTCAGTGTTAACATTATAATTTTCCTTATTGTCCTTCGATATATGTGTACTGTTTGTTGATACTGTGTTGTATTTACATTTATCACACTTTATGGTTAGTAATGATGCTAGACCACTTATAGTGTATAGTAATATAACATGAAAGTGTTTCATTATATGAAGATCATTTTAAGTGTTCTCCAAGTTATCGCCTGTCAACAATTCGTCGACCACTGTCACAGAGGTTAGAAGACACTTGATTTTCTGTTCCGTTTACCAATACTTTGTTGGCTTACTCTTTGATTGTATACAGCCTCCGTAACACGTTTTCGCTTTCACATATTTTTTTTTTTCCATTTTTATAAATATTTGCTGATTTTTTATTATTATCCATTTTTTTTTTTTACTTGTTTACAACAGCTGATCACAATAACAACAAAATTCAATATATCTATAAACAAGCATGTCAGTAGAGCTAACAGTAAAATACTTTACAGCGTTGCCGCTTCGAGACATCGGAATTTTAAAATTTTTAATTATCATTTTTTATTAATTGCCTATTTTTTAAATATTAAATTTTTTTTTTATTCTTTTATTATTTTCATATTATTTGCTTTGATAATTTTTTTAAAAATTACAAAATATAATTAATTTTTGTTTTCAATATTTTTTTTTTCTATAAGTTTGTACAAAACATCCAAAAGTTAATCCATTCGTGTTAAATTATTTAATAAAATTAAATAAACAATATATAAGACTTAAAACCTTTCGATAATGAATTTATTATCATAATAATAACCATCGTTAGTCTTATAAAATGTTTTAATTATTTGATACAAAGCATTTCTAAATGACAACATTCAAAACTTTTGGTTGGGACTATCCCACCTCAACCTCCTTATTATTTTTTTTTTTTTCAAATGATGTAATTTACACGCAAACTTTTCTTTATGTTATATTAAATAATCACGATAAATTTTCGAAAAAATTTTAAAATACTCTCCGTAAGGTGTAGATTGAATGAAAATGATCACGAGTGCATTACCTTTGATAATTTATTTGATATATATATATATATATATATATATATATATATATATATATATATATATATATATATATATATATATATAACCTGTCAAATACAAGTTGAACTTTCGCAATTAGTCTTTCGTACCATGTTTGTTTTTAAAATAAAATAAAATCTTTACCTAGGCTAAGTTAATTAGGCCCTGATATCTTAAAATCCCAAATGGAAAAAACCGCAAAAAACTTTTTTTTCATTATATTCTACAGGTCGACTAAGTGAACCGATCGGCTTGAAACTTTTAGAAAATATGCATTTCATTATAGTAAAAATACCCTGAAATTTTGGTACAAAAATATTTAACCCAATGGGCACAATTGGATTTATTTAAAATTTGAATTGCCCGCCATTTTATGTCATTTCCAAAATGTATCTGTCGAAACGATCGTGGGTAAAATCTAAAGTAACTAGTAGAGATATAGAATTGAAAGACACCATATTATAAGTGTGAAAAAGCACTATTAGCTAAAAAATTTAAATCAGCTTAATCAGCCTTGAGTATAAATACTCTCGTAAACGGCATGTTGTTAGCAGGAGTCTGCTTAGATCAGACAGACGGTTTAGACAGTCTTCTCGCTCTCGGTTAGGATGCATATTTGAAAACGGGCTGGTTGGCTCAATGGACGACCTCTTGACCCGAAAGGAACTGACGATATAGACAATGTCCTTGTTCCCGAGTAGGATACCTAACTGAAGTCGGCTTGATGATACAGATCCTGTTAAAAGTACTAGGTAGTTGTTAATGGAAGTCGCTTGTAAGAGAACTGATACTGTAGGCAGTGTCCCCGTCACTGGGAGAACGCTGAATTGAAGTTATATTGGTTCGAGGACTAGGCCAATCAAAGGTGCTTCGCCAACGGCTTGTTAGTGGTGAAGACACCCTGAACCAGGAAGGACTGAAGATACAAACAGTATTCTCACTTTGGAGTAGGTTACACACCTGAAGTCTCTTACTGGTTTGATTGACGATTCACCCTGTCAGAAACTGTTCGATGAAAGCATGTTGTTAGTGAGGGCCAAAAACATTTTATATCCAAGAGGAGACGAACCATTCATGAAATTGCTTCCCGTCCATTTAAAATTTCAATGAGTATGATAAGGACAAGAAAAAAACAGTGCTACAGTAAACATAAAACACAGAGTAGCGACGCTCAAGAATATTTTTAGGTCTTATTTTGAATTACGCATGTGTGCCCTATCGTACTAACAACATTGCTGCTAGCACGAGCGCGGGTTATATTTACATCTGGATTTCAAGAAGGATCTGTTGATAATTTTCCAATAAGTAAATGACTCGTTTGACGTTATAACTGAAAATAATTATAAATAACCGGCAGTTGGACTTGCGCAATTAGTGTTTCCGCACGTTGATTGCTTTTAAAATCAAATTTTTTTTACAGAGATATAAAACGATCAGTGACTTTACAAATCACACCCCCAAATGAGTTTTCAACAACGTTTGTTTCTGATCGTGTTGAAAACTGATAAACTTGAAATTTTTGTTTTTTTTGTATACCAGATAAATTATTAAAGGTATTGTACTCGTGATAATTTTCTTTCAATCTACATCCTGTAGGGTGATCAGTACTTTTCGAGATGAGAGGGCAGCGATTTTTGGCAATTTTTTAAAAATAATACAACGAAAAGTGTGCGCAGGTACTGCATTATATATATTTTTGAACTCGTATTTTCACAAACTATAATTTGACACCCTGCTCAATGACCTGGTGAAATAAATATTTTTTCGCTTTCGATTTCACCTCCCAAAATTAACCCCGACAGCCGAGTCAAAAGTACACGACTCTGATGGGGCCATTAATTCCTATATTAGGGCCATATTTCAACTTTCTATGTCAAATAGTTTTGGAGAAAATTGGGTTTGACCGACAGACAGACGAATAGACACCGTGATCTTATAAGTGTTCCGTATGGAACACTAAAAATATGTCAAAAGGAAGTTTTTTTGTTGTGCTTTTAGTGCTTGTAAAAATATAAATGGAATCTTCAAAGGATGAGATATTTTAAAAGCTCGCGGAAATCATACCAGCAATATGGCGAGAGGTCATGTGACAAACTCCAACCCCTTGAGATCAAAGATGCCGAGTCGGATTGTCGCTACTGTATTTTATGTTTACAGTGACAGATTGTAATCCTGTTTTGCAGAAAGTTACTTTATTCAACTTCCATGCGATACCGCTAAGGAAACTGAATGGTCGTCTGTTATTTTGTCGTAAAACCGGCCCTGAATACGTATGTGTGTTGCCACTTTTATTAATTTTGACATCTAGTTATATGTGGTTAACTGTAATTTTTTAAAACACAAATATATTTTTTACGTTCTTCTCTTTTAGCAGAAACTGTGCAGTTTATTAGATTGGACTTTTAATGATATTGTGAAAGTCAATGAACCAAGGAATCTTTTAAATTTTGTAAATTTGGTAGCACTATACGCTTGACCTATACGTTACTATCCAGTCAGCCAATTTTCAAGGCGCGTTTGACATATGACCATGTTTTAAAGTAAATATGCGGAGGTTTGGTGGAGGCCAATTAAACCAGAGAGGGCTGGCGATGTAGGTGTCGTTTTCGCCCTCGAGTACGACACATATCTGAAGTCGGACTGGATGGTTGATCTGTCAACGACAAGACTTGTTTCACCGCAAGGCTGCGAAAACATTCACAGGTCGTACGCTCTTCGTTGAAGTTTTTAATATGCGAGAGGTGTAGAAAAAGGCGTAAAACAGACTTAGATTCGCTGATTGTGATCCGAGTTCCACATTAAACTGTAGGTCTCGTACATTACTGAAAGATAAAAATGGGTTTCGAACATTACGTTGTTAAACATTCCCTTGATACTTAACTAAAATTTTGAATAGAATGTAGGATTCCTGGGGTAAAAGGATGCAAATAAAGTTGGTTTTAGCAGAACTTTCTTTTATTATTTCATAATTATATATCAGAATTCTAAACACAAAAACAGTGTTTGTTAGAGAATGTAAATCAATTACAAAAAGAAGACGTGTCCTTATACCCTCTTCAGCATATTTTTTTTAGTTGATTCTGTCTTTAAATCTACCTGTGATATGCTATCATCACAAGAAATAGTGTACATATTTGTCTCGTATTTTATGTGGAAGCATTTAACACTGTTATGTCGCTACGTCGTCGTTTTGAAATAGTTGATATATTTTAATATTTTTAATTCGCCTCTATTTTCAACAGCATACAGATCTGGAACATTGTCGTGATGAAACAGTACCTAATGGGGCTAAATGGGGCCATGTTTCCTTCAATTTCTTGTCGAAGCGGTCCAGTAACTCACTAGAGTATAGTCCAGTGATCGTTCTTCCTTTTTCTAAGGAGTCAATGAGTATGATGCACTTCTTTAGAGCAGATTCACCGGAAGCAACTCATTAGTTTTATTATTGCTTGGTTTCGGGTATATAAGGATGAATCCAGGTCTCATCGACGGTGGCAACGCGGCACAAAAAGTCCTTTGGATTTCGCTTAAATTGCTCCAAACACAGCTTGTTGAAAGCCGCATCCGCTTGTTGTCCACGGGGAGCAATCGCGGCACCCATCGGGCCGACAACTTTTTCAAAGTCAACTTATCATATACAATATTACCGTTCCCGTTTACACACGTATGGCCTCTGCTAATTCGCGCACCTTCGTTCCCAGGTGATCCTCATAATAACGGATGTTCGACCACGTTTAAATTCGTGGAATGGAATGGAATTTGACTATTGTCATTAATGGCGAAGGGTCCCTATAAATAGCATCCAATTTTTACTTTTATCTCCTCACACATGTTCCCATCCAAAAGTAAAAAGCGAAATACTGAACGATAATGCACTTTTTCCATCTTAGCGACAAACACGTTACACTACTTACTGAAATGGCTGCCAAATGCTACTAACTAACCTATGAATCAGTGTCAGTTTTTAGTGTTCCGTACTTATAAGATCACTTCGGTGTCTCTGTCTGTCTGTCACACCCCGATTTTCTCCGAAACTATTTGACATAGAAAGTTGAAATTTGGTACTAATATAGGAATTGATGGCCTCATCGGAGCCGAGTAGTTTTGAAAATTAAATTTTGACTTAAGGGGTTAGTTTTGAGGGGGTGAAATCGGAAGTGAAAAAAAAAATTTTACTAGGTCATCGAGTGTGGTATCAAATGAAAGCTTGTGAAAACACGAGTAGAATATATATATATATATATATATATATATATATATATATATATATATATATATATATATATATATAATGTAATACTTGGGCACACTTTTCTTTGTATTATTTTTTAAAAATCGCTGTCCCCCTACCTTATCTCCAAAAGTACTCATCAAAAAATTTTGAAAAAAATTCTGGAATATTCTCCACGGAGCATAAATTGAACGAAAATTATCACGAGTGCAAATCAGAAATTTCAAGGTCATCAGTTTTCAGTAAAGATTGGAAACAAACTTTGTCGAAAACTCATTTGGGGTGTTTTTTGTGAAGTCTAATCATTTTATACCACCGTAACAAAATTTTTTATTTTAAAAGCAATTAACTTACGGAACACTAATTGTGCAAGTTCAACTTGCACTTGACCGGTTATTTATTTTTTTTTTTTGGTGTCATTTATCAGACGACAGTAGACGATGGTAACATCAACTTGCCTTAACAACACCATCAGTCTTCAAACACGGGTACTTTTTGAACCACCCTCGTAAACAGAAAATTAAACTTGGGGAGGGCCGAGGATATTACCTTAAGTTATGCGGCTTAGAAGGTCACTAAAGGTAGCAAAACCAATATATCTGACAAAGACACGTTGTAGATGCGAGAAACAAATTTTGAGCGCAATTCTTTGTAATCAAACATATAAGAGATGTAAAGGGTTTGAGAGGAGAATAGCTTTGAATGTGTTATGCTATATGCCCACTTCATAGTTCCTGAAGTTGAGGAATTTAAAATTATTTTATTTATTCATTCTCTTTAATTTTAACAGAACCGAAGCGAGTATTTGTTTTGAAACGTGTATTTGCATGAAAAGTAATGATTAAATAACTTTGCCAATATTTTAAGATACAATTTCACAACTCTGAAACAAACTTTATACGTATTTCAACAGGATTACTGCAATTGTTGGAAAAAACAGACTAAGATCCGAAAAGATACTTATTCCCGGCAAGAACATTTACATAAATTATATATATATATATATATATATATATATATATATATATATATATATATATATATATATATATATATATATATATATATATATATATATATAAATTTGTTAACCGAAACGTAGCAAAGCAGTCAAAAAGTTCGAGATCCCATCAAAGAAAACCCGAAATTATGTAATTGATTGAAGGACTTCAAAATCAACTGTGTACAATATTTTGATCGCTCGAAAGAGCTTTAACTTGAAAAAATCTTCACTGGTAATAAAACGCGGTTCGTTCACATTTATTTTCGAGCAAAAACCAAGCTTCTGTTGGATCACTCGCCTTGTTCCCCTCATTTAGCATTTTGGAATTTTCTTAATTAGGCGTCAAAGTAAGTCGAGTAACGTCGTCATATTTTAAATTATTCGTAAGTGTGGACAAAAGTGGTCCGAACAACTGTCCAGTGGCCTTATATTTTACTGCCACCCGCCTCTTGTAGCAAATTCAAGGAATCGTAACGGTAATGACTGCACGGTCACGATTCGTCGGAATTGTTATAAAAGACCGACCCACCGTGGAGTATATCGCCAGTATTTTGTGCCGCTTTTATACATTCCTATTTATGAGTCAATATCGATAAGCAATAGTGCACATATACTTACCAATCAATTTACCACTTATTTTTATTTTGAACGATTTTATACAGGCTTTTAGTACACTAGAGGTACTACCAATTTAATATATGTCCTGGTGAAAATTCAAGCTTATCTAATTCCATAAATTATAAAATAAATAATATTTAATTTTTGTGTTGCCATTCTTTAATCTCTTACAGTGGATATATGTGAGAAAAAAAATGCCACAATATATAGAATTATCATAAAAAGGAATCACAATATGCACCTATACTTACCAAACGAGTGAAACTATGAAAAAGAAAATGTGAAATACAATTTCCCATTTATTAGTGTTTCGTACAGGACACTTATGGGTTCACTTCGGTGTCGTCCGTCTGTCACATCCGATTTTCTCCGAAACTATTTGATATAGAAATTTGAGATTTGACACAAATATAGGAATTGATGGCCCAATGAGAACCGTGTCATTTTGAAAGTTAAATTTTGACTTAAGTCAGCGTTTCTCAACCTGTGGGTCGCGCCCGACTAGGGGGGCCGTGATTACACTACGGGGGGGGGGGGCGTATCGAAAAGAAATTTTATTAAAAGAAATTATTAAAAAACATTTAATATAATTTATTGAAAGGAAATCAAAACAAAATACATTCTGACATAATAAAAAATAAAATACACATTTACACTGACATAATACACCTATAAATAGGATTGTATTAGTACTGTACAATGTATTTACCTAATAATTAACATATCACTACTGAATTAAAAACAAGTTTAATAATTATTAGCGACTCCCTTGGACCTGTTTTGCAGAGCAAAAATTTTTAAAGGATGGTTCAATATTAGAAATAGACACTCTGAGTTCTTTTTCTATATTTAGTTTAAATCTATATTTTGTTTTCAAAGCAGCCACCGCAGAAAATCCGGTTTCGCAAAAGTAGTTTTGGTAGTTTGTAAGGTTTGTAATTAAGGTCATAGTGTGTAGCTTTAGCATCAAAATACTGAAAATACATTATTATTACATGCATTGTTATTGTATGAGAGGGGGGAGGCGCGATGAAAATTATGTTTGATAATTGGGTCGCAAATCCTGAAAGGTTGCGAAACGCTGACTTAAGGGGTTAGTTTTGGGGGATAAAAATTGGAAGTGAAAAAAATCGCTGTCCCCTACCCTATCAAAAAATTTCGAAAAAATCCTGGAATATTCTCTATAAGGTTTAGACTGAATGAAAATTAGTACGAATGCATTACCTTTGATAACATAGGCCAATAAAATTGGACGAAACTCCAGACCCTGAGACCAAAGTGTACTTTCCCAGAGGTTTATGGTGCACTCAATCCAAATTCTGTGAATTAATTTTTCTTCACAAAACTCGTTTTTCAGATATCTTATTTCTTCTCGGAGAAATTATCCTTCTAGTAGCAACATTGTTTATTTGTTATCGTGCATAGTGTCCCATTTTAATGCACCAGGCTTCTTAATTTTTTTATGTCAACTTTCAATAAAAAAGGTTTTGACAAAAGTTGAAGGGTTTTGAAGGGGCAATAAAGTGATATAATTAAATGACCTTAGATCTTTGCGAAGGTCATTTCAAGGTCAACTTTGATTTTTTAAATGGGAACCCATATTTTTTATGATGATCATGTTTCTCTAGCAAAAGTACACAACTTTTGTTCCAAAATTTTTTCTCGATAACACTCCGTCCTTCAATACTTCATTAATTAAAGACATTACACTCTTAATCCCCAATAAAGGCCATAAAGGCAAATGAACCTAACATAACCTCAGGCGTCGAGTAAAAATTGATAAAAGATATTACATTCTCAAATCTTAAAAGAATTAAAATTTAACACAATAGATAGGCAAACGTAAAGTTGAAATTTGGTAATAATATAGGAATTGATGGTCTCATCAGAGCCGTATAGTTTTGAAAGTTAAATTTTGACTTAAGGGGTTAGTTTTTGGAGGTGAAATCGAAAGTGAAAAAAAAAATTTTTTACCAGGTCATCGAGTATGGTGTCAAATGAAAGCTTGTGAAAACACAAGTAAATACACTATAGTATATATATATCTATATATATATATATATATATATCTATATATATATATATATATATATATATATATATATATATATATATATATATATATATATATATATATATATATATATATATATATATCTATATATATATATATATATATATATATATATATATATATATATATATATATATATATATATATATATATATATGTATATATATAATGTAATACTTGCGCACACTCTCCTTTGTATTTTTTTTAAAAATAGCGAAAACTCGCTGTCCCCCCACCTTATCTAGAAAAGTACTGATCAAAAAATTTTGAAAAAATGTGTAGATTGAACGAAAATTATCACGAGTGCATTACTTTTAATAATTTATCAGGTATATAAAAAAAAAACAAAAACAAAAATTTCAAGATCATCAGTTTTCAGTAAAGATTGGAAGCAAACTTTGTTGAAAACTCATTTGGGGGTGTGTGTTTTGTGAAGTCACTGATCATTTTATACCACCGTAATAAAATTTTTATTTTAAAAGCAATCAACGTACGGAACACTAATTATGCAAGTTCAACTTGCGCTTGACCGGTTTTTATTTTGAACGAATTTACATAGGTTTTTATACACTACTAAAAACACTTGCAATTTAATATGCCCTGAAGAATATCCAAGCCTTCCTCATGACATTGTATTTGCCACAGGTAAATAATTTCCAAAATCTTTCAGTCTCTAAAAATGGGTGTAAAAATAGAAAAACGCCACAATATGTTATAACAAAAAGCAGTGACCATATGTAAAAAAACAAATCCGAGTGAAAGTCGTGGATGGTCGAACTCATTGCTGTAGATAATATTCGGAGGGGGTACTAAGGGTCACCAAGCATTCACCAAAGTCTCCTAGAATAAGGGTCTATTAAATAGATTATTTGACTGGAAAGTAAGTGACTATAAAATTCAAACGCTGAAGTAATTTATTTACACAATATCAACAACCTTTAGAAGAGGACTGACGAGATTCAAGAATAGCTAGTCATCCTACTTCTGAAAAGAAAATAAGAGACTGGCTTAGATTTTGGACACTCATTCTTATCATTCCGTGTTTTCCCTTGACGGTAGAGATGTAACACAGACAATATGTCATTATTATGATATAGTTTTTTTTTTTTATACAGTCCCTGTTCTGAATATTGATGTCAGTTGAACATCCTAATTTATACCAAAATTTTTAAGATTCACTGAGAGTTTACTTTAAACTGATCTAATCTGGTAGTTATTGGTTTAAATGGACTAAAACAACTAGCCCACTGAGGTTTTGAAGCTGAGCAGTACAAGACCAGAGAATTCGTTTTAATTTATGATTAAACCAATAAAAATGAACAATTGTTTTAAAGCTTTTTCACCTATTCCAATTTTATCAATTTCCAACACCTGTTTTTATGACATTTATATAACAGTGGCGGAGACAATAGCTAATTGGATAGTTAGAAATTTTAAATTCTATGAGATTAGATCGACTCGACGAATAATAAATTTTAGACTCTTTAGTGAATCTGAGGGTTAATATTCATGGAAAAAATATAGTACCGATTTTAAATACAAACTTCAATGCAAGTATTTATTTCCAGATTACGTGGACACAACAAGCGACCCAACCGACCTGATGTAACGAAAATGCCAGTTCCCGATGAACAACCGCCGAACAAAGTTGCAAGAAATAACGCTGCTCCTGGTATGGTACGTGCTGATCTTGATCCAAATAGTTCAGATCACGTGGTTGCTATGACACAACTTAAAGAACAGATTGCTAGTCTCAAGAAGCAAATTACTCTTAAAGATTCACAACTGTTAAGTAAGGATAAAATGGTAAGTCAGATTTGATTCTTTTGCTACAGGTGGTCTTTTAGTCAATTACCATTCTAAATTTATAATGTTGAATTAAGGAAAAACGAATTGTATTTATATTGCATAATGAATCCCTGTGTTGTAGCTAAAATTCTGATGCAAACAGTAACATTCTCGGTCTCCGTGTACAAGTTTACCCAGACAGTTATCGCCTTTTTGATTTAATAAGACAGTTGATATGCACTGACTGTTTCTAAGTGGTATGAAGTTTCAATCACCATTTGTCTGTTATGAAATAGTGTGTTGTGTTTTTTAATACTGACAATAGCCAACTAGCTGGCTTTAATGTTATTTAATAAGAAATGAGAAATTTTATGCCTCACAACTTTTGCCAGGTAGTTATCAGGATTAAAACTTATCTTATGAACATATTCCTATTCTGTTCCATTAAGTGAATATAACATTAAACTATGTTCAGTTTGACATTGCCAATATACTTTTATAAAACCTTTTATGTTTTGGATTTCCTTTAGAGCCCAGTCGTCAGAGGTAAATTTTGACGAAATGTTAACAGGCTGCATTTTCGCGTACAGGTAGTTGCTTAGACGTAGAATACGGTAAAAAAAGTTTGCTGCTCTAAAGTTTACACTAAACCTACAGAATCGAAAATAAAATGAAAAATTCTGTTTTTCGCAAAAAAAGTATATCAAAAAACTAATAGCACTATCTGAAAGAACGGGAAAATTTACAAAAAAATGTTTTCAATAACTGTTTTTGTACCTGGATGTTTAAATATATATAAATATAAATACTTTATACTTAAAGCTTAGACTTTTATCTTTCATTTCCCACTTTTCAATATTTTTAGTGTTCCGTACGGAACACTTATGAGATCATTTCAGTGTCCGTCCGTCCGTCTATCACACCCGATTTTCCTCGAAAATATTTGACAGAGAAAGTTAAAATTTGCCACTAATATACGAATTGATGCCCTTATGAGAGCCGTGTAGTTTTGAAAGTTAAATTTTGACTTAGAGGGTTACGAGTAGTTTTAGGGGGTGAAATCGGAAGTGAAAAAAAAAATACTAGGTCATCGAGTGTGGTGTCAAATGAAAACTTGTAAAAACACGAGTAAAAGATATATATATATATATATATATATATATATATATATATATATATATATATTATATATATATATATATATATATAACGTAATACTTGCGCACTTTTTTTGTATTATTTTTAAAAAGTCGCGAAAAATCGCTTGCCCCCCTTATCTCGAAAAGTACTGATCAAGAAATTTTGTAATATTCTCCACGGGGTGTAAATCGAACTAAAATTATCACGAGTGCATTACCTTTAATAATTAATCTGATATATAAAAAAATAACAATTTCAAGGTCATCAGTTTTCGGTAAAGATTGGAAACAAACTTTGTTGAAAACTCATTTGGGATGTGTTTTGTGAAGTCACTGATCATTTTATACAACAAAATTTTTTATTTTAAAATCAATCAACCTACGGAACACTAATTGCGCAAGTTCAACTTGGCCGGTTATTTTTATTTTAAGTTGTATGATTAATAATAAGCAAAAAACACGTTTATCATTAGTATTTTTTTGAGAGCAAAATTACAAAAAAATGTTTTTTTTTTAAGTTTTTAATAAATTTCTAATATCAAGTATACTTTTAACTGTAGCTAGAAAAAAAAATTGTCCGATGATTTTGTACTGCTTTGAACGTAATATTGCTGGCGACGCACTGCAGCAGGCAAATTTTCATATTTTAAAACTCAATTTTTAAATGACACAGAGATTGTGAGTATTTTTAATTATTCTTATATTGAAATTTAAGGTATAATAATGATATATGCACAAGGATTTTTCTTCAATACTATATTTTATTACCAGGTGTACAACTATGAAATGCGGATTTTTTTTCTAAAAAAACATATAACATATTAAATTCGGAAGAATGTTAAAAAGTGCTTTATTCAAAGTATGCTCCATCGCTTGTTATACATTTTTCCCATCTTTCGGGCAATTTGTGAATAGCACGCCAGTAAAAATCTTCCCCTTTTGCTACGAACCATTCATCGAGCCGTTTTTTTCACATCTTCGTACGAACCAAAGCGCTGCTCCGAAAGTGCGTGACCCATTGATACAAACAAATGGTAATCGGAAGGAGCTAAGTCTGGTGAGTAAGCCGCATGAGGTAGAACTTCCCAGCTGAGTGTGCTTCCAACGTGTCGCGAACTGGTTTTGCCGTATGTGATGTGAAGCATCGTCATGAAGAAAAATGACTTTGTGTTACCTCTTTCAGCATTCTGGCCTTTTTTCAAGCAGCGAACGGTTCATCGGTCAATTGTTGGTAACGTTTAGTATTAACCGTTTCTCCAGGTTTTAACAGCTCATAATAGACCACACCCCTCTGGTCCCACCAAACACAGAGCGTCTTTCTGCCAAAGCGATTCGGTCTTGCGGTCAGTGTGGATGGTGTGCCTGGGTCTACCCATGATTTTTTGCGCTTGGGATACGATGCAAAAACGACTTCCTTTTGTACCAAGCGAGCAAAATATCACACGTGTTTTTGCGTTTTTCCATTTGCCTGTCGTTCAACTCATGTGGTACCCATCTACCGGTCTTCTGAATTTTTCCCATCTCTCGTAGCCCATTGGAAACAGCTTGTTGACTAACGCCCAATTGCTCGGCGAGTTGTTTTTGTGCTTGCGCCGAAACCATCGTTCACACGTATCTTGCGGTGGAGCATGTTCACCATAAGCTTCTCGAAGTAATCAGTATGATTCAACAGCAGTTTTCTTCAAATGAAAACAAAAAATTAATGCGTTCCGCGAATGTTTTTTGTTCGGTATAAATTTCGACATATTGAACACAACACTATGCACACACTTTTCCAATTTATCACTCGTGCGTGTCTGACACTTGTTGATGACACAACAAAATGGAGCAGTGTCAAATCTTTATAGCACAAACTGCATTGGTGCACCATCTGTTGTCTGAAATCCGCATTTCATACTTGTACACCTGGTAAATATTTCTAATTTACTATATGTCCGTTAAAATTATGCAAGCAAAAATTTCGTTTTAAGTTTTACAAATTATTCAGCAACAAAAATAAAAACTATTAATATCATCGGAAAGCAGAAAGTCCCCTTCAAAAAACTATCTTTTAATTTTTTTATTTACATTCTGAAAACAAGCAATATCGATTAACCTTCGAGCGGTGAGAGTAGACTTTTAAATTCACCTGTTTGGCGCGCTACACTTTTTGAATCACCTATCCGAATTTTTAATAATTTCTCAAGCTAATCAAAAAAAAAACTGGAAAAAAAAACTATATGCTACTTATTTGTAAAATTTCCCGCTATTTCACATGGTGCTATTAGTTTTTCGATATCTTTTTAGTGTTCCGTACGGAACACTTATAAGATCACTTCGGTGTCTGTCTGTCTGTCTCTCTGTCACACCCGATTTTCTCCGAAACTATTTGACATAGAAAGGTGAAATTTTGGTAATAATATAGGAATTGATGGCCTCATCAGAGCTATGTAGTTTTGAGAATTAAATTTTGACTTAAGGGGTTAGTTTTGGGGGGTGAAGTCGGAAGTGAAAAAAAAATTTTTTTACTAGGTCATCGAGTGTGGTGTCAAATGAAAGCTTGTGAAAAAACGAGTAAAAAATATATATATAACATTATACTTGCGTGCACTTTTCTTTGTATTATTTTTAAAAATTCGCGAAAAATCGCTGTCCCGGGCCTTATCTCGAAAAGTACTTATCAAAAAATTTCGAAAAAATTCTGGAATATTCTCCACGGGGTGTAGATTGAACGAAAATTATCACGAGTGCATTACCTTTAATAATTTATATGGTATATAAAAAAAAACAAAAATTTCAAGGTCATCAGATTTCAGTAAAGATTGGAAACAAACTTTGTTGAAAACTTATTTGGGGTGTATTTTGTGAAGTCACTGATCATTTTATACCTCTGTAACATTTTTTTTTTTTTATTTTAAAAGCAATCAACGTACGGAACACTAATTGCACAAGTTCAACTTGCACTTGACCGGTTATTTATTTTTCGAGATATTACTGGAAAACTGAATTTTTGATTTTATTTTGGATTTTGTAGGCTTAGCGTACATCAAACTTTAGCAAACTTTTTTTTTTATCGTATTCTACGTCCAAAAAACTACCTGTGTGCCAAAATGCATCTTGTTAACATTTAATAAGAGCTAACAACCCCTGGCGACTGGGCTATTAGCAAGGGAAGTAAATATGATTTTTTGCCCCTTTTTTGCTTCGGAATATCAAATCTTGTTTCGAATCGACGATTGATCTAACGAAATGTAAAAAATGATAAAAAGGAGTGACAGTCCTGAAGTAATGATTTTTTGAAATTGATGGACGCAATTTTGTCACTAAAATAACTATGGGTAGTAAGCAAGAAAATATCCCTTTTCAGATAACCGAACTAAAAGCAAAACACTTTACAACTGAAAACGAACTAAGAACTAAAATGAAAACCAGCCACAAGGAATACGAAGACAAAATTGATACACTAAACAAGCGAATATCAGGTCTTTTGAGACAAGTAGCGGGTCTTTCAAAAGCACCAGCAAATAAGAGAGTTTCGAAGGGAGGAGGAGAGAGTACGGCTCCTAGTTCAGGAGGAGAAGGTACGGCGCCTAGTTCAGATACTAATAATAGCAGCGGAACCGACAGCCCTAGCGTACCATAAATTATTGAATAACTTAATTTTTAGACATGGTAAGAAAATAATTTAGTTCTGTTTTAAATTAATTTGTTTAAGTGATGTAAAAACTTAAAAAATAAAAATTAGGATAAGCATATCGAACGCACACACAAATTCTAAATGAACATTTTTAGGTGGAGGTGTGCCGTCAATAACACTGTCAGCGTTATCGATTTTTGTAATAAGACTTGTTTGTAAATAGGTAAGCACCAAGTAAGTTGACAGGTTATCAATCGATTTGTTGTCCGGAATACATACTATAAAAGCTGAAAACCTAACAGTGTGCATTTCCATGTTATGCATATTGTACGCATTGAAGTAAAAAACTATACAAAATAGGTCTGACATCCCGTCATGAGTGCTCCCATGTTTCTAGCTAACTCTTCTTGAGCCAAAAATCGATAGTTAACTAAGTGTTTTCATTAAACAAGTCTCACTACAAATATCCACGACGTGCATTTTATGACTTGCTCCTGATCATCTATATTCCAAAATAACGGCATGTTAAGTCCTATTGATTCTATACAGAAGTAGAATTATTATGTTGCATAGACATATTTTGTCCCTATATAACATCAAATGATACGAAACATATTCGAAAAGTAAGGGTTGTTTGGTCATTCGTTAGAAAAAGTTTTTATTGACGGTTTTACTTTCCTACAAACCTACTTTACTTTTCCACATAATCGCCGGGCACTTCTAAGCACTTTTCGTAACGCTGCACCATCTTCTTTAATCCCTCTGCATAGTACTTCTCCGCCTGGGAATTGAACCAGTTGACAACGGCGGTCTTGAGTTCCTCGTCGTCTTTAAACCGTTGTCCACCAAGCCACTGTTTCAAGTGCAATCGTGGATCAGATCGCAGTTCTTGGTCCACTTGTTGAACGATTTCATCGATCTGGATACTAGGCCTGCCACTTCGCTCTTCATCATGCACATTTGTGCAGCCATTTTTGAAGTCTCGACACCATTGTCTAACCTTTCCTTCACTTTTTACTGTAGGTCCATAAACTAGGCATAACTCCCGATAAACTTAAGCAGCCGATGATCCTTTTGCACATAAAAATCGAATCACAGCACGCACTTCGCAACTGGCGGAAGCAACGATTTACTCGTACATTGTTGACATTCACATTCACCGACAGGCAAACGACTACTGAATCAAAACAATAACTTCAGTGGCTTCGGAAACAATCAATAGATGGCGCTGCCTGTGTACAACTTTGTTCAGACCCGCCAATATTTAAATATAAGTAAACTGCCCTTACTTTTCGTATTTTTGATGAATTCTGTATGAACAGTTTAATAGTGTTTGATTTGTTCAAAATTTTGTATTAAAACTATCCCACTAATAAAAACTATATAAACTACTCCGATAGTCTTAAAATTTTCCAAACACCCTCTATAAAATTACTTACCTGCATTTCACTATGCCGTTTAAAAATTAATATTTATAATATATAAATTTCTTAACACGCCATAATGATTTTTTATTGGACATGTATAGGATGAAAAAATTAAAAGAATATTGTCAACGCTGAGCTGAAATATGATAATTAAGTACAAGTTGAAAGCATATGGAATATATAGTTTAAAAAAATTGAAAATTTACCGTTTTAAAAAAAATTTTAGCAAATATTTGATTTTTATTTTTTATGCAAGTTTGAAGTTTTTTTACATTAAACAATAATAGTTATGTATATAATTCAATTTCCTTTTAATCCATTTTAAGAAGTAAAGTAGTAATTACACAGAGTGGACTTTATGAATCCACATTGGCCCTCAATATCTCTCTTTAACATTCAACTAATGTCAACGGTTTGATGGTTGGTGGGTTCTAGGAAGGGTAAGCAATTGTGCCTGTTTGTGGACTGCAGCCCCTTGGTTTATTGTGGTTTTGGGTTGCATGAACGTTGTCCCTCTAAGAAGGTTTATTAGCCTCCTTTCTAGTACTTCATGTGGTAATTTATCACCACGATGTAGATCTTCGAACAGTTTATGTCTGTTCCTAATTGTAGCCACACATTCATATGTATAGGATGTGCTTCAACACTTAGTCTGCACGTCGTGGGACCACTGTGTATGTTTCCTTAGGTAACAGTGACCGGTAGTCAGTCCCTTATTAAACGAAGGACGTCAGCTGTTAGTTTCTTTGACGGGCCGCCAATTACGTCCCTCGTATATTTTTGGCCAGTTGTCAATGAATTTTGAATATATTGTAGAGACGACCATTCGAAATTTACGAACATTAATTTATTTTAAAAATTTCATTTAGTCTACGCGGATAGTTTTTTAAATCATCGCACTTCAAGCCGCTGAAAAAATCAGCCGATCGGAAAGGGAATAGAAATCGATTTAAAAGTGTTGTAAATATTCTGAAAAAGGTATTTCAAAAATAAAATGTAAAGAGGAGTAAATTATTATTTTTATTATTTTTTATTATTTGGAAATAGGCAATATTGCAAGTGATGCAAATATTAGTTAACAAATAACTAAAATTTTGGCTTTAAATATGGCTGCCAAATTTGCTATTTTTCAATGAGCATTGATGTTATACAGGGCGCGTAGTATAAAGCTTTTTGCAATGATTTCAAAAAAAATTCCTTCATTTTCTTAAACAAATTTTCTAAAATAAGGAGAGGTATATTAAGGGTCCATGGATATTCCAAACAAATTTGGTCCACAGTGTACATTCATTTGTAGTAGTATTTATTTCTACTAGTGAGTTTAATTTTGTAAATATACATTTAGCGTATTTTACAAAAATTTGTTAATTAGAACGAATATTGTGATATTTAGGAGGTTTATACTACATATATGTCTATGTTAAAAGGAATAATCGGGTGAAACTGCTAAACTGCCTAGAATTATTATCCTAATATATATATATATATATATATATATATATATATATATATATATATATATATATATATATATATATATATGTATGTATGTATGTATGTACTCGTATATATACATATATTAGGATAAAGGACCAGGATGATTGAATAAAAAACCTGGACTTTTTTTACTGCTAAGATACTTTGCAAATAACAAAAATATTTTTTCTTTGAAACGGTTTTTACTTAATTATGTCGATTTCCAACCTGAAAATTTTTATTTATTGCCAATCACTTATAATATGCTTTTTCTTAGAGTCGCACACAGGACTATTTATTTACATATAGGTGGCCACACAAGGACTGGACTATCATCCGATTTAATTTACAACATTACTTAGTGAGCTTACACACGGGCCAATCTGTCGCGCTCCAAGTGACGGCGCGCAGTTGCTGAGAGTCGTCGTCTGAAAGCTTTATGGTTGCAGCAAATGGTTGTGTTGATATGGTTTATGGCCCATCGCCACTAAGTATTACCGTAGCATCCTGCTACGATGGCATTTAGCGGCGAAGCGTGGCCACTTAATTGCCGGACAAAGTAACCTTGTGTAAGCACACCACTTAAATTGAAACAACTTTTACTTTTAAACTTTTAAACAAGAATCACATGAATAAACTTAAGCATATTTAAAAATTTAGTTATTATTTGATTTGTTTGCAAATGATATGGTGAAATCTCGAAAAGCACATAAGCATTTTTTTTTTGTCGAGCGATTGTATTGTCTTGTTAGAAATAAGATTTTTTCCGCGTGTTCGTGGTTGAGTGAAATAATGCATGCATTCAAGCACAAGTTACGTTTGCGTTTGTATATATGCTGAATAAGCAAGATAGTATATGAACTAGGTACATGATTACAGGACTTTAACAATAATAGAGAGATTTTGCAACGCTTATTTTTCACATGCCTTTATCCTTATCGTTATCTCAAGTATGCGCAGTATTAACGTGAAGGAATTGCAAAGTTAGGTTAGTATTCATCTTCTATAAACCAAGGGGATTTTTTTTCATTCTCTTTATGGTTAAGCACACCAATTATTAGTATCTGATGGGTCAAAACTAAACTAAAGTTGGGTCTGGCATGTCTCTATCACATCCTCCAATCTTTCCAAGGTACTACGATTGTGCGATAAATAAAATTTCATTTCAAATCACCCCTACACACACTCTAATGTCATTGTGCTAAAGATCGCAAAATCTCAATAAAATCTGAACACTAATTGACTGTTATCAGTGTTATTTGCAATAAAAAAATTATCATTTCAATTTGACTTTTCTCTTAGTGGTTTATATACCTAAGTAGGGAAAAAAAATAGGCCTACCATAATAACTGTAAGAATAACGAACTTCAAATAACCTCTCTTATAAGTTCCTAAATAAAGGAAATCGTTATCCTTAATAAAGATTTCTCTTATTTTGTTTCAATACTGCGGAAGCTCTAAATGGTGGGGCGCATGCTTGGAATAACGATAACAGCTGTCTTTTGTATTTCATTTCTTCCCTTTACTACTTCGCAAGCTCCAAATGGTGAGCGCATGCGTCAAATATAAATAAAGATAGTGCCCTGCCAAAACAAGCGTTGCAAAATATCTCAAATGCCTCTGTAATTTTCCTTAAAAATATATTTATTTTTTGCATGTCTAACAAGCTAGAAGTTTTTTGGTTTTTTTAAAAAAGAAAAGAGTTTTGCCCGTTTACTTCCTTTAAAATAGTCTTCTGTTCTAACACTTTTGCCATAAAAATTAAATCCCCTATGGACTTTTCAACCCTTAACCGGTATATACCGTATTTCTGACGCGCAAATTTTAAAATATGAAATATTTTATTTAAAAGAAATGGTAAGACATATTAGGAACCATAAATCACCCAACTATCAAATTTTATTATACAGATTGTTTGGTATTACAAACAAATAGTTGAACCATTTTATATACAGTGTGCAGTTTTTAGTAAATTAAATTTCAAACCTCAAATTTTTATTTTTTATGTAGCAGTTTATTATCTTCTCTATGGAGTATTTATATTGATTAAGTAATAACATTCTGTTTTCTTAATTTTTTTGGGTTAAAAGCCGGATTGAGTAAAGTTTAGTGTGCACTGTATAGATTTTTAGTATAAGAAAAACATGTCAGTTTTAATTAGTTAATGTTTGACGAATAGATTTTTGTTTGTTACAATTCATAATTCTATTTTTATTTACACTCCTAGATATAATTAATCTACTCGAAGTATGAATATTTTTTCTTTCTTTATACATAAAAAAAGAAACTTTATGTTAAAATGAACTTATTACCTTCATCTATGAACGTTTTTAATTAAGGGAAACACCATTTTGCAACAATGCAAACAAAAAATTGAAGACGTTTATAGCAACCAGAATCCCGCCAAATACTAATTACTATGAACATTTATACGCTCTTTTGTTTACAGTGTTGTAAAATGGCCCCCGCAATTGCAGACGCGAATACCAACGTCAAAGTAAATAAGAAAAATGACAGTTAAACCCAAACATAACTTGAGTAACTTATAAGTTTTAACCATTAAGACTGATTTTTGGTTCTTGTTTTAGCTGTCACATTTTTCAAATTACATTAAGACTGATATTCGCGTTTGTAATTAAAAAATTTTGCAATGCTGTAAACAAAAGAGCACAAAGATGTTTATAGCAACAAGGCGGGATTAATTGTCTGTTTTGATCGGCATTGTTAATTTTGCCAGATCCTGGCTGGCGATAAACATCCTTCTTGTACTTTTGTGTATACAATGTTACAAAATGGTGTTTTTCTATAATTCCAAACGTCCGTAGACACATTATTTGCAGAAATTCTTCATTCATTTTTCATGCACATGCATACAAAAAAATTTCTGTCATAAAATTAACAATTATCGATAATTTATGTGCGATACGGTGTAAAAACATCTTATATGCATGGAGATTTTTCTGTAAAAAATATTCTCTTTTTTATATCTGAGCCACAATGTAGCATTTTTCAAAAATTCTTTAGACCTATTATTTAATTATACATCTGTACATTTACATTATACTATTTATAACATTTTAGTTAGATTTTAGAAAGTCTCTCGTTTTAAATAAATTATTTTTGTAAGATAATGTAGGTATGTATTAAAATAAAAGACGAAAAATACTTACGTGGTTTTTTATTGTAACTTTAGTATACATTCAACAATAATTCATAAATTAACAACATGCGTTGCTCTGCAAGAATAGTATCCAAAATCATCATTTGATACTAATTTAGAAATCATTGAAACAAATAATAAAGTATCTTTTTTATTCATCTCATTGCATCTGTGGGCCTGCAAACTCTATTCTTGCAAATGTGCGACATGTTTCAATTTTACGAAATATTAATAAAAACAAAAAAATAACCAAAGCACTTATAAAAACATAAATGTTTATCTAAAATATATTCATAAAAGGGACCACAGTCCCATGGAAGACATTTTACCTTGTTTTGACCAATATTAATCTAACATCTTATAATACTAATTTTGTCGCTTTTTATTCTCTAGTAGAATCTATTGTCTAAATCATTACATTCTTCAGTGATGTTTGATAAACTAAAAATTCTAGTAACAAATTCTTTTTAAGTACCTATTAGTAAGTTCGTTAAGTAAGCTTAATTTTTATTAATGTCAAATTAATTTGTTGTTGGTGTTGTCCATCCCCTTCTGATAATTATGATTGGTATGTTAGCAGTTCAAAAAGGAAAGAATTTTTTTGAAAGTGACACTCAGATTCGATTTAAATCGTTCCTTGGGCCTCCAGAAATCATTATTCACATCTGAACACGTCTTTTTTAAGAACCTTTTTTTACAGCTCAATATTTAAATTTTTGCGGAAAAAAAAAAAATGGAAAAACTCGCTAAATTGCCGTACAAAGCGCCAAAACTCGAGATATATTTAAGTTTATCCATGCGATTTATTGAAATTTACTCATTTTAGTCAAATTAACGTGTAACAATGTATATATACGTTAGCTGTAAGATTAATATCTTTAAATATACCATTTTTAATTTACGACCATTTCTAATGAAAAAGTGGCTAAAATGCGACCATAACTTGGAAACGATATCCTAATATCAAAAATTCGAAGTCGGCAGGTCAAAGAACGTAAGAAAAGTGTAGCTGGACGTCAATTTGACTAAAAGATGGGCAAAAATGGCCATTATACTCACGATGATAATTTCAATAAATCGCATGGATAAACTTATAATACGGTCATTATACAATTTAGCTAGTTTTTCCATTTTTTCCACAAAAACTTGCATATAAGCTGTAAAAAAAAGGTTCTTAAAAAAGTCCTGTTCAGCTGTGAATAATTATTTCTGGAGGTCCAAGGAACGATTTAAATAGAGTCTAATGAGTGTCACTTTCAAAAAAATTTTTTCTCTTTTTTGAACCGCTAACATACCAACAATTTGAATTGATCTTTTATCAGACCCTTGCTAGGACCTAACAAGACTTCAATGCAATTTAAATAGGGTTACTTCCATTAGGGTAGTACTCTAATATATAAATTATCAGTAAAAAGGCAAAAAGTTTGTGAAATGTGTAAGGATAAGTACAAAATTGCCCCAATCGACCTTGCTTAGGTGTTAAAAATTATTTGATAGGGAGTGTAACCCTGACAGTTTTTTTTTCTTTTTCTAATGTTAAAAAAAAGCTAAAACTAGTTTCTTTATTAAACCTTTAATTTTCATGTAAATCAGTTTAAATGAATTGGAAAACTGAGAAAACTTTTTAAAATTAAACTCAATATTGTCCTGTACCTCGATTCTTAAGTACTTAAAAAGCGTGTCCCGTTTTCTTGTGGTGCCATCTATTATATAGAACCTAAACCCACCCTAATCTATAAGGTTTTATAAGTAAAAATATTTGGTAGGTAGTTTAGAAACTTGGTTAAAATGTAATTTTAATTAGAATTTAATTTAAAAATTAACTTCACCAGTCGCGCATCATACATCGCTGAACTTTTGTTTTTTTTGTGTGAAGTATACTTAAACAGGGGTTGACACTCTTAAAACTGACTTAAATTATGCACTTTGATTCGTCAAGAACGTAACGCCACCTATTATCGTAGGCTTGAAACCATTTTATTTGTACAATGGAAGGATGAATTCTAGGTATGAATATTTCTTTGGTACGACCATTTTGAAATGACATACCTCACAATTTCTTCTGAAATCTCTGCAGTTTCAAACTTTTTACAAAATAAGTAATAGTTATGACATTTCATACAATATGCAATATTGAATAACCTGCTTCGATGAATTTTAACTTTTACAATTTTATTTATGGATCCTTTTTTTGAAAATTTGTATAATAATTTTTAAAACCCTTTTTCAAACAATGTTATTTAAAATGCGACAATTACGTTCGCCTCATTCTGATTTTCCTTAATTCTCTAAAATGAATGGCCAGCTGAGAAAAACAAAAGTGAATTTCAAATAAAATTACGCCCAATTTGTACAATACAGGTATCTATTGCATTAAATGCACAAATAATACGTTTCGTTCTACAGTAGCACACTTATTTTATGTCAACGAAGTACTATTGGTTATAGGGTAACCTTACTCCTTAAAAATACTTAAAATCTAACAGGTATATTGTAGTAGGAGCATGAACAATTCTATCGCAGACTGAATTATTCATACGGCACCAAATTATTTGGTTATTGTCAAAAATGCAATCTAACTCATTTAAGAGAATATTTAGCCCACATGTAGCGGCGTTGTTAGAGTAGGAGGCAAAATCCTGTCACAGCTTCTTATCCTATTCTACTAAATTCTGGTTGATTAACATATAGTAAGACAATCTGATAATTTTTGTTACTTAAAGGCATTTAAGTTTTTTTTGCACTTACAACATATAGGATTGAGTTAGTTCCAATTTTTAAATTTCACTCTCGTTTTGTCCATTAAGTACTTATAATTTAGCCCTTTACAGAAAAATAGAGAGAGTTAAATTTTGTCGGTAATTCATTATATTAGGTTGTCGAAAAAGTATCGGACCTTATTTTCGCTAGATGGCTTTAAAGTTCTCCATATGTGGTAATACAGTCGGTCAAGTAAGAACGTATCCCCTATAACTTGTAGTCGGTAAAATATATTCTTTTTTTGAGGTGAAAACAATGCTGTGTGGAGAGATTCATTTCTACCTATATATGGTTAAATAGTACATTATCGAACATGAGTACGCTTCGCCCTTCGAGGCTGTGTTCCTATGTATTTTTTTTTATTGTTCACCTCCCCACCTGAGTAGGGATTTTACTCTTCTTCATATCCTGAGGATATCGGCGGGGATGTCGTAATACCCGTCAACATTGTCCAAGTGCCGAAACGCACAGACGGCACCTTTTAGACAACGCGGTAGCGCTGTAATGGATGTTATTGCATTTCTGCAAAAAACTACTACCTAAGTACGTCGCCAGGCCATATATACTTAAATAAAAGTATACCGTCCTGCCGGGATTGGAACCAGAGACCTTCTGCACCACAAGCAAATACTACGGCATGGAGCCATGGGCCGCCACATAATCATCCAAAAGATCCGACGCCTACAGCGGCTGCTAAGTATATGGGCAAGTCGAGGGCATTCATTAGCAAGTGGGTAAAAAAGTATATTGGCAAGTCGAGGGCATTCATTAGCAAGTGGGTAAAACTATACTCTCAGTTAAAGAAATCTATGTACCAGAACGTGATTCGAGAGGGAAAATGTCGGACAAGCACGAAAAAATGCGTAACATGTTTTCCCGAAATCCTCAAGTAACTTAATTAACACAGATCGATGTTTGGGGATGTTTTTCGGAAACAGATTTTGGGAGGCACTTCATCTTTACCTACAATTTGATAGCTGAAAAAATGCCCCAGATTTATAAGAAGTACCGACTGCCAAACGGCGGTTTGTCGATAAAAATGAGGAGTGAATTCTGCAAGAGAATAACGACCCCCACATTAGAGTAAAACGTGTAGCCAATGGAAAGGAGAATCCGGTATTGTCCTACTAGATTGGCCATCCGTCGCCCGATTCAAACCCAATCGAGAACGTGTCATACATCAAGCAGAAGCTTCATAATAAAAAAGTGTACACGGTGAAGCAGCTGTGTTGCCGAATTACTAAACATCCACCACCAAACAAATTTAAACCATTTGGAGAGAACTGAATATAAAAAGGAGTTCCACGTTTGGATACCACATAATTTAACGGTGAAAAATGTAATTGACCGAATTTTCATCTGCGAAACATTGAAACGGAACGAAATCGATCAACTTTTGAAACATCTCATTACGGTTGACGAAAACTGAATTTCGTACGACAATAAAGTGCTAAAAAGATCGTGGTGAAGCTGTGTAAACGGAGGCCGAGCCAGAATTAACGTCAAGGAAAATAATACGTATGTTGGATAGGTTTGAAAGGAAATGGTGTATCATGAGATGCTAAAACATGGCCAAATGACTGATTCTGATTTCTACTGTGAACAATTAACCAGATTACAGATAGTAATTGAGAAAAACCGGCAAGAATTGATAAACAAATTATGACAACGTTTGGCTATGCATATCTTTGACGACTCGGAGAAACTTAAGAGAGAGAAGTTATGATACATCTGTCATACAGCTCAGATCTTGCACCATCAGACTGCCATTGTGACAGTCTATGCAGAACACTCTTAATGGTGTAAAATTGACTTTAAAAGGGGCGTGTAAAAATTACTTGGTTCAGTTCTTCGCTCAAAAATCCAAGAAGTTCTAGAACGATGGGATAAAAGTTCTAGCAGCAAAATGGTAAAAAGTCGTTGATTAAATGGAAATATATTTGATTGAAAAACTTCATAGAGTTCAGTTTCGGATCGCGAAGCGTGTACATGTGAATCGAACGCCTGGCAATAGTCAACTCGTTCAACGAACATTATTACGGTAGTGTTTTGATCTATTTGATTATTTTGTCGATTGTAACTAGGAGGAGGAACTAGAAATAAAAGCAGAGTGTAGTGTTAGAATTAAAGACAATAAGTAACAAATTTGGAGGTTTATAAGAATAATTCTGTGAAACTGTATGAAGCTAACGAAACGATAAGCGACGACCTTGATCGTTTTACTGTTTATGGTGATAAGAAATATAAACAACTGTTTTTTTTTCTTTTTCTCTCGTGTTTGAAAATGGAATATACGAGGAACACACGTCAAGTTTTTATAACAGAAAGAACAATGGATAGCGATGATTATACCTCAGGAGACTTGAAAAGAGGAAGAGTCAAAGAAAAAGAAAAGCCAATGGGATTATTCAAGAAGAGTAAAAAGCTAATAAGAACACCATAGAAAGAGAAAAACGAAAGATTAGATAAGAAAGGCAATTTGATAGAAATGATCAGAGAGCTAATGTCAGATATAAAGGATATAAAACAAGATCAGAAGAGATACCAACAAGAGTTGAAGGAACTACAAAAGGAGAATGAAGTATTGAAAGAGGAAAATAAGATAATTAGAGAAAATATGAGAAGTATGGATTTGAAGAGGAGGAGACTGGAAAAAGACAACGTAATATTGTAATATCGGGAATGAGTTTTGAAGCGAATAGCCTACCAGATCTGAAAATGGGTGTAGAACATTTTATGGAGAGGAGTATGGACACAAAAGTACAGATTAAAGATGTGATAAAAATAGGAGCGACTATATACAAGATAGAACTTGGAAACATGGGAGATAAAGAAGCTGTAATAAAAAATAGAAACAAACTGAAAAACCTAAGAGAGAGAGTTTACATAAACAATGATTTAACAAAACATGAACGAGAAATTCAAAAGAAATTGAAGCATATAGCAGAGAACGAGAGAAAGAATGGGAAAAGGGCGAAAATAGGATATCAAAAAATCATAATCGAAGGAAGAGAATATAAATGGGACACTGAGGAAGAAAAACTGAAAGAAAAAACAAAGAATACTACGACCATCAAGTCAAAAGACTGAGAAAAAAGGAGGGAGCTAGGTAGATTAACGACGACCCTGGCAAAGATAAAGGATACGGAAGAGAAGACTAGTAAAATGAATACAACTAAGAAGATAATCAAAGAAATAGATAGGAAAAAGAAATGGGAAATAATTATCGAGTTATTAGAATCAGAACACAGAATAATAGGGGTATAAACGGAAAAGAGGATGAACTGACAGAAAAAACCACAACTGCACTATGTAGGAATCCCTGAAACAGAAAGGAAAGAAAATGGATGCAAAAAATTAGAAGGAAAAGCATACAAAAATGAACATAGAGACATAATACCGGAATAAGATACAGAACTCATACAAACAAAAGAAACTAATGCAGAAGAAACAAAAAAAGCAATTGGCAATTTAAACAGGATGGAAGGATATAGAAGGAAATATGGAAAAGACAGATATAGAATAACTCAACTCCACGGGCCTTAAACTCCTAACAAAAGGGGTAGAAAGGCATAGGGATTAAGTAAGTAAGTAAGTTAAAAAACTTCATGTAAAATATGACAAAAGTTGTTTGAATTTTGACTTAAAAAGGCCCGATACTTTTTTGGCAACTCAATATTTAAATGAAATATAATCTAAGGTAAGCTTTCGTTTCTTTCATCAAAAAATTTTATAGATAAAGGACTAAAGTTAAGCCCAATTAGAGATTATGTCACGTTCCAATGTCATGATATACCATTTTAAACAATTAATTGTTAATATTCTTAACAAATTACTAAGTACTTGTATTAAATGTAATGTCAAAAAAGAGCCTCAAGGTGCTTTAAGACGATGAAGCATGTACTATGCAAGCGCGTGACCATGGAGCAAGAAGAGCATATTAAAGCGACAACGCGCGAATCGTGCGCAATATCATTACTCTTATATACAGCATGTCAGGCACCCTTTGCGAGGCAGTCTTACAAAGTGTTTCATTTTCAATCTACATAATATATAACAAATCACTACATGCAAAGCAATACTACATGTTAGATAGACAGGGGCTTAACGTTTTTGCTATTTTTTTTTATTTTAGCAAAAATCGCTATTATTCAATAACAGTAGCTCTATATTGAACCTTCGGATTCAAAATATCATCCCTACTTTGAATTAGTCTGAGTTCCATGTTTCTTGGGGTCACTGGTTTTCCTACAAATATAAAATTAACGGTGTTCATTTACCTGAAAAATTATCGAAAAAAGTTTTGCACATTGCACTTTTTTTAAGAGAGGAATGATAATGGTGCCGACAAAAGATACACCCCTTTTGATCCTTTGTTTTGAGCATAACTCAAAAACTAAAATATGGTCCTTGGTCTGTCTTGAGCATAACTCAAAAGCTAAGATATCAACAGTATATGACGTTATCAAAAATATTTTTTTTAAAATGAGAAGTTACTCAATATATTATGTTCACCGAAAGCCATAAATATAACATTGTTTACCGTTAGTTCCGACGTCCGAAAAGCGGTCTTTTCAGTATAAAAAATTTGCGGAACAAAATGTTTCGACAAATTATTTTGCTAATCGTCGTCGGAGTCATCAGCGTGAAATATTCGTTGATTTGGATTCTCATATGTTGGTTTTTCACTTAATTTTAAACCTAAACCAAAACATAAAATTCAAATGATACACTAGAGCTTGTACAACAGTCGCACTGTTTACGCAGCAGAGACTCTGTTGCAAATTTGCAACTTGAGGCCAATAAGCCTTAGAATGTTAGTCTTCGATTTCAAGTGACATGCCGGTGCTTTGGACGTTGACTAACAAATTAACTAACAGGAATTTATTGTTCCACAGAATATCCGATCAAGTTTCACAGATTGATAAGGAAGTAGTACACTGTAGGTATTTATGTGGAAACATAAAATAAAGAGCGGTTAAAACAAATAAAATTGTAGACATTAACCTAATAACACTTTGTTAATCTCATCATGAAAAGCCGGTTTACATTTTGATACAGATTTGATAATTAACGTCGCGTTAACAAACATCAAACTAGACAAGGAGTGCTCGTCAAGTGGTGTAAACTGTAAAATTTGTAATTAATACAAATGACCGACTTTTTCGCACTTTCGAGCAGATCATCAGTGAAACATTATCGCTTGAGAAGCTTTTTAAATTTGACCCCTCTAATATACACGATTGCAAAGCTTGTTTCGCGAGGAAACGGCTTTAGATGGCAATGTTCACGTTCGGACAGACACGTATACGAGAAGCAAGTTGTTTTTCCTCATATATTGGCCAGCACATTTTAACACTTACGAGTATTCACCAGTTCAGAGTTCGTTCTTGCTTGTCTGAAAGTTACCAGGGTGGCCCTACCGTTAAAGGAGCGTTAACTCTATCTAACAGTTTCCCATTTAGACATGAAGACATATTTCTTTTTGAAATACATGCTTATCTGTTTATCCACAGACACTCATTTTTCTTGTTCCTGCCTATGGGTGTATGTTCTATTTGTTAGGGGCCTTAGCAGACGAGGAAACTATTTACCCAAAAGTTTGACCTATTATTTATTTAAAAAAATGTTAGCGATTACTTTACCTTGAATACATAAGAGTGTACGTCGTAAAACTGCTTGCAAAACTGCTACTGTTTTTTCTAATGATTCTTTTAAATCTGATCCGGATTGGTACATAAAACACAGCAAGCAGGCACTAAACAAATCACCAGATCCTGTGAAAGAGGCATCAAGTTTATCTATCTCCATTTCAAGCTTGATCGGCTTTTTTCTAAAAAGATATTAAAAAAAGACAGGGTGAGTCTATTGATAAATATTGAAGTGAAGATAATATGACAGAAAGAGCAGAGCGTCTAAAGTTCGCTTGAATGTGCGGACGTAACTACTTGATTCTACGACTAGCTTTTGACAGAGAATAGATAGAAATGTAGGGTAAAATCCTGATTATACGTTATCTGCTTACATGTACCTAAATTCCCATTAAGTATTGTCACTAGTTGTTTCTCCTAAATTGCATTTTTGATGTTCCATACGAAACACTTATGGGATCACTTTGGTGTCTGTCTGTTCGTTCAATACGAAACACTTATGGGATCCCTTTGGTGTCTGTAACACCTGATTTTTTCCGTAACTATTTGACTTAGAAAATTGAAATTTGTCACCAATATACAATCAACGACAACAGAGGTGTGGAGAACCATAACCAACATGAAAAAGAATGAAGCAAATAAGACAACTATTGTTATTATATCCTGTGACAAGTGGAGACAACACTACGAACAGCTGCTAATTGAAACTTGACCACAATACATGGAACAACTAGTAGAGCCAGAACCTCAGGGATACAATAGAGGATTGGACATAGCCCCTCAAGACATAATCTCAGCATTGAACAAGATGAAAAGTGGTCAATCACCTGGACCAGGAAATATATCAGTCGAATTACTGAAAGCTGGGGGACCAAAGTTAATTAATAGAATAACAAATCTGATGCTGACTTCCTTGGTAAAGGTTCCATCTGAATGGAAGAGGGCATATCTGGTTTCAATTTTCAAGAAAGGAAAACAGGAAGGATCCTAACTGCTACAGGAGCTTGAGTATCATGTGTACTTTTGCGAGACTTTTTGGGAAAATTATTCAGGAGAAGGTTAGGCAAGAAATCGGTAGCGAGATGAGAGAGGATCAAAGTGGGTTTGTACCAGGTAGAGCATGCTCAGACAATTTATTTATTCTACAACAGGTAATAGAAAAACGAATTTCTACTGGAGAAGTACATACGGCCTTCATAGATTTGGAGAAGGCATATGATAACGTGCCGCGACAAAATCTGTGGAACGCGTTGCGCAGTTTTTTAAACTTTAATGAACACATACTTAATATAATCCAAGAATTTTACAGCAACAACAGCGTCCAAATTAGACATGAGAGCCGCCTATCGGAACCAATTACGGTTAGCAAGGTTTGAGACAGGGTTGCTGCATGTCACCACTTCTATTTAACCTGTATCTAGAGGCTGCACAGGCGATGGAAAAGACCATGCAATGGAACGGGGATACCTATTGGAGAAGAAACCCTGTTCTCGCTCAGTTTTGCCGACAATCAGGTAGTTTTGGCCCAAAACTCATATGATCTAAAGTTTATGGTCAGAAGGTTGTACCAAGAATATAAGATGTGGGGACTTCACATAAGTTTGACGAAAACAGAGTATTTTTCCAAGTGATCATTGATGACGATAATGAGGTCAAACAAGTCGACAAATTCAAGTACTTAGGTGCAGTCATCGATAAAAATGGTCTGGAAGAGGCGGAGGTCAGGCAGCGCATTATACAAGCCCGCAAGATGCTGAAGTGTCTTAACTCCTTGTGGTGGGACCAGAACTTATCCAATCGACAGAATAAAACGAATAGGGAAGGTGATGGTCGAGTCTGTTCTCACCTATGGATCTGAAGTCTGGACTCTAAAGGCCAATCTGAAAAAACGGCTGAGAGCTGTAGAAATGAATTACCTCAGAAGAAGCGCCAAGATATCGAGATTGGAAAGAAGATCTAATGAGGAAGTGAGAACGCTAATGGCCGTCAGGGAGTCTGTGGTGGAACGCATCAAAAACCGAGCCCTAAAATGGTTTGGCCATGTGCTTAGGATGCCGAAAGATCGTTGGTCCAAAAAAGTTTTTAAATGGAAACCACCAGGACAGAGAAAAAGAGGTCGACTAAGACGCTCGTGGAACGATGGGGTTAGGAGCACCATGGAAGCTAGGAATTTGGAAAAGGAACAAGCTGTGGATCAAGAGGTTTGGAGAAGAGGGAACGGTCATGCGGCGATAGCTGTGTTTAGTTGTTAATTTGCTTATAACTTAGCCTGTAATATATATATATATATATATATATATATATATATATATATATATATATATATATATATATATATATATATATATACAGTAATACCCCGCTTTACGCGAGGGATACGTTCCGAAAAAAATCGCGTTAACTGAAATTCGCGTATATCGAGGTTTATGATTAAACATAGTCAAAATTTAATACAAAAAAATACAATCATTTTAATCAATCACTTTAATTCTAAGAACACTTTATGCAATACATACTCTTATTTTTTACGGAAAAATACATCTATTGTCTTTTGGGTAACGTTTTGTTTACGTTCTTGTAAAATACGTTCATAACACCCAACACTGTTTTTAATTGTTTGACACACGGTCAAGACACGGTCATCATTATTGTCTATACTCTGCAATATGTCCAAACCTGAATAAATTTTTGAAAGTGCATTTTGTATTTCCCC